>JAQQZU010000037.1:1750368-1770988 GCA_030068025.1 Parauchenoglanis punctatus | reverse complement strand
TGTGTGTTTGTGTGTGTGTATGTGTATGTGTGTGTGTGTGTGTGTGTATGCGTGAGTGTGTGTGTGTGTGTGATTAAGCAGCATTCCTTCATTCCTAGTGCTCACACACCCATGAACACCCAGCAAACTGTTAATGCCAGGTGTGTGTGTGTGTGTGTGTGTGTGTGTGTGTGTGTGTGTTTTCCTTCAGTAATTAATAAAAGACTTGAGGTCATGCTGTTTTAGGAAACTCCGCAGCACCAGGGCCTTTTGATGGAGCTCTTATACTTCGGCCATCTTCCATCCATTCCATTCTCACTAAAGAACACATCAAGCTTTTTATCCATTTAAAGTCGCATCCAATCTTGACTAGCGTCCGAGGCGGTCCTGTTTATTTTATAGCAGCTCTAAACAGCCATTCAGTGTTTTTTTAATAAGACAAACTCAGCGTGTCGTCTTACCGAGAAACCGTGCTGCGTAAACTCCTCTGTCCTGAAGATGCCACAAAACTCAGTCACGGCTTTGCGTCTGAAACCGGAGACTCCTTCCTTCACTGATAAACAAGCGTCCGCTGCACACGTCCCTGCGGGTGAGCTGTTGCTATGGAAACGAGAGTATTAACAGAAACCTGCTGCCGCAGTCAGAGCTGCTGTTCTAGAAATTTAACACCACCAATTAATTCTGACCAATCAGGATCGAGTGACTTTCTTTGTTCATAAGGAATCGGATCTAATTACGTTTAGATATCATCTAGTCAATCCGACTCCCACTAAAGAGCGTCGCAGTGTGTCGAGGTGGAACGGATTCGGATGGTTTCGTGCACTAAAGATTTTCATTCGAGAGCTTCCTCTGCACCACGCAGCTGTGCGATTCATCCGTGCGCCGGAACAAAGTGTCTGAAACGGTGAATAAAACCTCGCGTAGGCGTCCTGAGCCCCAAGCTTCAGACACACACAGGGATGGAGAGCCGTGTGTGTGGGAGAGTAAGGAACACAGAGACGTGAGAGGTTTTATGGCGCTTGTGTTCTCGTCCTCTGACACGGCGGAGGAGGAAGAAGAAGAGCGGCGTACAGGGCAGCAGGAGCGACGGCCTCCCACCAGCCTCCTGTTAAACGAGCCAAAGAGTGGAATCGGAGGAGAAAAGGAAAAAAAGATGAAGACGTCAGATCATAACGCGCGAAGAGAAGATCGTTAAAGGTCGGTTATGACTGCTGGGAGGCCGCAGAGTCAGAACGGCGCGTAACCACAGTCAGGGTCGTGTGTGAATTTAAAGCAGAGACACAGAAAGAGATAAGCGTTTAAATGAAAACATGAGCTCTGAGTGTGTGTGAGTGTGTGTGTGAGTAAATAGCAGCCAGATGCTGAGAGTAGGAGCACCACAGGAGAGGAATGAGAGGCGTGCGAGCTGTTAGGAACAGTCTGATCATCACACATTAAAGGTGTTTTTAAAGCACAGACTTCTTATTAACCGTGTCGACGCCACGGCTTCACTCGCTGAACCGCACTACTGGAGCTTCCGGCCCGAAACCACAGCTTTACAATTCCAACCTTTAGTCTGTCCAAGATTTATTTTAGTTTCTTAGTTCCCTCACTCGGCTTCCAAAGCGTCGACTCCCGCTTAATCGTCCTGTCGATCAGCCGTCTAACTGAGCCGAGTCGCCGCCGTCCTGCATCTGCAATGCATTCTGGGACTCTCACTCCAGCATGTGCACCAGCGTCTCTGCTTCTTACCGCCGTGTCGTATTTCTCAATAATATCTTTTGATTAATATCTTAATATGATGCTGGGAAACAGAGTGAGAAAAGAAGAGCGTTTGGTTTTTAGGAGAACCTGTTGCTCTTCTGTGACACCATTGAAGCAGTAACACTTCCGCTCGGTGACGTCAGAACAACACACAATTGCTAGGTTTTAGCGGTAATGTTATATTCAGATTTAACGTTTCAGGGTGGAGTTTGAACGTGCTTCGTGGTGGTGCCATTTGTAAGTGTTCGCAGGAGATTACTCGCAGTAATGCGATTTGGAGGAGGTATTTTAGCGTAACACTGACTCGCTGCGACAGGAACGTGCCGCTACTCGTAAGAAATGCAGCTCGGGAACTCAAAGCTGGGATGAAACCATACATCTGATGACGCCGTCACTGCGTGGGTTAACAGTTGAAGGTGACGTCATTCAGCACAGCAAGAGCCAATGAGAACAGAGCTGACCTCAATCTGACCAACAGAAACAAACATCATGCGACTGTGTCGAGCAGTGCAGGGGCGCCCTCTGCTGGCTCAGTAACAGCACATCCAGAGCTAATAGCAGCCGCTCAGGGTGATGCGGTGAAGAAAGCTCGGCCTGGATTATACTCATGCTGGAGAAATCGATCAGCGGATTAGATTAGATTTTTTTGATTAGCTCCTTAGATTTTATATTCAGCTTTTTTTATAAATCGTAATCCTGGAGCACATCATCTCATCTCAGATTTATACATTTGTTTTGGTGAATTTATACCTGGTCATCCACTTAATTTGGCACACCACAAGGTTTTTAGAATTTGCTGCCCATTTTCTGATTCAGATTATATGAGCGGTATGACGAGCGAATGCTGACACCGCCGCCGCATTAAGATGAACAAACAGGTTTCTAGCTGCTTTACCAAGTGAGAACTAGTTTCATGGATGTTTTGAAACTTTCAGTGTAACTATAAAGGGATAAAAAGTCTGACAGGTTATTATTTAATACAGTTGTACTCCGTAAGAGGGGGGGGGGGGGGGGGAGTGTTCTGGATAATTATTTAACAGAAAAGTAATGAACCTCAGGGCGGTGACCATGACTCCGCTTCAGCTCGGCACTCTTTGATTAGAATAAAACACAATGGCTTTGATGTTAAACATTTCTTGCACAACAAAATCACAGACCGCTGTGAGGAACAAGCTGCTGCATCCGCTGCGACCAACACGGACATCGTGTCAACAAGAAGCTGGTCTGGGTGTTAACTCCATTAATTTTGGCTTTAAAAGGCACTGGCAGGACTGCAAACGCCTTAACCAGATGTCCGTTCCTGCTAGAGAGATGTGATCTCACTACAGGCAGCACAACACATGCAGTAGAATAAGTCACTTTTTTTTATTGAGTAAAAATTCAAGATGAACATGTGCAGACTAAAACCAGTGTAACAAATTCACCACGATTGAGGAAACTGAAACGTCTGCATCTCGCTGTAAAAAAATATGGTCTATTCCACCTGTAGGGCAAATGTCCTCTGTAAATATACGAATATTCGAAAGTCTTAATGTCGTTCCTGAACGGTTCATTTAAATTAGTGACAGCCCAACATCCCGAGCCCGACTGTTCAACAAAAGGCTGCTTTTATAAATCAAAGCATTCTCTTTAATACATTAGCATTGATCTCAGTCTTTACACTGTAAATATGTACCAGTCCTTCACTTTACATTTCAACTAAAAAGGTCTGCCGAGACAACGAAAAAGAAAAACGAATAAAATGTAAAACGAGGGAATATAGCGCGGAAAACGCCACGCGGAGCAGTTCGGCGTCAGCGGCGATGGCGGCTGTGGCCCGAGTGGCTGCCGCCGCTGTGATGTTTGCTCTTGTGCGAGCGCTCGTAGGAGCGCGACCGCTCGCGCCGGTCTCTGTGGTGCCCGCCGCTCCCGCTGCCACGCTCGTGTCGGTGCTTTTTAGACGTCAGGTCGGCGGAGGCACGGTCGCGCTCCCTCTCGCGCTCCCGCTCGCGGTCTCTCGGCTTGCTGCCGGATCGCGAGCGCTTCCTCTTGTGTCCGTGGCGAGAGTGGAGCTTCAGGTCGTCCGAGCGCTGTTTGCCTTTGAGGTGCGGCAGGAGAGGAGACGGGGCGGCATGGTTGGAATGTCGCCGTGGAGACGGGCTGCGGCTGTGAGAGCGACTGCGCGAGCGCGAGCTGTAGGTCCCCGAGCGACTGCGCCTGCTGTTGTAGCTGATGGAGAAAGAGAGAAAAGTCTTCTTAAATATAGACACAAAGGCAAAACTTGTAAATATCATCAAATGTTACAACTTAACTAAATTATTGAATAAGCATCACTATACTGGGAGGGGCAATATGACCTGACATCATACATGTAAATAAATGGATGTGCGCATGGACTCCGGTGCATGATGCTCCGCGTGCGAGGTGTCGTGCTGCAGTAAAAATGGTACTCACTGTCGTCTCGGAGAGCGCGATCTGGACCGTGAACGTGTTCTCGAGCGAGAGCGGCTCCCGCTCCGACTGTTCCGGCCGAGTTTACTTTCCTTCCGGAGCCTGAGCCAGAACAAACTGTATATTACTTTCAATGTACCGATGTACTTAAGAGACAAGTGACCCGCCCGACACCCTGAACACACACTCACCCGTTGTGAGGACTCTTGGAGCCCTGTGCCCGATCTTCAGCTTCCTTCTTCACCACTTTGAGCAGCTGAGGGTTTGGAGATTTCTCATCCGCCTTCATCAAGTTCGGAGAACCTGCAGGATCGACACAAACGCAACGTCAGCACGCCAGCAAAGCTGAAGACACGCTGGAAAAACGTAGGTCTCGTCGCCTTACCTGGTTTAGACGCAGGAGAAAAGCCTCCGAGCGTTGAGAGTGCAGGAGTTCCGTCCGGGTTCAGCCCTTTGGCCTTCAGCTTCGCCTCCTGCAGAGACACCTTCCTCTTCTCCACCTCTCTCTCCAGGAGCTCGTAGTTTGGCTGTGAGCAGAACACACACAGGACGTGAGCACAAAGAGTCGACTCGACTCCTGGTCAGGCCATAATGGACCAAGAGGCAGCGTGTACCTTCTTTCTCGTGTACAGCTTCAGAGTAGTGATACAGATGTCCTTGATCTCCTCCTCTGTAGCTCCAAACAGGAGATACCAGTGCGGCCGAGTTGGAAGAGGAATCTGAAATGGACCGAGTTGAAGAGTGCCACGATTACCATGTGCATGTTACATTTTGTACTCTTTTCTTACATGCCTTTAATTATCGTGTACATTCTACAACCAATTCTTCATTTCTGTTTTATGCAGTCTGCTTTAATGCATTACAAATAAATCGATTAAAATCATGAGGTCATATCGGTTTCACCGAACAAGCCATCTAATTTTAATGAATAAATTTTAATAGACTTCCCTTCATGTTAAAACCAAATGACTGCAAATGAGAAACACCTCAACCCCAACCCAGACCCCTTCCTCTGGTAAACCAGGGCTGAATGTCCTGCATTTGCATATTGAAACTAGTGTTATTGTGGCATCGACTACATTCGACTCCATTTGTGCAGTGTTTTTAACAACAGGCAGCTCTTCAGAAATCAGAACATCGATCAGCGACGAGGAAAAGCTGAGACGACTCCGACTCAAAGAGCCCTTCAGCTCTCAGGCACAAATCTACAGCATACAGGTGAACTATTTAGCGCCTCCATTTCTTCAAAGGACGCAACAAATTATAGCATGTCTGGGTAAAACAAAAAAGAAAGCAACGGCGTCACGAGCCGTATAAAACAAATCCGAACGACGGGCTACCTGAAGAGCTCGGGCTGCGAGGTAAATGCAGGCACAGGCGATGGTCTCGGCTTGAAACCGCACGAACACGTTGGTCCGCAGGCTGTCGTTCATGTAGTTCCTGCAACACAAAAGGTGAAGCACAACATTGCAGACGTCTCCCTGAGCTCCAGCCTATGACATCCCCAATATCCCTCTTCCCATGATGCAATGCGTTCATGACGTGTTAAAGGAGACTCGTGTTTAGCTTTGTCCATTCCCTCCCTCTTTAATCGCTGTCTCTCTCACTCCTGACTGCCTGAACATGAACACTGGGCAGTTGTTTTTTTAAAAAACACAGACATGCAGAACAGATGAGAGCGTGTTCACACTGGAATGGTTCACTTGACTCAAAAAAAAAAAAAAGTTCCGATTTACTCCCTGCGCATGCAAAGAGCTTTTAAAGAAATATGATCACAGGGGTTTCATGCAAATCAGGTAATTTAACTATAAGCTACGAGGCAAGCGTCAAATCCCATCCGTTCTTCGCCTGACACGTCGGATATCACGTCACCTGCAACGACGGGTCAAGCTGCCTTTTGGCAAATGCAAATGATGAGGCTGATGATGTGAAATGGGGAAACAGAAGGAGCTGGTAGCTGAGCATCAGGACACCGATATCATGATGTCATGCAACTCGACACGCGACGGCATGCACCGAAGGGAGACGAGAGCCAAAGGCACGGCTAAGACAGCAGCAGCTACCCGAATTACGGACCAACAAGCCTCTCCCGCGACACACAGCTGACTACCAGACAGAAGACCGGTTGAAATAGACAAGGATTACAATATGCTCCGAACACATTAAGGATTGACGCATGATGATCTGATTTTATCCTCAGGAGCTGCTCATGAACATTAGACATAACCACCAAATCAGGACAACTGGCACCATTAATGAGAACGCAAAGAAATAATGGAGATATTGGTGCAAACTCTGGACTGAAAGTCTCAATGCAATGCAGCTACTAGTTACAGCAGAGACTTCCCTCGCTAGGTGTCTATCTAGGTCATGACTAGCAGCCACAAATAAAGTTGAAGCTCCAGCAGCTGACCTGTAAACAGCGTGTACTCGGAGGAGGTGAAAAGGCGGGACAGACTAGAGCGCCGCCGCAGCGCTCCCTTTAGGTACAGATGAAAAGCCCTTGCACCACTATCGGCTGGTAGCTGAACAGCATCGTGGGGAACGTAGGAAGCCGTTAACCAAAGTGAAAGTAGGTCAACATGTCGGTGAAGGATGTTAACGAGTTAAATAAATGGATTCCTGATTTAAGGCCTAAATGTTTATAAGATGTGGAGCTCAGGCACACGCCAAAAAGGAAACGGATCCTTGGAGCTGGATGATCCCTGGAAGACACATTTCTAGAAACCACATCAGTGTGAACACACACAATACATAGGCACATTTAACGATAAAAAAGAAAGAAAAGAAAAGAAAGGACTAAACAAAAACCCAAAAAACAAACAAAAAACCCCCCAAACCCACTGTTCAATACCTACGTGCTTGGCTGGTACACTTCAGTTATATAGGTGGAATTTACACTAAATAAAGGGACCAAAAAAAAAAATCAATCTTGTAGCAAACCAAAAAATACAAATCCTTTTGTACAACCCCAAGAAAACAAGATGATGCTGCCAGATGGAAAAGGCCCCCTTCAGTGATTCTCGGGCAGAGAGCTCTCACTGGATTGGCCGTCTCGAGACGGGCAGCCAATGGGGGGGGCAGATTCCTGGGGTCATGTGGTTGGAGGAGCAGAGTTCAGAGGTTCTTTATGACACTTACCATCATGGACTACCCTTTAATCAAAGAGTAGAGAGAAAGGACAAAGTTAAACTGAGCTCTCCGTTTGAGTGTTATGAAATTACAGAGAAAAATTTGTGGGGAAATAAAAGGAAAACAAAAAGACATGTGTGAGAGAAGACAATTCCATCATCAGGTATAAGGAAAGGAGTTCATTTATAGAAAAAAGAAAAAAAAAAAAGTGCTGAGCAAAGGGTTTATTGCTGACTACAAAATGAGCTCCTATTAACGTGCAGTCATATACTCACCAAGCTGTCTGGACCAGCGTTTGGTTCTTCTCACACTCGAGGACCTGCAGGTACATGACGATGATCTGAAAGCGGACGACAGCACAGGTTACGCCACAGCAAGGAGTGGCGTGAAGGCACAGGTGTGCCGACCACAAGTGCATCAGACCCTGACCTGATTTACGTCAATGTGGAGAATGTGGGCATGCACTGACGTCTACGTGTCAACTGTTACGTCTGTGTGTTTTGTATAAAGTTTTCAAATGCAGCTGCTGAGGTTCTACGCTGCACGCAATTTTAGCATCTTCCTGCTCTACCGACTGCAACAGTCCACAGCGGACTCGATCGCCTGACAACTGTTGGGTCGTGTGTGAGAGCAGAGTGATGAACAACTGAGAAAGCGTGAGGCGTGTGATGCGGGACTCACCTTGTGCGGATGCTTGACGTGGACACAGAAACCCAGCTCCTTCAGCACACGTCGCTCAGCTTTGATCACCTGGTTTTTCGTGTTTATGTAGTTCTGATCAAGTATCAATGGGCTTGCACTCCTGATCAATAAAGGAATGAAAATACGGTTGTTTTCCCCAACCCAATTATGTCTCAAGAAATGCCAGAGTGCCTTTTTGTTTGTTTCAGTTTAGACAAAGCAAAAACAAAACAAAAGCAGCTTTTTCCCCTTTCCAACCAACTAAAGGCAACAGGCCCATTTGCTTTTTTTCTTCCCCCCTCTCTTTTGAGTCCTGTAATTTCAGTAGAAGACTGTTAGTCCTACCACAAGTGACCGTGACGCAAAGAGCAAGACACAAATTTCCTCGTACATCACAGCTTTAGCAAAATCAGCACACCTCTGAAGCCCTGTAACACTATAAAGGAGAGACATTTCTACCAGAAGACACAAAGAAAAGAAAGAAAAAAAAAGCCATTTAGACATAATTCCAGCCCTTCAGCAACAGTGAATAAAACTTTACCCAGGACTTGGAGCCATTTTCCCGCATCTGGAAAATAGCTCCAAAGTGTCCACAGAGATAAAACACTCATGTGACAATGAACAGGAATGAAATTATAAAACTGCATCATGAAACCTACTTCTCTACCTACGTCAAACTTGTAGGAGTCCTAACAAGCCCTAAAGAATCCTCATAAGAAGGAAAGATGAGCTATGCGACAGAACTAATGTGCAAGACAGAGCTACACACATGAGTATATGCATATATATATATATATATATATATATACATGAGAATGTGTAAATGAGCTAAATAGGCATAGGGCGGACTTCTTGGACTGAATTAACAAAATCAAGCATGGCGCTAAAACACTGGAGAGGCTCGCAGTGATCAAACTGAACTGGTGGCTACAGAACATGTTTGGACAAATACAATTTAAAATAAATATATTTCACTGTGAACAAAGAATAAATTCGGACTAAAGACAAGTTTGAGAAAAATGTAATGATTAATATAATGACATTGTTAATGATGAACAATGGCAATGTTATTACAAGCTACAATAACATTATTACTGTCCTTAAGAGAATAAATATAAATCACTGTTAGTGCTATGAGTATTATGCAAAGTGCTTTAAACAAGCATTATGCACATCCTTGGCAGAATCTAAAAGTGCTGGAAGTGTTAATGATGTCAGAAGCCCTGCATGGATGCACTGCTCTTGACCATAAACTCAAGAATAACTAATAAGCCACTGATTTAATAAGATACCAGTGTTCAGACAGTGGTGGTAATCAACAGCTCGAGTGGAACATAAATGAATGCCCCTGATCTAAGGTGTGTTTTCTGTGAAAGCTGTGATGTCGGAGGTGTTTCTCGGTCTGTCTCGCTGCTACCAAGACAGCATCATCACCTGCGTTAGAGACCACAAGCTTAAACTGAGCTACAGGAGTGAGCCAGACGCTGTGGGACCAGCGGCCAACCTTTTGTGGTCCCCGAGTCTCCCAGTGAGCGCGTTCAGAGCACTGGCGCCTCCCAGGGGAGCGGGGGAGAGCCACGCCTCACTCGCACTGTTGCCATGCCGACTGCTTCAGCTCTACGTACCATTCCACATCACCCAGGCTTTGGTAAATGTAGCTGGTCGCTGTTAGTTGGTTGCAAGGGAAAAGAGAATTCAAGTTAATACCACAGTCTTTATTCAACTGAACAGCCCTATCACCCCCCCCCTCCCCTTATCAAGGTATCTACAAATCCAATTATTCATTAATCCAATCCTCTGTTAAAACGTTATGACTAAATGGTTAGGATGCATTTTTTTTTTACGTGTGCAGGTAAGCAGACGATTATCTTGCTCTTACTACCATTTATGACAGATGATGAAACTGAAAAGCCTTAAAATGGTTTAGAGTACAGAAATCAAACAAAAAGGCACTCAAATTGGCACGTTATTAAAAAGAAAAGTAAATTAACAGCAGCACAGAGACTAATCACAGTTAGCAGGTTTAAAGTATACCTGATTCTCTTATGTAAAGTGATGATGTTACATGTTAAACAAAGACAACTCTGTCGAGGTGAAAGGTTTTGCTGGCACGAAGAAAACAAACAGGAACAGTTACAGGAAAACAGTGAGAGTGCGACTGCATGCTTACCTTTTTCCTCTGATCTGCCTCAAATGATGAAAGACGTTGATCACGTCCCTTATTCGACGTGGGGCTTCTTCGATCTTTGAGGCCAGATTGACACAGGCCATGGCTACAATCTGGACAGAGAAAAAGCGAGGCGATATTGCGCCGTGAGCGTCACACACTTATTATCCAGTCAGACAACATGTGTAGTTTAGTGAACGTCTGCAGATTTCTGAAGTAATCGTGTGGACTGGTAGGACATGTTGCAAAGCCTGCTTTGGTTCGTGGTTGTTTAGCCACAAAAAAATTTAAAAAAGGAAATACCATACATGTATTACAAAAGATAAAGTTGAAGCTTTTCATTACAAGAAAACATTAAAGTTGTAACTGCTGCTTTTTTTCTTTCTTTTTTTTTTAAATCTCCTACTAGTACAAATAACCTGAAAAGGTACAGACCTAATCTTGACATGGAGGGAAAAAGGACAAATTTTATTTAATGTGCCTTTAATATGCAATTTCTCTCCATATGGAGACTTTAAGTGTTTAGTAAAAACGTACTCAGTTACTGAAGTAAACATTTTAAATACATATTCTTAAGTATTAATAATTGATAACAAGTAGAACCAAAGTTTGGACTCCACAACATGGCCGCCAGAATGAACGTTGTGGTTACGCACGCGCGCGCACACGCACGCGCGCACGGCCTAGTTAGCTAAAAACAAGGGGAAAATTCCGGTTAACTCAAACTTACCTCAAAACTGTGTTTCACAAATGACTTCGAGTAAAAAAATCGATGAAACAGCACTTGCCCGGTTGCCATTGCCACCTGTAAAATATAAAACAATTCAAATTGATTTTCCTCAAGAATTAGCCGAACGCTTCAACGTCCGCCATTTTGTTTTTGTCCAGTCAAGGTAGATATCTAGCTAGCTAGTTAGCCCAACTAAAAGCCGCCATTCTTACAGAACAAGTTATGAATATCAAGTTAAAAATGCATGTACATTTAGTTGAATGCTCAACACGCAGTGAAAACCTCTAAACTGGTACCTTTTATTTATATATATATATAAATAACATTTCAACGTATCTCAGGCTAATTATACACGTTAACTAGCTTGTTGGCTGCGTTGTTGTCCCCCCCCCCCACCCGTATTCGTTAAAGTCCCGCCTTCTACCCTGGGATTGGTTCAGCCCTCACGCGTACGAGACAACTGTGGCTTCTTCGCTGTCTGATTGGTGGTTCTACCCGTTGAGTAAACTGTGGTAGCCAATCAAAAACGAAGGAGGCAGCCTTGCCGGAAAACAGGTGAACTGTCCTTTCTCAGCTAAGCAAAGGAGGTTCTTCAACGCACCGACATATTACATTTGACTCGAATACAGACAGGTTGTCGAACATATCTAGACACGTACTAAGCAACTGTGATATACCTGTGGTAAACGTAGAAGTATCCCGGCTGATTGTATGAGTTCGCAGCCGAGGATACGGAGGTCGGTTTCGGTGTGCAGGTCTAGGCCGTCGAGCATAGACGGTGTCGGGGACAGCTTTTCCTCCGGGATTAGCGAGTTATCTATAGTCAGGAAGACTTCAGAATAAACCTTATCTCCTATAAGAATGCCCTCGTTGGTCGTAGCGCTGTTTGGCGCGGTAGGGACCGGAGCTGTCGCCATTGTCGCCTCCATCGAAGTACAAGCCGAACCCGGTCACCGAAAATACAAAGAACTGCTCGGGTAAGAGCGGAAGTGTGACGCGCTCGCGACGTACACTCGCCTGCCGCATAACACAGAAACTCACTGTTGTAGATGAACCTCCGCGCTCCAGTCTTGACTACAAATAGGCCCCGTTTTCTGCTCACGTTATGTGGAACGGATAAAATTCAGAACAACATTGCAGCACTGTCGAGTATCGTGCGTGTCGTGTAAAATTAACAAACATTACTTTGTAACTACAGCTGTTGTCCCTTTTTAATACGAAAGTTCCGATGACGTCGATTCCAGGAACGCGAGAGTTCTTAGGTTGACCGTAGCACCATTCGAAAGTTCTTGTAACCATCCGCGTA
This sequence comes from Parauchenoglanis punctatus, assembly GCA_030068025.1. NCBI lineage: Eukaryota > Metazoa > Chordata > Actinopteri > Siluriformes > Auchenoglanididae > Parauchenoglanis > Parauchenoglanis punctatus. The sequence continues at coordinate 1,758,820 of JAQQZU010000037.1, read as the reverse complement.
AACGTCACCACGTATACTACCGTACTAAACAGTATTCAAAAACAACAGGCAACACACAGAGGCGTACTATCCTGCCATACTACTCAGCATGTTAGTATACAACTACAGTAACTGACCTATCCCATGATTATGTCGTACATTTTGTTCTGTCAGACATTCAGACACGCCAGATTGTGGAAAACATTGCACAATATAGCTCTTTAATTTCGTATAGTACAACAAATTATAGATTTATCTGTTAAAAATGGCTTAAACATGAGTAGACAGTTAAATTCAATCACCACAACAAAGCAGTCCAGTCCAACAGCTTTAATGTTACACGGGATCTCAGTCAACTGGTGTCCATGTTGGTCCGTGTCTCTCGTTACCAAACACTCTCAGTAACCGTGTAGCTTGGAGTATGAGACCTCAGCGGAGGTTTCCTGTGTTCCTGGAGCATTTTAAGTGATCCGTACTGCTTGTGAGATCTGGCCAGGTCTTCAGCCGTCTCCCTCCACTTCGTCTTAATGGAGGGATCCGCACCTCTCTCCAGCAAAACACTCAGAACCTGTCGAATAAAGTGTAGATATTGATATAAACGTATCTTTGGTGTCTGAGGTTTTCTTATTTAGTTTCTGTAAATATCCACCTCAAACCACATCCATCCGGCTTGCTGATGACTTACTGTCATCTATAAACATGAACAGAACAGTTTAGCTGAACATTGTGTTCTTAATTTGGCTGTATCAGTTTTTATTTTTATCGTAGCCCAGACAACAGGTAGGATTTTGTTTGAATTTACAAGAAAAAACCCCACTAAGATTTATAAGTACTGAGCATCTCTGATATTTTACAAAACCGTATCTTAATACGGTCATTTGAAACAAGTATTATGACGACACAACAGTTCAGGATATTACCCCTCCACTCCAGCAGAGCTCAAGATTTCTAATCGGGTCCCGCTTTCCACTGCTATAAACACACGTCCTTCGCTTCATCCTTGCAAGGTTTTACAATCCTCTCAAGTTCAGAACTGGTTTCCTTGACTCTGTGCTCTACCCATTTTGCTATGCCGTATTTGACTGCTCTTAGAATGGCCATTTTTGATGATTTGTACCACTACTATCACTGACCATTACGTGACTAAAGGATGGGTTGTGTTTCAATAAATCCTGCACTTCAACCCTCCCTCTTGCTTCTGAGGCTGCATTCGTTGCATAAAGGACTTTGGTTGACTTCCATTATTTTTTAGCTCTATTATCCTCATAACTTCAGTACAAAACTAAAGAAGAAAACATCATCGTGTGTCCTGGCAGATCGGATGGCTTTTGCAGTAAGTATAAAAGTAGCAGCATATGCCTGGTCTGGATAAAGAATTAGCATGACTGAGTGGCAACAACAACATTTATCGTTTTGAATGCTTAACCATTAGTGATTATTTTATGTCTATAAACAAGACCATTTCAAGTATTTTGATTCGTAGTGCGACAGACACAGCAGTGTAAAGCCCACGTGGTGACTTGTGAGAGAAAACGCCACCTTGCAGTGTCCCCTCTCTGTGGCCAGGTGCAGAGGGGTCTTCCCCAGGATTTCAGTGGCCTCCACAGCCGCTCCATAATGCAGCAGGAGTTTCGCCGCTTCAGCGTTGTCCTTTAGTGTGGAGTAATGCAGCGGGGTCATGTAAAGGCTGTCCCTGTCCTCTAGCCCAGCCCCGTTCAGGATGAGGAGGTGGAGAACAGCTCTGGAGCCACTGAGGGCGGCCAGGTGCAGCGGGGCGGCCTGATCCCTGTCCCTCACACACACCTTCGCCCCAGCGGCTAGCAGGTGCTGCAGGATCTGGAAGAGAGGAAAGCGAGAACAAATTGAAAAATGGTGGATGATGGAAAGAGGACAGATCAAATGGTGCTAAGAAGATGGGAACGGTGCCTCGTGATTCACAAGTGCAAATGCCATCTGTTGCTCTGTGTGCACTTGGCTTGACGCACTGACAGCATGGAGAAAGCCAAAGGGCAAAGAGACCTTGAGTGTACACTCAGTACTTGGCAGTGACGCTTTTGGTACAAACAGAAAGCTGGAAAATAATGTGGACTCATTTTTGGAGTATTTTTAGACACATAGATATCATTAAAGCACTATGAAATCACCCATGGTGTACCTCAAGCTGCTCTTCTCAAGCCTTTGTTTTTGTTGCCTTTTGTTAGAAAAACGTTTAGTAGCATTTTCATTTATTTACCAATTTATTTCCTTCTGGACAGCTGTCAGTTTTGGAGGACGTCATTTCTCTGACCTAGTAAAGCTGGCCACTGCATCTTTCTTTATCTCCTGCAACTTCACAAGAAAGCTAAGCATACTTGGAGGAGAGCGGTACCAGCTCTAATAGAATGTATTTTTAACACACAGGATTGGCTTGCGTCTCTTCAGCCGACCAGACATGGGGTCATTATTTATTTTTCTAAACCCTATCCTGAAATCACCTTCTTCTCAGAGGAGCAGGCGCACAGGTGCAGCGCCGTTCGTCCGTTAGAGCCTCTGAGATTAGCGTCAGCTCCACGATGAAGCAGGAGCCTGACGGCTGCCTCGTTACCGACCATGACAGCCAGCTGCAGGGGACTCGTGCCCACTCCGCTGGGCCCTTCCAACTCTGCCCCGTTATCCAGCAGCAGCTCGGCCACATCGCCCCAACCCCCGAACACGGCCCAGTGCAGCGGCGTCCACCTGCGCGAGTCCAGCACATCAGGTGATGCCAGGTGTTGTAGCAGCGTCCGCGCCGTGCTCAGGTGCCCACCAGCTGCAGCCAGGTGGAGGGGCGTTTGGCCGCAACAGGACCGTGCCTCGTGGGTCGCTCCCTTCTGGAGGAGGTACTCGGTGGCGTCTTTCTTGCCTCCCATGCAGGAGCGGTGCAAGGGGGTGCAGCCAAAGAGATCCGAGCAGTTCACGTCCATTTTGCTGGCGTGAAGCAAGAACCTGAGCAGTGCAATGTGTCCTCTGTAAGCAGCGTGGTGGATGGCCGTCCAGCCGCGAGGATCTCTAGAATACAAAATGCCAACAATTTAATAATGCATTGTTTTAAAGTGTTAGGAGTTCCACAAGGTTCCATCCTGGGACTTTCCTACTTTTTTTTTTTTTTTATATTTATCTCATGGCAGAAAAACGTAATAGGTCTTTATAGTTAAACTAACCACCTACAGTTTAATAAGGTTATTATGATCCAATTGATTATTTCCTGTTTATCAAGATTATTCCCTGTTTAATCAGGATCAACAAAGAACAGAATTATTGGGTAATGTTTCTATTACGGTTTAATGAACTCTTCAATTTTATTATTATTTCATTCCTATGTATCACTTTTAAACTATCCATTAAATTTTTTGATCATTCTGAGCAGGACTATATATCGTACAGCAAGTCCAAGTCTCTTCCAAAACCTGGCCATTTTATTTCTCTTACAAGACAAGATCTCACTGCATATATAAATTACAAGCACTTGCTAAATAAGCCAAATGTTATGCATTAGCAGTGTTGCCAGATCTGCAGTTCTCCTGTGTGTGTGTGTGTGTGTGTGTGTGTGTGTGTGTGTGTGTGTGTGTGTGTGTGTGTGTGTTAGGGCTTGGAGGGTTCTTATACACTATTAAAAGATCATGTTACTTTCTAAACATTACACAGTAATTGTAAATGATTACCATGAATTTAGAGTTACTACAGTGTTTGGGATTGTCAGATTATAGTTTTTGCTATTAGACAAATTTTATTGTAAACTGAGTTGATTTTTGGGCAGGCAGAGCTCATAACCTGTACGTCAGCATGTTTTTCATTCTACCACAAAGTCAAAGGTCTAGACGACTGACGGGCAGTTAGCAGGGACGCCGCAGTCCACCAGGGCCTTCACGTGCTCCACACGTCCGTCCCAGGCGGCGTAATGCAGCTTGTGCTCGTCCAGCCGAGAGTGCTGCGCTCGGGGACGACTGTGGAGCCTCCACTGCCTCGGCCTGACGGCAGAACCGACGGCTGTGTGACTCTTCCTCTCTACAGCACGCAGTGCCACCAGGTCATGGAGCTCTATCCACTTCCATTGCAGCTCAGGCCCAGTGAACGCCATGACACCAACACACCCTGCAAAAACACACGACAAGCGGTGGGTTCTGGGGTTCTACGTTCTCATGGTGATGCAAACCCAGACAGGAATATAGGATTCAGTCAAATGTAAACCGAGAATAATTGTAACATTACGTTGTAACATCTAGAGCTCAACAATGATCTTGGGAATGTGGATTCAGTAAAGCTGCTCTCACGATAACGTTTGAAGCCAATGGCAAGCTCTTTTTATGCTGCTACTAAATGTAAAATGTGTTGGTGGTTGAGATTAATCAAGCCATAAGAGTGTTGAGTGACCAGGATCCAGCAGGGGGCGATGAACGGTAGAAGGACCTGTAGATCACCCACATGTGGCTGCTCTGATTCACATTTAATAAAGAAATTAGAGTTAAATCTCCAGGTTAACATAAATCACATAACAACCTTTATGTAATGTGTAATGTCATTTGCCTAACTGCGCCAACAGCTTGGTCTCATAAGTCTTCATGTGAGAGCTGGGCAGATTCCAGCGATCTGTCTCACCTCATCTATTCTCTAACCCAACCCTGACGCACCGCCCCATCGGAACGGCTGCCATGACTTCTTGAAGCGAGCGCTGCTCATGTTCCTGGCGTAGTTCCACCTCATTACTCAGAACTTTCACATGACTGCATTAAATGGATATCAGGGTTTGTATTCGTCCCACTTCACACATTTGTATTGGCCAAGCTCTTTGAAGCAGTCGTACAAGCTGCTATAAAGTTAACCGTTATCTTTGTCTTAATGTGTTATACTTTCAGTCATATTTGAGTTGTGTCACGTCGAACAGACTCAAAATCATGGCTATATAGTGGTTGTAAGTTGTTGTGTTTTCACCAGCTCATTAATATTCAGTATACCACAGATTCTGGATTCTGACTGGTCAGATGTCAGACGCTCTGTAACAACAGCTCTGACAATTGGTTATCGTTTCTGTAGTAACAACCTTCCCGGGAACATACAGCAGACGCGGAATAAACGCATAAAAACGCTTGTATTCGTTGTGATTCACAGTAACATGCATGGAAGGAGTCTCCAGCGTCAGCAGTCAGAGGTAAAGCTGCGACTTTAAGTGTTACGACATCTTCAGGACAGAGGCGTTTACGCTTGTTTGTGATTTCTCAGGAACACGACAAGCTGCGGTTTTCTCTTATTAACTTCTAAAGAGAGAAATAAAGTGGCTGATGATGGAAGGAGCGTTCATCAGAATCGGAGAAAACAAACTATTCTTTATGTATTTGAGACTCGGGAACAAGGACGTCAGATTTTTCTAAAATATATGCTGGCGAGAGCTACCTCAGTCTTCTCGATTTGCGGTGCGTCATGACGCTAATCACGGGGATCTGTAGAGATCTTGTAAGGTACATAAATAGAGTGATTTGGATTTGGAAGTGTTTTTGTAAAGCCTGAAGTGAAGAAACCTCACTTACTAACAATTTCTTAGTGTTACTTCAAGCTCGTTATAATCTAAAAAACGCTAACACGTGAAATATTATTACAATCTAACTAACTGTAATGTGAGTGATGTAAAAGAGAATGTGGTTTTTTTTTAATCACTGTTGTATTTTAAAGGTAAATGGCTGAAGTAAGAGAAGCATTTATAAAGCATTAATGCATCTAAGAGTACACAGAGTACAATATTACTCAGTACCCCTTCTCAGTGTGTGTGTGTGTGTGTGTGTGTGTGTGAGCCAAGTGAGGCTGTGCTCTGTGGGGGATGTGGAGGCGTGAACGGTCTGTCATGGAGTGGGAGTTTGGGAGTGTGTGGGTGGGACAACAGCCAATCCACCATCCCTGTGCGCTGTGCTTTTTTTATTTTTAAACCATATCTACTCCCTTTCCCTAAAATTACACCCTGCTTCAAAGCATTCACAAAGCACAACGATACGCTGAGGCTTAATAGCTCATCACAGAAGGTCTGAAGTTGAGACCCGGCATTTCAGAGTAATGAAAGGTTTCAATCGGGGGGGTTTTTTGGACATACTGCTGAAAGTGTTTTAAAAGAAGATCGTTTGCATCTTGCGCACACTGAAGAGCTCAAAGCAGGTGTCCTGACCTAATCAACTCCTCTAAGAAAAGGCATCAGGTTCGTCTGTCCAGAAACCCAAATACTAAGTCTCCTGACACGTCTCTGAAAAAGAAGCCACCTAAGTTACCTGTTCACAGAGCGGTGTTGTAGGAGGAGTTGTCCATCTTCTGCTCTGTCTTTTCTGCAAGTGCTGGGTGTCAGCGTCCTCTCAAACACACACCGCTTCCTCTGCTGCCATGCTGTACGTGTTCTCCGGGTGCCTGTGAGGTTGCTATGGAGAGAGCTGGTTCGTCGGCAGGGACGGATGCGATTACATCGGTGGCATGTTAGCAAGAGAAGAGGAGAGAGGAGAGGAGAGGAGAGGAAGGGAGGGACAGCGAGGCACAAGCACTCACCACGCATGCCTCCCGTTCCTAGGATACATCCTCAGTCATGTTTAAGTGAATATCACATAGTGTGTCCTTCACACAATAAAGCAGAACGCTGCAGGAAAATAATCAGCGACAAACCGAAGCGCACCTACCAGCGTCACCAGCCCGAAGTCGATCTTTTTTTCCCTACAACGGGACGTGATTTAATTCTTTTCCATCACAGCAATTTGCCTACACAAACATTTTTTTTTTAAAGAAAGACACATTATACTTTTTATCCATTTATAGTTACAATTGTAGTCACATGAAGCATAAACTCTTCTGTCGCGAAAATGTTTCAGCTTTACCGAAGACTGTTACAAAGCGCTGACACTGGAGACTCCTTCCTTATTCGCGAACGCAACCTGACGCATCATACATCATCACGGCCCGACTTTAGGTAGCTAGCAAGCTAACAGACTTCAGACGGGATCCTCGTTTCCTCCAGCAGATCCCGTTCATAAATCTAGACTCCTGTATGGCAAGTCCAAATAAAAGTTGAAGTCATTTCATTCCTTTCGAGTGACTTCAGGACAGAGTCAGAGATCACAAAATACATATAATGAAGACACCATCTTTTAGCTAGTTAGCCAGCTATATGATAGAAAGCTTTCCCTTGTAACAAAAGCTTGTGTTTTAGGCCACTAGCTAATGCTAGTCATCTAGCTCACATTGTATGCTCTGTCCTGTGCTCTGATCCTAAACCAGTTGGCTAAGACGAACTTGCTGGCTAAAATACAAATCATTGTTAAATGCGAGAGGGTTTGCTCGTATATCCATGCCTTGTTAACTGTGGAAAGTTTTTTTTTCTTAACATACTTCTGTAATAATGAGGAGAAGGCAATAACCATGGCAGATAATTAGTGATAATTAGATGTTCTATTTATAACCTGAACGTGTGCACTCGCAGCTTTCACGTCACTTTGTGTTCTTCCACGAGTAGCTGATAAATCCCACATCCTACATGCAGCAGATTTAGACAGTATAAAATAGTTTTTTTGTTTAGTGATGTTTAAGTCTTACAGTCCTGACTGTCTTACAGGAAGTGACCCAGAACACCAGTCTTTGTTAGAGGTACATGGTGTTGGATTTTGTTTCTATAAAAATGGCTGCTCTGTAAACGCAGGACACATTTATCTTGAAATAGTCCACGATTCCCGGAGAGTTTCGTGACGAATGTGTCTCAAGCGCCGTTCTCTTAAACGGAAGGTAGAGATTGAAAAACCGAAGATTAATGGATCCATTAATAAAACATTACTATAATTATCACAGATTTCTCTGAAAAATTATAAAACTGGCACCGCAAATGTAATGTAGCAAATGGCTTTGGCTGTTACGTTACTGATCAGGAAAAGAAATGGAGTTCTTTAATCACACGACTGCATTATTTCAGTAGCTAAAGGTGCAGTGTGTAATGTTTACCTTCTTAGACATGTATTAAATGTAATTTATACCACAGTGCTGTTGAATTCAGGGTTCTGGTTGATTAATTACAGCTGTGATAACAGCAGCTCCGACAGCAGTGCAGGAAATGATGTCGACAGGAGCAGCTTACACTAGATTTTTATAAACGTATTGTTACGTAACCGTTTGGAATTTTATAGAACATTGAAGGAAGGAGTCTCCAGCGTCAGCGCGTTGTAACAGTCAGAGGTAAAGCTGTGACTAAGTTTTCCGACATCTTCAGGACAGAGGGGTTTACACTTTGTAGGTAACCAGACAAGCTGTGTTTTTTTTCCTTATTAATTTCAAGAGAAACAATGTAAGAGGGGCGGCACTGTGGCACTGTGGTGCGGTGGTTAGCACTGTCGCCTCACAGAGAGAAGGTCCTGGGTTCAATCCCCCAATGTGTGGAGTTTGCATGTTCTCCCCGTGCATGCGTGGGTTTCCTCCGGGTGCTCCGGTTTCCTCCCACAGTCCAAAG
>JAQQZU010000037.1:1737413-1750268 GCA_030068025.1 Parauchenoglanis punctatus | reverse complement strand
TGCCTTCTTAATGCGTTTGAGACGTACAGTAACTAGTAAATGGGAAATGATAAAAATACAGTATTTTTTATAACAGCGCAATTGAACAACTGGAGTAATCCATATTATGTCAACAAGCGCTCAACTAAGTAAAGAGAAACAACAGTCCATCACTACTTTAAGACATGAAGCGTCTTTTAAGTGATAAAAATTAAGAAAAAACATTGAATTCGAAGGGGTGTCCAAACTTTTGCCTGGTAGTGTATTTTCTAAATGATTTGCTTCAAGACGTGGAACGTTCTTGAGATAAATGAATGAGGTGAATCCATTTTGGTGTGCGAAGGTTATCTGGAAACAATCATACACACACACACACACACACACACACACACACACACACACACACACACACATAGGGGCAAATCCACCCCCCAGATTGGTGATGACTAACATGTTAAACTCTTGGCTTCTTGTTCAGTACATATGACTCAGTACTACAGTAAAAATAAAATATGCGTAGTAAAGGGAGTGAGGAACGTAAATCTCCACCATCTGACGATTCGAGACCAGTTACAGCGCTAAACTCTGGGTTCAACATGCACACAAAGGTCATATCCTTTACATTTCTCATTATGGAAAGGACTGCCTACTCAGGAATCATCATATACAATACACAGCTGCACACACACACACACACACACACACACACACACTAATCCGACAGTTAAAGCACTAAAGCTCAGTGTGTGTAAAAGCAAATGTGGACTTAAGGATGCCTGGAAATGATAAGATGCTAGCTGATTTGGTAAAAGACTTGCGTTTTTCACAAGGACTAATTGGAACGTCCTGCAGGCGCTACAAAGAGAAAATGAAAATTTAAAGAAAAAAAAAAAGGGAAGAAATAACTGAATGTATTTAGGTTAAACAAGTAGCTAGAGAACAATTTCAGCACCCCGGAAATATTTTTGACAGGCAGGGAATCATTGTGAAAAGAGACCTGCTGCATCAAAAGCAAAATAGACAAGTCATGAATTACTATAAAAACTGAAACTCCGCATTAGAGTATCGCATGTGACAAGTGTGACAGGACGCATGTGCAGGCAACAGCAGAAAGGGATTATCCATGGATAATCCTGGGATAAATCCAGGCAATCACAGAGGCAGTCAAAGGGGGAATCCATGACGAAGAGTTTCAAGAAATATAATGACAAAAGGTTTTGCTAAAGGAATGCTTGGCTTAATAATTAAAAAAAAAAATGAGTAGCTACTTTAATGCGGATACGTGAAATGCATGTCAGAGTCACTGTCCCAGAAATCAGAATCTGTTAGTTAAAGTGGTTGCTCTTTTGTTGAATTTTGAATAAAAGTTCGGACAAAAAATGCACTGCATTTGAAAAAAAATGGGAAATAAATAAATACAGCTCAAATTGTTTTGATGGGAATATATTTTTTTAAGATTTTTTTTTTTTATTAAAATAAATATATTTTTAAGTTTATACAAATTTGTTACAGGAAACTTGATGTTGGACTTGTGATTGGAAGGTTGTGAGTTCAAATCCCAGCACTGCCAAGCTATCGCTGATGGGCCCTTGAGCAAGGCCCTTAACCCTCAACTGCTCAATTGTATGAATGAGATATATGTAAGTCGCTCTGGATAAGGGCTTCTGCCAAATGATGTAAATGTAAATGTAAATGAAACTTAAAATCTTGACTTTAATGAATTGGTTAGTATGGTTGATTTTACAGCAGATTTTTAGTACAAATAATTTGGATTTTACTGTATTCAGCTAAAATGGTTATTTTCAGCCCCTTTACTTAAACAAATTGATTTTCTCTGGTATGCATTACTTAAATATTACAAGGCAATCGGTTGCCTCAAACGGTTTAAATACAATCAACTTATCTGGGTTTTCACACCATGTCTTCATGTGCACAGGGGATCGTCATGCTGGAGCAGGTTTGGGCCTCTTAATTCCAGTGAAGGGAAACTTTAACGCTACAGCACACAGAGACATTCTGTACAATTGTAACTTTGTGTTTGAGTACTTTTAGGAAAATACATATGCAGGTGTGATGGTCGGGGTGCACATACTTTTGCACACACCATGTAGTGCATTGTAAATGACCCGTGCAAAGTGGATCAGACGTCACGCACAAATTGCTACTTGTTATTGAGATCTTAGCCAATCAGAGCTATATATAAGGACTAGAGGGACTGTAAAGCAACTGTAAAGCAGAGAGAAAGTGAAGATGTAAATGTATATAGACTGGCAGGCAGCCTTTTCTGTCATTCTCTTAAAAAGCTCCAGACTGGGAATGGGTCCAGCTCACACAGAGCTAATTCTTATAGAACACACACACGCTCATCTAATGTGAGTTACGAGACCACATCCACATTATTATTAGGAGATTTGTCTGTGAAATCTTTCAGCATTTCATGATTGACTGGGAACTTGGACTCGCTTTGTCCAAGGTTGACCAATTTAATTTTCTCATCAGTAAAAATTGGACTCATTGCTAACACACACACACACATGAATAGAACCATCTGGATGTGATCCAATCCTAAACCCATAAATCTGACAGGATTTTAAAAACAAATCACCGTCTCAGCTGATCAGGCTCTGAGAGAGCAAACTCTCACTGGAAGAGATACGCAATCCCGTCTGCATGATCAGGGAGCAAGCGGCTCTGCTGACCCTCACACACGGAGTGTTACCATGTGCATCATCATCTCCGCCTTTTCAATTAGACTGGGATTAATATTATGGACGACACGGCGCTCGCCACGTCAGAGAGATGATACGGTTACACCATGACAACCGATCTGATCTAGAGCTGAGAAAAGGGAATTACACAAATCTTCTCTAGGAAATTCCAGTTTCTAGTTTATTGTAATTGTACTTAATTTGCATATGTATCAGAGAAAAAATGCACGTCAATGTTAATCTCTGCGTAATTAAACAAAGCAATGGACTGGTTTAATATCATATGATATAATAGAATACATTGACATCAGGAAGAAGTTCATATTTAGCACTAATATCAGAGTAACGTCGCTGTGCTCTGTTGCGCTTAGACCCCAGCTGGTCACAAATGCAGACGTATGATACAAATCTAGATCGCTTATACATCTAACAAAATTCTAACATCTATACGAGTTATTGTTTCATTTTCTACATAAACACATTTACAATACTTCTGAATATATCGTACAGTCAAAGGAGCTTGATCATGACAAATGATTTTTCACAGTAAGTAGTTCCTTGGTTATAGATCAGTGTTGTATATGGTGAGTCACAGAGACAGACGATCTCCATCGTCCATCATCGTGCGAGGAAAAAAACAAACACAGGTCGAGTGTACAGAGAACGCACAATTACATTCAGTGTGTAAGTGGACAAATATTTACACAGCTGTATATGCGGAATTACATTTGGAACAAGAAACATGAAACATAACATTAAAAATCAAGAAATTAACATCATTTTGGCAACGTGGCCTTGCTGAAGTGGGACATTAGCGAAAGGACATGACATGACTAGCCAATAGTGTGTACATATAGCCAATAGACTAGCTATTTTAAGAAGGACAAGTCAACGTTATTATCTATTTATAGTTACGTCTAATGTTGTGGAACGTCCACAACACACACAGAAGCTATCATTTTCCTCAATAAATGAATGACCAGGTATAACTTTTTCAGCTCGTTTGTTTAATTGGGTTCTCTTTATCTACTTTTAGGACTTCTGATGATGATGTTTTAGGTCATATTTCTGCAGAAATATAGAAAATTCTAAAGGGGGCACAAACTTTCAAGCACCGCTGTAAATGTCTCCTTACGGAAAACCTCTCACCTATTACACATCTGTTTATCATCAGCGGAGCGTCCGCCATAGAATGAGCTGTTACTATAGAAACGCATTAATATAAACTGCTACTACTCTCAGAGCGCCTGTTATGGAAAAGTAATCAACACCTACTGACCAATTATATACAATTAGTTCAACACACAAGTCCAGCTAATACACACAGGTTCCCTAGCTTCCAAAAAAGGGCCGAACTTGAAGCCATTTCTGACAGGAACGCACGTTAGCTTGTTTGGTTTTGTAAGCTTCTACATGGAAACTTCTGGCTTTCGCCAGAGGAACAACCAAGAGAGCTGTGTTCTCTAAAAAGCACTTCCTACTGACTCATTCTAATCACTAAACAATCTCAGTATAATTTCAGGGAGGTGTTATACACAGCCCAGAACTGTGCCAGATGTGAAAATCACAGGAAAAATGATGGAAGAACTGGCGAATGTTACTGAAAGAGTGGATTACATCAGCTTTGTGAACCTACACTCGAGCAAAAAAATAAATAGAAAATCAAACCAAGGTTGGTTTCGTCAGAAAAGCGTAGAAGTTCAATGTTCAGTCAGCCACTTTATGTTAATACACCTTCTGAGCAGGCGGTCTATCATGTGTACGACATTAAAGCTGAACGGAACAACACTGACATGCTCAAGTTTACCCCAAACACTTCATTACTGGAAAAAAATCCATATTACGTGTTGTTGTTGAGAGACACCGAGGGTATTTTTTAATAAAGTGTGGCTACGAATTAATATATTTTGGGCAACGAGATCTGTTAATGTTCTTCAGCCCTCAGGGGTCTGTGTATATTTTTGATAGAAAATACCCTCTCTTCAAATTAGTATGAGTTTTATATAATGTTTTCCAGCACAGATGATGCAAATGTATGATTAACGTGTGGATTGAATGACCAAGCCGATGACTGGACATAAGGCTTTGTTTAAAAGATGTAAAAAACGAACAGTAAAAAGTCCTACACCTAAACTTTATTAGCAGCCACGATTGTTTTCTTGCGAAGTCACAGATATCTAAATCTCTACATAATTATAATAATAATAAATTATTATTATATAATTATAATAAAAGTAATAATAATAATAATAATAATAATAAGTTCTAAATTTTTAAAAATATCATCACAGAGTTTATAGTTTAATCCATGGCACCTATTGTATTTTTAAACGCAAGACAGAGAAATCGAGAAGGCAACAAGACACACCCACTTTACAGCATGACACACCCACTTCAGTACATGACAAACCCCCGGAGACAACACCTGGAAGTGCTGCCGGAGGTTCCTAACCCAATGGCTAGCCTAACCCTAACCCCTAAACCTAACCCTCGTCTAATAAAGCTCGCATAGCGTGCAAGATGGCGACTCCACGAAGTGGGTGTGTCGTGTAGTAGGCACATCGTGTAAGTACTGTGCGTCCGCAGTTAGACCTACTTGCAGAAATCACTTGAATTAGACCATCACGGCTGCAGGAACCTTCATGAAGTCATTCTGGAGTCACTAACGTTGAGTCACGGCTGTACCACCTCAGACTTTTCCACCTGGATTTAATGATGATGCAGATACACCTCCGAGTTAGTGTAGCCTGACCTCTTTTGATTTGTTTGTGTGATATCTGTATATGTTTTCTTCTCGTGTATGTATATAGCATGTATGCTTTGCAAGGGATGAAGGCAAACACGAGGGCTTAAAGAGACAAACTAAACAAAGGGGAAAACAGAAACAGGCAAAAGTAATCATGACACAAATGGATGTAAACCAATAACGGGGCAAGGGAGGAGACGAAAAGCAAAACAAACACAGTGGCGATGTAAATAAACAAGGAACAATGCGGACGTGCGCGCTGAGAAGGAAAGACATGACAATGATATTGCGCCAATATACGTAGCTCAGCAAAGCATGAATTACTTGAGTGTGTTGTTTATACATCCACGTTTCCAATGAACTTTACAAAACTATTTAGTCCTCCAAAAGTATTGGTACATCATGAAAATGCGAACAGAAGATGTGCAGAAGCTTCTATCTGTTTCCATGAGATGCTGGAGACGTGGCGAAGAATAGCGTGACTTGATAATTTACTTAGTTTGTGGCCTTGAAATATTAACTCCTGGTTATAATATTTAAAAACAAATCCCTGTGTTAACTCAGTGGCGCCATAATTAAAACTTTTTTATGCCTTGCCAGTTTAAATATATTACATTTAATAAAAAAGGTGTCAGTGTTGTTTTATTCGGTGTTAATGTCCTCCCGCAAATGACTGACAGTCTGTCGAGACGCTCTGATGGTGTATTAGTGTTAGCAGGAAGTGGCTTCTGAACATTCCGCAACACTTTTGGGGCAGAAGAAAATAACTGGCTCATTTTTTTCCCCACAGCGTGAATGCCCGTGTTCTCATTTGTCCAAGAACATCCAGTGTCTTCTTGCGGCGCTGAGAGTATGATTAATATAGTGACGGAGGCAGAGACATAGACAGAGCACAGTGTGTTCTCTCTGAGTGCATCAGGCTGGATTTAAAGATGATGTAAATACACCTCGGAGTGAGCGTGCTGTTACACAGTGTACTTCCTCGGCTTCTAATGAGACACCAGGAAGTGAGAGTTTTATCATACTGGAATTTATATACGTTATTAATCCATACGCAGAACTGATGAAAGTTTTTAAAAATAATATTGAACTCAAATACGTTCCTGCTGTTGTTTACATGAACGCTAGCTCCGAACGCACAAACACGGACCTGGAAATCATACTGCAGCTCTGTTCGGTAATCCAAGCAGCCATATAATATTTATACAATATTTAGACCCATCGCAAAACAAAAGACACGCTGGTTAAGAGTTCTGCTTTTGACCGTGGGGTAGGAATTAAAACCACATCATCATTCATGCTCAAAAGGCATCTTTTTGCTCTTTTGTTTGAGTAATATAGCCAGCTTTAATCTTGTCATCTTCACTCCATGTACTGAATGATCAAAGGCTACCAGTGTTTAGAGTTCGGTACAGGATGTTTCTTTCTCTTGAATACTGGAGAACCACATCACTTTTATGTCATCTATTCCAATTATGTGCAAAAAGGCTCCAGGATTTACAAGGAAGAGATTACATCATCCAAACAAAACAGTCCTAACACTAACACTTCCCATAGTTCGTTCCGGACTAGTAGTTTTTTAAAGAGTTCTTGGTGCTCACTCCTGCGTCCCCGTCGGTACTGACCTACAGGTACGTCGTAGCCTCTCGGTTCTCGCGCTCTTTGGCCTGCGCTACAGCCACGTTGATGCACTGCAGCCATTCCTCTGCGTTCTTCTCGTCCTCTGCCTTCAGCACATACGTCTTATTGTCCGTGAAGATCTCGAACGCTCGGGGTAGGCCGCGGTCCCGTCGCTTTTTTGCCACCACCCTCACACTCTGCACTTTGCTTAGCTCGATTGTGTTGTCGTCCAGCTCGTCCTTCTGGGTGAGAGAGCAGAGGAACCAGACGGGGTTAACAATACTGTATCTAGTGTTGCACGGAGATTCGATTTGACCTGACGGCAACTTAAATTGTAATCAAGAGTATAAAAATGAAACCTGTTAGAAATGCAAATCAAATGTTGACCTATCAATCTAAAAGGGCAAAAAATACAGAAATATAAAAAGCAATCTGTTTTTCATGGACCAACACGGTGAGATGGAGGAAAGGGGGCGGGGTTTCCATGGTGGCAGTTACCATCTGAAGCTCAAAACACTTTACAAACCTGTCGGCTCGTCTGCTGTTTTTATCGCGGAAGAAATGTAGATTGCTCTTTTTGCATGTTTTTGAGTGACAACTTGTCATGGAATAGTCAGAAGTGCTAATGTGAAGTTACGTCAGGGGTTCTCAAACGTCTTCTTTAACTCTAAAACAAAATTGCTGGATCCCCATCAACACAGATTTATTTCCAACTATTTGAATATTATTTCAATGTGTTCAGTAATAGTCTGGTTTTTGGAGCCCTTGAGCCATTGGAGCCCTTTATATCTCTGAACCTTCCAGTGACGACACACTGGGCCAAAGTTAACATTATTATTATTATTTTTTAGAGTCTGAGGTTTGGATTAAGCCCGTTCAATCCAAGTGACCAGTCTAAGAGACTAATTACTATAACAACTTTATAATAAATATAATAACTTTGATAATAGTGAGTTGTCATTTCCGGTAACAAAAAAAATAAAATAATAATAATCATAGACCCAGTGGCTATGCTTCCCAGACCTCACTTTAAGAACCTCTGATCCGTATAAATATATGTATCTGTTGACCTTGGAGATTCCTAAACCCCGCTCTCTCTCTCTCTTTGCTCTCTGGGAGACGTAGTGGGGGATCTGTTCTGCGTTACCTCGTTGTGCTTAACATCCTTGAGTGTACATATTGTTCCTCAAAAGTGCGTCCACAAAGGAAGATCAGTGTAAGAGGCGAAGAACATGAAGGGGAAGTACTGCAAACCACTGCAGGCTAAATTCCAATTCATAATGCTTAAGAGCCAATATCTGGTGGAACTTTGGATCGTAAAACGTGGGAACAGAGGCTGGGAAGTGGTTTGTGGGTTATGATGGTTTGGTGTGCTTTCTCGAAAACTGTCAGTTGCTCTATTCTCAGGCTGTCTCACGTTCTCAGCCCTAGCTCTGGAGATAGTTAGATGTAGCTTGCTGTCTGAGAACATTTATGAATAAAACTTATTGTGAACTGGTGTTCATCCATAGCTGAGGGTAGCAGATCATCCAGACGGAATGACTGGCAAAAGAGTCGTGGCGTTAAGACACTGGCTGGATATTAGGCTGTTGATCATGCTCGCAGAAGACATATTACACCTCAACTTCATGGTCTAACCTACACTACATAAACACCGCATGGTTGAACGTCACAACCACTCATATTGCGAAGTACGCAGTCCGTGTTCTTGCGAACTCTTTTCAAATAAATATAGCTAAAAGTTGCTAGAAGTGGCCAGACCAATGTTCTGCATATTAATTGCGTTATCGTTATCACAAAATTAGGTCATGTAAAAAGGAAGACACTTCAGTATAATAGAAGTGAATAGAGCTTTGTCAGAACAGAGAAGACTAAATTATAACGTCTTTCTTATACAGACGTGACTTGGACAGCACGACAAACTCAAAATGAAACAGTGGTAGTGAGTAGTTCAGAAATGGTTAAAGATGGAATAAGTCACTTTTATTACTTTACATATGGCAAGAAGAGAGTTTAAAAGTGATTAAACTATTGCGAGCAGTGATCCGTTGTTGGAAACACTGGTGGTGAGAAGAGTGAACTTGCCAGTGTTTTGGTTTGTTCTTTGCATTACTGTTTTATCCTTGTTGTGCTGGATGGAGAGCCGTGTTGTTACGGTTTTGTTTTGCTTTGTTTTATTTGGCACTTGCGTTTTGTGATTGCTAATACACCTCATGCAGATGGATTCTCAACACTCTCCGGAGTCCTGTCCGGTCCACACCGTGCCTCGTCGAACGGCACAGCTCATCAGGCTGAACTCGAATAAAGTGATATGAAAAGTTTGGGGTCGGAGGATAGAAACTCTGCTTTTGCCTGCAAACGTTGTTAGTGTTAACAAACCGTGTAATTGCAAACCACAAAGTCAATTTGTATGCAGAACAGGGCTTGTAAGATTTTTATTTTTCAAATCGGTTCCCTACCAGTTTTCTAATTGAACCAGTTTTTGTATGAAACTGGCCAGGTCAGTAACATATCCAAACAGAATGGTAAGCAGGACCATTTATTTTCCATTTAACTTGCGCTGAATGAATTTTTCTCATTTCCTTTAACACACTGACTTTTGGTTTATTTGGCTTTCTAGTCAGTCATGACAAAGTGACCTCAATCCCTTTTTCTCTTTGTTTTCTCGGCGTGCTTTTGATTACCGTTTTTTTCCCCCGCAAGCGTGCTTTCTAGTCCAAACTGGAGTGAACCCCACCATCTTTGGCTTGCAGCTCAGTTGTTAAATCGAAATGCATTGTTAAAGCACAGTGGAGACTTCTCCTGTTTTTCATTTTCTACACATTTTTTAGCTACCCCGAATGCTGATTCCCATCTTTCTGCATGAAAAATTATGAGTCATGCGTTATGGCGGTCCTGCTTCGGATCCAGGTGTACCCCAGGGGTTAATACTACAGCCTGCATTATTACATTCAGGCTTCGTGGACCCCCTGGAGGAACGTCAGTCTTTATCGGGAGATGAGCTTTTGTACCGTTCGACTTAGTGTTTCATCATGATTTATTTATGCTGAGTCGGTGAAACAAAAACACAGTGTGGTGGTGGGAGGTTAAAGAATGGTGCATAACTGTGTTGTGTCCTGGGAAAACCGTTCAGATGAGCAGTTTTGGATATTTTGTATTATATATGGTTCTGAAAACGACACGCTGAACTGAAATATGCTTCTCTTCTGAAACGGAGACGATCACGTTTAAAGATTTCGTTCCAATTACGCTGAAAGACGTAATTTCTTCATAAATGAATTTTTTATTATGTGATTTGAAACACTTTAAAACTGACGGCTGTAGGGAGTGCGTGCTCTCGTCTCCGTTTTGATGATGGATCATCGTGGACATACGGGCACCCTCTGTCAGCATACACGCCGAATGGAGTAGTGTTACGTACGACGAATTGCTAGAAAACTGCACGTAACTAGACCTCCGTTTTCTTTGCAGGATGAAAACATTTCTATGTAATTTAGATAAAAATGTATTTCTGTTTTCTTCAACTTTATAAAAGCCACTTTCCATCCATGTTCTTTTCCTGAATTCAGCCTCAGTGACATCCGACGGGTTTTCACAGACGGCCTCTCAGATTCTCACACTTACTGATTTCCCTTTCCTGAAGAGGAGCTGGTTACCAGCCAGAGTGAAGTAGCGTGTTTTCCAGCGTTTGATGAACTTCCAGCGCACCTGTTTCTCCTTTAACGTGCCCTCGATGAGCGGCTGGCCGTCCTGATTCACCACTGAAAAGAAAAAAAACGTGTTAGGAACATGAGAATGCTTTAGCGTTTTTATTAATATAGTTTCAAAGGCACATTGTACTGTAGCTTTCTTTTTGTCAACAACGTTACACAACTTGCCTGAGACAACAACCGTGGAACAAGCGCAAACATGGGAGCGGCGTTTCTACTCATGTGTAGTGCTCCATTAAATGCTCGCAGTTGGTTCAGATAATTGTTACCAAAGTCGTTGCAAAATAATGAAATGTGTCGTGAAACAACATTGTAAACAGCAGATGAGTCATACGTCGGTCTGTAGCTTACTGCAGCACTGCTGAGACGTTACTTAACAGCCAATCTTCATCACATGACAGACCTGACTGCTCATCAAACCATTTTAGACCTTTTAAAACGGCGTCTCTGACCCAGGAAAAGATCGAGAACCCCTGATCTCAAACACCGCCGACATTTAAACCACAAAAGAGCCTGCCTTCGACCAAATAAGATGTTGTATTTCAGAATAAAATCGCTAATCTAAGTAGACGTTTTTATATTTGCAGCTTCACAAATTCTGAAGTTCCCCTTAAATGCCTGTTTAATATCGCTTTGTGCATCGGGACAGAGATTCAAATCTGAAATCCTGAGCACACCACTGCAGCACACTGCTTAGATTAAACACAGATCTGAGTACTGAATATTGCTTCAGAGTAAAAGAAAACTGTGAAGGATATCTACGAGTCTGTGTATCTGAATGTGACCCCGAGGCCAGACTGAGTCAGGACACACTGTCTCCCCGGCGTGTGTTTGCTCGCTCGGTCTTAACCAAGCTGCGAGGCGACAAAGTGCTCTGCCAAGTGCCCTGCTTGGCCAATTCCCGTAAAACAGGAAGCGGGGTTACAGCTCTTCCAGGACGGCACAAAGCACCCTATTGTCTGCATCTTTGTCGACAGCAATGAGGGGAGCAGATGAGAATCTGCCGCTCTTTGATATCCCTGTTTACGATTAAGTAAGAGTAATCTCTGATGGTTACCAAACGCCGAGAGCCTGCGCTGCCAGAATCCTCCCCCTCAGGTTCTCACACAGAACATTCGAACACTATCTTGTGCCACTGTGCTACAGACGCGCAGCCCTGAATATAGAAAAGGTCGTAGAAAGAGGGGGGAAGCTAGGGCTGATGTCACGGGGTAATCAGGGCCAAACCGGGGCCGTTGTGTTCGTCTGTTTGTTGAACAGACCCTATTCATGAGCATAACAGGGACAATTTTCAGGTTAGGAAGATAAGAAAATGCTCGGAAACGCACGAGGCCTTGTGTACTAAACTGTCTTCAGGTTCAGTAGGGAACTGGCGTAGGAGTCCAGATGCACAAACAACAACATACAAAGTGCATTTCTCCGTTTCATACAGAAGCATTTAAGGGCAGTCAGAACAGCCAGGGTGCAGAAATGATTACATATTAAACGACCTATTAAAGCTTTGCATGTCATTTTGTCGACTTCGTTTCGTTGTGAACTCTTACACAAGACATTATATTTTGCGTTCAATTTGGATTTGAATTCTGTCTGAGCTGTATGACCGCTCTCCATAGATCTCCTTTTACTGCTTCTGATGTGAGAGTTTATTTAATAACAACTTTCTCATTTACGAGTACATTTAACTTACGTTACCTGTTTCGTGGCAAGGCTCTGGAGTTGACTGTGTGCAGCATTGCGTTTAAATAGGCATGCTAATTTGAGGGCTGAGCTACCTTGAGCTCAATCTTATCCGCAAAGTGCTGGTGTGGCTGCAGGTTTTTATTCTCTTGGATATAATGCATAGATGCTGCACTGGCTTGGCTGTGATTCGTCATATATACACTATCAGTCAAACGTTTGGACACCCCTACTCTTTTTCATAGGTTTTTCTTTATTTTTTTGCTATCTACGTTGTAAAACATTACTGAATACATCAACACTATGAAGCAACACGTATGGCATATACTGAATTATGCGGTAAACAAAAAAGTGTAAAAAAAAAACAAAATATGTTTCATATTTCAGATTCTTCAAAGTAGCCACCATTTACCGT
>JAQQZU010000037.1:1725663-1737313 GCA_030068025.1 Parauchenoglanis punctatus | reverse complement strand
TAGTGTTGTCGAGTGTACCTCTAAGTGGTCACTATTGTGCCGGGTGACTAGCACCCGTGAAAAAGGGGTTACATTAGCTTCAGGTATTCTGGCTGGACCCATGTGCATGAGCACAAAATGACATGTTAATGATCTGAAAATAAATCTGGAATAAAATGTACCAGTGGCTTTCTCTGGGTTGTTGCACATGAAGCACAACCAGCCTCCCTCCTCCTCACTGTAGCCAAACAGGTCAAAGAAGCGCACCTCCTCCAGGTGGATCTGCAGGCTGTCCAGGTCCTGCAACAGAGGAGGAGTGTGTCAGTGTAAGTGTGTGAGTGTGTGTGTGTGTGTGTGTGTGTGTGGAGTACCAGCAAATGAGTCAAAGCGAGGGAAATGACAGTGCTGTTTCATCTGTCAGATCGGTTCAGCGTCCCCCATTAAACCATAAATAAAATCCAACTGGCTGCCGGCTTTAAATGCGAGCGGTGACTTTTTATACTCATGAAGCATTAAGAAGTCATAATAAATCACTTACAATCATAATATTAAAGTTACTTTTTTATTAACAAATGCGTTTCAGATTTCTTCTGGACTGTAGGTAATAAAAACCTGTCACAAAAATCAAATAAATGAAAGAGCACACAATATTTCAGACCTTTGGATTGTTTAAGGAAGCTCTGAGGAAACTTGGAAAACCCAAGCGCTCTCAATTATCTTATAAATTCCCGACACAATTTATAACTCACTTGCCCATCATTAATGTTCCCCCCAAAGCTAATGAGGGAATCCTTCAGGAATTATGCAAAGCAATGGGACCGGCTAACACCACTCTCCCAGACATTATGACATTCCACAGTCTCTAATGAGGGAAAAATGCTTCAGAACATGCTGTTAGAGGAAAATAATCAACTTCAGGGAGGTAACAGTAACCCTGCGTCATCATTATCCTATAACAGCACTACACAGAGTGTTTTAATCCCTACATGTTACCCGGCTCACTCTCGAGTCTGATTGGTCAATTATGGCACTGTGTCACGCTATGAATACCAGGCCGTTGCTATGGACCACGTCATTAGCGGAAGCAATAAAATCATTTTTAAAGCATTAAAGCGATGGTTTTAAAGCATACAGTAAGCCTGTCATTATTGCAAAATACACCTTATTCAGAATTGATGACCATCGTTTAACAGTCACTTCAGTATTCACACAGGGAAAGTTCCTCGTATTCAGAATCGGGTTACACACAATGAAATCAGATTTCCGAGTTCCGATTATTCACGCTCTGTTCTCGGGGTTTTTTTTAAATTTATTTCTGATTCATGGAATTTAAAAGCAGTCCTGCCTTTGGGTTCAGGGCGTAAGAGCTAAACCTTGTTTGTGTTTATTCTTCTTTGCCTGCATTTCTTTCTGCTCTGCTACAATGATTTTGGATTCATCTCGCCTGGTTCTGTATTTGTATAGTGTTTTATGGTCCTGATTTATTATTATTTTTTTAAATTCTGGCTTATGAATTTATATGTTGATTAATAAACTACACATGCATCCTAATACTCCGGAGTCTCCCTTGTTTTTTTTTGGAGAATCCAAGATGGGGATTTTCAAGACTGTTTAGACCACAACCTTTACATAAGCAGTTTAGCTTTTCGGCTATAAAGTAAATAAATAAATAAAATCATATAGAAAATATGAACTGACATGCATTTTTTTCATCGCTGTCTAATGTGACATGCAAAAGACAGACATTAGAATATTAAGTCCTGCCCATCTGGACAATTCTGAGATACGTGTTATCAGTAAACTTAACATAAAACAGTGTTTTATGATGTTTATTTTTATCTATGTATGTATGTTTCTTTTTATTAACTCTTTGTTTTACATCTAACATAACCCTTAGGTTTTATATCAAAGAAACACTTTAATATTTTACATTTCCTTCCCTGGCGCTTAAAGCATTTTCAGATACATCAAAGCCAGCAAACAAGGCTATTATTTCACACAGTTGAGTTTCACTGGAAACGAAGCGAATGTAAAACAAGTGTTTTGAGCATCTTTCCAAGAACTTGAGCACATTTCACCCCAGAGAGAGATTACGCCATTGTGTTTCTTCTTTTCTCTGTGCGCCTTAGACGTTGATTAACGGCCATTTTTTTCCATCTGGCTCAAAATCATTTAAATTAACAAACCGTGTAGCAACTCGACAGCATAAATGCAGTAACTACCAACTGGAATCAAAACTCTGGTCTCTTGAGTCACTGGAAAACTTTCTTGATGATGATAAACTACCCCTCACCTTAAGGCCACATCTCAGCCACCTTCAAGCTTTCCATTTACGAGCTCACACAATTGTATGAGCAATATTCTCCGTCTTTCCGAGAAGGAGACAACACTACTCTGAACTAAACGCACACCAGGCAGAGTAAAGCTAGCTCTCAGATTCCAAAACAATACTATATTGTATATAAAAGGGCAAAAATGGCGCCTAAGGAAATCCTTTTGGAGGAATCTGGATGGCATTACAACTTCCAGATGAGAGCTAATCTATCTAAAGCGGGTTTAACAACCACAAAGTTCCACAAGTTTACACATGAAACAGTGTGTTTAGCCCTGGGGTGTTTCAACAGAGATCATAAAGTTTAATCCAACTATATTCCCAGTAAGATGTGACATCAGTGTTACGCATGTTTTGCATGGGTTGTATCTTTTACAAATTAATGATGACCCTTACAATGATCTGTGCTGCAATTAGTGTAATAAGGTAAGTTAGTTTAAGACAGAATGTCTCTAGGGCGGTCTACTAGACCAGGACAGGAAGGACAAGTTTGTTGTCAATGCTTATGCTAAGTGACAGGAAATGGTAATTCGCCATTCCATTTAGACTCAAAAACCTAAAACGTCTTCAAAAAAAGTACTGCAAACGTATTTTACATTAGCAACAGCACAGAACTAAATAAGAACCATGTGTGGGAGACAGAAAGGGAAAGGGTAAACGTGTGTGCCTCGGAGGAAAGGAAAACCAAGCATCTCCTACCTAGAACAACTCTGTCACTGAGCTTGCTTACATACTCTCCTGTTAACTCCAGTGGAGACTGGGAATTTATGAGTGGAGGTCAAAATAAACCTCAGCTGTCCAAGGTTAGATCACAGTCATTAATCAAATATATAGGACTTTGTCTACAGAGACTATAATGCTGAATCCCAGAAACTGGGTTTTGATGAGTTCTGTTTTAGATCCATGGTGATTGGAGTAAATATGAGGAGTAAATATAAAGGACACCACACAGAGCATCATCAAGCCATTCATGGACACCCTGTATACACAGTATACAAGTAAACCTTTCAAGATTGACACAAAAACACAGAAGAAAGAGACAGACCTGACACTAAGGAAAGTTGATTTTAAAAGAATAGTTCTTCTGGGTTTTACCCAAGACCACAGGGAAGCCAGAAGGAAGTGATTTGAGGGGTGGAGTAAGGACAAAGTAGATGAGCAGTGTAAGAAGGTGCCAGTCCATTAAAGACTTTCAAAACAAACAATATAACCTCAAACTAGATCCTGCAATGGACTGGTAGCCAGTGATCAGGAGCAAAATCTGGGTTAATGTGGTTAAGCATTGTGTATTCGCTGTAATTGAGACACAGATGAATGGATGTCAGCTGTGTATACAGTTACGATAATCAATGCAGGATGAGATGAAGGCAGGGATGACTTTCTCTAGAATGGACAAAACTTTCTTTGACAACACAGAGTATCTGTTTACTAAAAGAAAGGAAAAACACCAAGGTTTTTGGCATGGTATATTATGTTTGGTGATTAATGGCCTGGGCTTTTCAAATTTCTTTACGTTTCTTTACATTTCCAAATATTGAAACTGCAGCAAGTACGGGAAAAACAATGCAAGTACATTGTTATAAGATTGAAAAGTGGACCTGGTGAACCAACTATTTTGAGAATTGGGTTGGGAACTTGTGTTTAGTGCCACACAAACTTGTGGGTTAGTGACTTAGTAAAGTCCTGAGTTGTCCACTATGAATTGAATGCACAGTCCTAAGCCCTAAAGCACAAGTCAAGTTCAGAGTCCCAAGTAATTAAGTCTGTCAAAGTGCAGAGTTCCAAACTCTAGTGTCCAAGTTAAATACAGAGTCATATGTTCTAGAGTCTGAGACAAGTCTAGAGTTCCATGCCCTTAAGTCTGAACTGGGTCCAGGGTTCCAATTCCAAGTGAAGTTCCAAGCCTTAAAGTCACAGTTGAGTCCAGGGTTCCAAGCTTTAAAGTTCAAGTGGTTCCAGAATCCCAAAACAAAGAATCCAAATCAAACCCAGAGCCTCAAGACCTAATGTCCAAGATAAGTCCCAGAGATCCAGTCCTTAAAATCGGAACGGAACCCAGAATCCCAAACCAGAGAATCCAAATCATTCCAGAATCCCTAAAGTCAAAGTTGAGTCCAGAATCCCAGGCTTGAGAGCCTGAGTCTATTTCAAGCATACCAGGTCAAGGGTTCAGACTCAAAAACCAATGCTCCCAAGCCCCAAAATCCAAACCTGGTTGAGTCCTAAGCCTTACTGACATATGAGTCGAGTTGCAGTCCCTATGTCTGATGCGATGTCAATTTCATGGACTGCAGTTTCTGGGTCATGTATATCAAATATCCATGAAAAGGAATACGGTCCAGGGAACAGATTTAGTTCTCAAATACAATTATATGAGCAAGAAAGTGCTGAAGCTATGATGACCAGCATGAGTAATTTTGAATATTAAATCATGTAAAGGTCTGTGTGAATGAAACCCCTTAAGTGTGACAATTTTGGCCTGGAAACATCTGTGTGAATGAACTAATGGTACATACATGACATAATGGCAGTAAAATGCCAAGAAGCAATTGGGACTTACATGGAGAGCTACACCAATAACACCAAATTACTCTAGCAGCACAACGATTTTTGGACTCTGGCCATATGTTAACAACAGTATAGTCCTTTAACTGGATTCCTGTACCTAAAGAATAATCAACACTGCAAAAGAAAAGTAAACGTACAGCTGTCTGAAACACTAGCAGTGAACGTTTTCAGTTATATTTACAACAGAAGTAGTTAAGCGTATAAAGATAGAGACTGTTTTGGAGGTCTAAATGTGGTTAGAATGAGCAAGAAATCCAGTGTAAGGAATTAAATATGAACCCTACTACTATGTCTCTGGAAACACTGGAAAAATCCCTGAATTAGAAATACCAGCACTGTCAGTACATAGTGTGTAAATTCTGGCTCTGACAGTTTCAACTAGTCTCTACTAGAGATGTATGTTTTTAATCCTGCTCACATGATTATTATTTTTGCTTGCACCTGCAAATGAATTTAAGTATAAACACACGAGTAGCCTAATTTAAACCACCGTGACCCTGATCAGCAGAGCCATTCCTTGCTATAAGCGGTCGCTTAGGACCCCGGACCACCAGGGGGCAACATGATTTTTAAAACGTATGCAAAACATAAACAAAATCCAACCAACCAAAACAAACACACACACGCACACATAATAAAAACCCCACTTTACTATCATTTGGCAAAAATGTATCAGGCAGTCTTGGGTTCCCCCTTGTGGTGTGGAAAAGCAAACAAACAAACAAACAAACAAACCCTGCGATTTACTTAAATAAATTAACAACTAATGAAAGGAGATCGCAAAAAAGTAGCAACCATGAAGCATTTAGATCTAGCTGGTGCTAGATTTAGATCTAGATTAGCTAACAAATCAAAGTTAGTCAATTTGTCTGTTTTCTTGTCTATGCGTGCTAATGTAATATAAATGGAAAAGGGTAGTGGCTAATAATCTAGCTAGTAAGAAGTGTTAGGCTAACAAACATTAAGTTGCTAGGTTGTTAGTACTAGCTGTGACTACAGAAGCCTGTTGACTCAAGTTAATGAAGTATTAATTTGAATGATTCTTACTTATAAACTCGTATGATTAGTGTAAGGTGTTGCTTAGGACCCCAACTGTCCAGAAATGGCCCTGATGACCATTTACGATATGTAAATGAATGAACCGTGTAAATTCATTACACAGCCAATCACGATCATGTTAATTAATGTGAACTTTCTTTCTGCTCAACCTTCGACCTTTCACTTGCTTGACTTTTCTGCTGCTTCCCTCAGTGGAATCCCAAATCTAGTCTCAACAAATAATCGATTTATGTATTTAGATACTGATACTTACCTGCAGGGGCAATACCATGATCAAGAAGGTTCTCCCAAGGCAAGGCTCAGCCTTCCCATGTGCTGAGCTTTGTGAATTGACAAAATGTGGGAATCTCAAGTGAATAGTTTCTGACTAGTTTCTCCCCTTACACGTGGCTCAAATGGTTAAGGATCTGGGTTGCTGCTAATGTTGGGCCTTTGAGCAAGGCCCTTCGGCATATCTGCTCCGGGGTGCCAAGAAATATGTCAAGAACATATATATGTTGTACAAAATATGCCCTGTGCTCTGACAGCAGGTTCCTAAGCTGGGATTTGTGAAAACAAACAAAAAAGAATTTCACTGTTCTTGATGATTTGTTTAGAACACTATCTGTATTCATACTGTATTCAAATAATGTATTGTATTTAGTTACAGCTATTGTGAAAGCTTCTAGGTCTGCAACTAGCAGTGACATGTCATAAAGGCACAGGAAATCTGAACTGAATGCTAAGTATCTGAGTTCCCATGGGCCACATGAATGCAATAATGTAATGTGGTACACATGAATGCAGTAACGTGTTTCCTTATCATGATTTGCAGACGCACTGATGACTCAAAGTGACTCAAAGGACAGCAAACGATGAACAGGAAACAGAATCTGGTGAGTCACTTCAACTTGTATCCACAGACATCTTCCTGAAATATATCACGAGATGTCTCACAAAGGAATTAGCCTGATAAGATGGTGATGTGCATCACACTCCACTGTCTCCTGATCCAAACTATGAGCTGTACATTAGAACTAACATATTCCTGATATGTAAGTGGAAACATGTGAACACTGAGGTCTGCGTTAAGCCTCAAAGCCTTGTTCTGAGGGTTGGAGGGTTTCACAAAGAAGGAGAGAGTCGAGGGATCAGGAGGCCTGCTCGTTTCTCCACTGCCTGGTATAATTTGTAAATGAAATCCAAAAGACTGATGGTCTCCTTCTATTTGCGATGGATTGTTCTGGAAAACTCAACCCTCTTGTTCATTTGGGGAGTATCGTGTTACTTCTGTGCTCGTTCTGTTTTTATACATACACATGTAACGCATCTTATCACAGTAAACACACAGTGAAATAAAACAATGAAAGCCCCCGCATGGCTCTGCTGTGTTTTTTTTTTTACTGCCCATATGCCATGATCTGTCACTGGCAAGATGACACAGTTCTAATGCCTTCAATATGCCATAAAGAGTAAATTCCTCCAGCGAAGACCCCCAGCGGCTCTCTCTCTCTTAGAACTCCCTGTGTTCTAATCAGAAAATATTTCTACTTATAAAGATGTATGGGGCCTTCATAGTGTTGCTGGAACTGATCGTGCAAATGGGAATTTCTCTCTGTCTCATATGGAATAATACCATCTCCTAGTGCTGTTTAACATAGATTTTTATATTCCAGACGAGCGCCAGCAGAATCTTTGGAAATGTATATGGGGATTTATCCCTATATATCCTGCTTTCACTCTGGCTTCCTATCAACAGACTGTCCATATTCAGCAGACTGATGGGCTTTGAAGAAAATATGCCTTATATTTTCTTTCCCTCCATGATCAATTACATACCGAATAACCATACAAAAACGGAATGGATCGGTTGAACGAATATAAAATATACACACTTTGAGAAAATATCTTCAATTGTATGTTACAATTTAAGATCTATGGCCTAGGATGTTGCTGAATTGTCGCGGGTTGTTTTTGGAATATAGTCGCTTTGGTGCAGAGGATTCTGGGAAGAGAGAGCCAGTCCCTTTTGAAGCAGTTTCCTGATAACGGGCTACACTTCAGCAATGTCTGAGACGGTGGTGACAGATGAGTATCTCTGTACCAGTTAATCAACTTCATGACAGTTCTTTGCAAATTATGCGAGCCAAAACCCATGAAAATATCAGCATTTTATACAGCTAGACAGCTAACTGTGTAGCTAGAATGGGTTAGGGTTAGGGTTAGTGAACTCAACAGCATTGGCTGAGTTAGCTAGCCTGCTAACGCCACCTTTCTGCTGGAGGTGACGATGATGGAGGTGGAGTTCACTTCAGCATCATAGCATAATTGTTCAAAAAGGCATTCCTCTGATGAAGAGCATTTTCGGAGTATTACTTCTGCGGCCGTACTTTTAGTTAGATCAGTGTTTTCTACTTTTTCCATCACTTCTTACACCGCCTCCTGTGTATATATATATATATATATATATATGTGTGTGTGTGTGTGTGTGTGTGTGTGTGTGTGTGTGTGTGTCTGTGTTGCATAAGCCTGTTTTCTCTCATTACCAGCAAGTTTGTTTTTATGCATGGCAGCCGTAAGAAAACGGTGTTTTCATTTTCTATACGCTCCTCTTCAACCACGTGTTTCTCATTTCCAAGTTCCCCAGCATCTGCTCGTTATCTACAGAGGTTGCAGAGGTTCTGTCTTCTCTATGACCTATCAGCGTATAAAACACACCTGTGATGTTCCTGTCCGGACAGTAGCTATTACAGAGAGAAAATGTGTCCATGGTCAGTCGAAATAGATCCTGAAGAAGGAGTCACACATGAGGTCAGAAATGTGAAATGTTTGGCTATAAAAATTATTTTTTGGTATAAGAAATATACAGTGTATCAGCTGTAAAAGGTGAAGCCACCACGGGTCTAGCACCGCTGCTGGCTGGCTGCGGTACAATGTGTTTCAATGACGAAATGGCCTATTTTCTTCCCACAGCCATGTAGCCAAGGTCCTTATAGTGATTATAACATCTCTGATATAGCCTCCATCCAGCCAGCCAGCTATCAAAATTTGCACAAAAGCTATCTGTCCATCAGTGAACACACATCACCAATCATTGGGATGGATTTTATAAGTAGTTCATTAGTTTACAGTGTGCACGGAATAGCCATTCTTCCCAAATAGTGAGTTTTAACTCACCCCGGAGAGCTCACTGCCGGCTAATTCCGTGTTAGTCATGATCTGTCAGCGAATTTCCAGCTCATGTGATAAATGACCTTCTTAGACACATCTGTATTAATGAAATATCTCAGGCTGAAACTGTTTAAACTCTCTGGATAGATGTAATAAAGAGAATTTGAGAATGTGACTGCATTCGTCTGATCATTTCTACCAGAGAAGTGGGTATGGCTACCAAAGCAGTGGATTCGCCTCCTTGGATTCGAGCTCCTACTGTGCAGACTCTGGCTGCAAATCTGACAGCATGGCGGAGGGATTTTGGCTTCATTTCTATAGAATGGGAGTGAACGGGAGCACAGTGTCCATTTCTTTATACAGTTAATGGGATGGTCAGCTTAAAGCAGAGCAGAAAGACGAATAATTGGCATGGGAATTGGAAAGGATCGTATGATAGTGTCTCAGCATACTTATCCGAGTAAGTGAAGAGCCTGATGGCCTTCTGAGGTTATCAACAACACATGGTTTGAAGCACAGAACAGCGCTCCAGTGATAAGAGAGGCTCGATACGGTGTTTATTAGCAGCTGCAGCCAGGCCATTTTGGAGCACGTCAGTCGTGTGCAGATGTTTACGGTGAAAGCAGGCCTTTAAGAGCAGGACAGATAGTAAATCACAGGGCCAAGCCAAGGCCAAGGCGAAGTTATGGCAACACTAGGACCTTTTCTCTTTTAAAAATGGAGTTTATGAGTATACCTGTGAGGGGGGTGCTACAACTTGGCCGTGTGCTCTGTGCGTATACCTTGTATTGTTTCAACAATGAATCACATTTGTTTTTGTCACAAGGTTTTAGATTTAGATGTATATACTTAAATGACATGGAGTTTAATGGAAAAGCACTTATGGATATGTACATGTTCCATATGGTTGGCACATTCTCAACTTGTGAAAATCACGCTCAGGGAAGACGAACCGCTCGAAAGAAAAAAGGCGACAGGAGAGATGAGAAGGCAAAGTAACAGCTGGGTTTCCCTCCTAGAGCTAATTATTTCCACTTCCATGACGTCTGGTTTAGAAACAAGCTTGTGAGTGGACGATGCTGCTTACGCAACACTTTGAGATAAGATACGACCACAAAAAAAGGTTTTACGACAACCAAAGCACCATCTGTAACAACAGTAAATCCTGCAGCGTGGGAACCCTGCAGTGTGCTCTGCAAAAGATGTTGTGAAATTGTTTTTTTCAGAATTTCTAAACTTCAGGAATACCCTGACACTTTTTTTTTGGTTGTGCATATCTCCAAATCCCATCCAAAGCAGTACATATCATAGTTTTTATCCTTATAGGTACATTTAAGGTTGTGAAACATCTTTGACCAGCAAATATCATAAAGACCAATCAGAATTGAGAATTCAACAGAGCTGTGGTTTAAAGGATGTTATTAAATCTTTTTTTGTTAACAGACAATTGGCAAATTGGTATCTATAATGTATGAAATACTATTTTGAGTTACCAATGAATCAAAACGTCTTACTCCAGTGAAGGCTATCTCATAGCTGACCATAAAAAACTGGATATACCACTTAAAGGTTGAAGTTGTCAATGAAAGCTGAAGCTTGACCAGAAAAGAAGTAGGTACTTTTAGTTCCTATTTTTGTTTATTATTTTGGGGTATTTCCTGCAATCCTTTTAGCTAATTGTGTTCATGTACCAAAATCTAGGATCCTTGCTGTGATTAGCGCTCCTGTTTTGATTTCCTTGTGTCTGGAGAGAGGTCATAGGTGAGAACTGAGGCATGCAGAGAATTTAGGAGTGAGGGATCAACTGTCATGGTCATCAGGGAAAAGAGACAAATGCGAGGGCACTTGTGGACTCGTGGGGGGCAAGGAAGGGGCAGAGGGGCACTCCCGTGGTGGAGAAAATGCTGTGAAAGTGCCCTCTAGGGAGCCCCATGTTGTAGATAAAACATGATAAAGTGCCCTCTAGGGTGCCTGTAAAGCAGAGAAAATTTGATGAAGTTCGATATAGAGTGACACTACATATGTGAAAACATGAGGAAGTACCCTTTAAAGTTCCCTTCCCGTGGTGAAAATGAACCGCAGTGCCCTACAGGTTCTTCTAGATTCATGGGTAAGAGATGACGTGCCCTCTAGGGTGACCCTACATATGTACAAACATGATGAAGTACCCTCTAAAGTGTCCTTCCAAAGGAAAATAACATTTTCTCCTACATGCCAGTAAGTGTCCTCCAGGTGCTCCAATATATGAACGTGAGCGTCGGGAACGACGAATGTGTGTGACAATCGAAGATCAGCGATGTGGGGTCTGGGACATCCAACGATCCAAGTCCAGCATGGGAGAATTTTTTGCATTTTCTCACCTGTTTGACAACTCCTACGACGTGTTCCTTCACCTTCCTTCTGTAGCCGTTGCTGACAGTTTCTTGACCCTCCTCCCTGATGACATGCGAGAACGTGAACGATGATTGGTTGGGGTCAAACTTGTAGTTCAAGTTCAAGTTCAAGTGTGTTTATTGTCATTCCAATGTATACATGTGGTACAGTGTACAGTGAAACGAGACA
>JAQQZU010000037.1:1684636-1719731 GCA_030068025.1 Parauchenoglanis punctatus | reverse complement strand
GTTTACTGTTTACTCAATGCTCCCAGTTTATAGTTTACTGTTTACGCAATCCTCTCACTTTATAGTTTACTGTTTACGCAATCCTCTCACTTTATAGTTTACTGTTTACTCAATCCTCTCACTTTATAGTTTACTGTTTACTCAATCTTCTCAGTTTATAGTTTACCTGTTACTCAATCTTCTCAGTTTATAGTTCATTGTTATAGTCTTCCCAGTTTATGTAAGCCCATTTATCAGTTAGTCTTCTCTGTTTACAGTCCACACATTTTTTCATTAAGTTTATTTAAACTTGTTATGCAATCATTTCAGCCTAATGCCCATTTATTACTTACGTGTCTCAGCCTAAATCCTATTCTTTACTCAATCCCCTTAGTTTTTAATCCACGCTTTACTCAATCTTTTCAGCCTAATCTTGTCTAATCTCAATTTACATTATCTTGCTATGTAATGTTATGTTGTTGTATTATCTTAAAACCTCCTCACGACATAATCTACTCAACCACAAGCCCACTTATTATTCAATTCATTTAGTCTTAACCTCTCCACTGCAGTCTAAAGCCCCTTCATGTACTCGATCCTTTCAGCCTTATGCTCATAGACAAACTCTAGCAGACTGATGAATTGCCTTAATGTTGCCGTGTGGGAGAGTGTTAAATTACATCAATGTGGAGGACCTGAAGCCTGCCAGAGATCTGCACAGCAACTGAACATGAGTTTGACCCTTCCAGTACCACTGCTGAGCGATAAGCTTGAATTGAAAGACCACCCACTACTCAATTCTTTTAGGCTAAATTGTCATTTCTAGAAAGTAGGCACTTGAGATAGTTAACAAGTTAACAATAACAAGTACTAGGAAACAAGATAACCCTTTGCTGATCCCTGCAGGGATATTATCTGCTTATATTATGACTACCAATACATCATAATATATTAATTCTATATATCAATGCAGCTTCAGAAAGTGTTAAAATTTCACAAGTTTGGCCAAGCAAGGCTGCCTAACTTTTCAGTGGTCTGAATGATCTCTGATTTAGCAATGTACCTTCGATGATGCAATGCTCAGGTAAAGGGATGTTTGTGACCATATCGACGCAGAAGGCTCGGATCTTCTCCAAGTTGTCCCGGAGGTGTTTCCATAGCCGGTCTCTTTCCCGAGGGTCCATGCTGTCTGTCTGTCCTCCCTCCCCATGAGAAGTCGAGTCCTGGTGCTCACCGTGCTCTTCCTGAGCAGAAGAAGTTGTTGGACCAGCCTCAATCAGGTAGTCCTCAGTGTTTAGCTCCCATTCTCCGTCCTGGATGCAATCAGGATTAGTGGAACGTGACTGTACGGCAGGCAGAGCCAGACTTTTAGACCTGACAGAGAGATGAGAGATTGGGGTAAAAGAGATGGATACTAAAACAACAATCTGTGCTTATGTTCTTTGGCTTGGTCAAGCTCAGTAAAACCTTCAGCAGCATAGCTTACACATTCCTTCTGATGAGACAGCAGTGTAACTTATGTTGGTCCAGTGAAAATACACAGCACAATATATTAAGATATGCTTTAAATAATAAATAAGTGCAAGGCAAGCTTTATCCTCACACAGTGACCTTTCAGTAGGCAGCTAATACAGCGTGTGAATGAGCCGGAGCTTTTATTAACACAGCATGACTTTCAGTCTCAAATGCAAACCAAATGCTCCTGAGCCAAAAAGCTCACAAGCTAATCAATCCTCCTGCAAATTTCCTAAAGCTATTTAATTCTCCAACTCCACAGGCAGCTCTAAATGCAACACTGGTATCTTTTATTATATCACAGCATTGTTGAATTCTGGATTTGGATTGGTCAGAAGGTGTTGATTAGTTTTCTATAACAACAGATCTGACAGTAGTGAAGCTGCAGATCAGAGGTTTATATTAATGCGCTTGTTCTAATACCTTATTGTTTCTATAGTAACATAACATTTATGGACGGAGTCTCCAGTTTCAGCAACAGTCAGAGGTACGGCTGTAACAGGTTTTCTGACATCTCCAGGCCTTGACGTGGCAAGATCATGACTCCACCCACCGGCTGAACCTGATGTCTCGGCGCTCGTCTCGTGCCACCTGGCCCAGTCTGTGACACCTTTGGGGTCCCGGTGATTCCCTCTCGGCTTCCCCATGAGCCGCTTCCTCCTCTAGTGTCTCCTCGAAAGCCTGGATCTTCACTTGGTCTTCATCATGCTTTCTGGAATCGGATTTGCACAGATCTGCAACCTCCTTGTTTTCTCTTATATGCAACGGACACATACACAAAAGCCCACACTCAGCATTCTACTCATTTAGCTTACACAATTACATCAACATGAAAACAATCAAGACTTCAAGAGCGAGGGGGGAAAAAGAAATGGTGGTCTGTTTTATAGCTGCTGTCTTGTGGTTGTTCCACAACGTTAAATGTAAAAATAAACAGATAAAAAAATGTGCAAAGTCATTCTTTAATTAAGAAATAATTGTTAGCATGGCAAAGTGCTCTTTTAATAAAACACATGAGGTGTGTTGCTATAGGAAACTAATCAAATGCAGGGTGGTAACAGAAACTCTGCGTCATCACACCAGGCTGTCACTGATTATTGTCCTGTAACAGCCTGACACACAGTGTTTTATTCCTCAGCTAGGCAATCTAGCCTCTGATATAGAGGAGAGATTTTATTAAGCATTTCTTAGCATTAAGAAGTCAATGCAGTTAGCGGAATGAAAAACCAACAAGGCCATGAGGGAGAGATTTCAGCAGTCAGAATGATGGAGCATGCCATAAACATCTCCCATCTTTCCTCTATCATGAGTCTATTTTTTACACTCCCTTTATCCTTCTGTCCATCAGCGTCTAAAACCCCCCCGCAT
The DNA here is from genome assembly GCA_030068025.1 of Parauchenoglanis punctatus. Taxonomy (NCBI): domain Eukaryota; kingdom Metazoa; phylum Chordata; class Actinopteri; order Siluriformes; family Auchenoglanididae; genus Parauchenoglanis; species Parauchenoglanis punctatus. The sequence goes on along the minus strand of JAQQZU010000037.1, from coordinate 1,716,869 downwards.
TTCTCCGTTAGAGTGACTTCTTTATACACTTTATCCAAGAAACACTCTGTCTGGTCTATTTAGGGAATTTGATTCCAGACCTCAAATTTTAAAGAATCCGTCGTTTTTCTGTGCCAGTAATAATGTGAGAGTCGGGTGCTGGAGTGCTTTCACTATTCTGGGACCTAAACGAAGAGGAAAACGTCCGAGCAGGGAGCTCGGATGCAGCAGCTATAATGCTGTAACAAAACCAAAAATGTGGTTATGACACTAATGGGTCATTTCTACAACTGCATAATTATTTCCTGTAGATTCTGAGCCCTTAGTGAAAGCAAACAGACTTTACACTGAGAAAACGAGAATAAGAGAGAGAGAAAGAGCGTGGAGAACAGTGTGTGTGTGTGTGTGTGTGTGTGTGTGTGTGTGATTTAGCCCTCCGTGAGGAGTCCTCACAATCATAGGTTTGTGTTAAATATCCTCACAAGTACACAAAAGCATTGCTACTACTACTGTTACTAATATTTTTAAAAAGAATTTAATTTCCTCTTGCTTATTAAGGTTCAGAAGATTGGGGTTCGGTTTAGTCGCAGGTGTGTGTCGCCAGGTGTCCCTACAAGGATAAGACTATCTTACAGTTTAGACTTTATGGGGACTTTTGGCCGGTCCTTTTAGCAAAAGTGCAACTTTTATAAGAAAACAAATAAGGTTAGATTTCGGTGCAGTCTAGCGTTACTTATCTGCTTAAATAATTATGTCGGAGGAAGGTCCTCAGTAGTATAGTAAGCCAAATTGTGTGTGTGTGTGTGTTGTGTGCATACCTGCATGGCGTTAAAGTGGCAGCCTGTAGCCTGCGTCCCAGCAGCCGGGCGATGGCGCTGAAGCTGTTGCTCATGCGGTAGATGTCTTTGGCGCCTCCGCCTATGATGGAGGTGTAGCGTTCAGTCAGGCTGTGAATCTCCAGCAGCACTGAGTGATGGACGCTGTGCTCCATACACGCCAACAGAGACACCAGGTGCTGCAGAGCCTCCCGTGCCTGATCCTAACAACACACACACACACACACACACACACATGCTAGGGTTTAGAAAAAATGGTATCCATTCATACCACCTTTGGCTTTTGTAGTCAAATAAAGAAAGATTCTGCCACAACACAAATTGGTCAGAAGGTGTTGATTAGTTTTCTATAACAGCAGTGCAGCTGCAACACACACAGCGTTGTATGAATGTGCTTGTTCTAATACACTACCGTTTCCATAGTAACAGCTCATATACAGGAACTCCACATAAACAAATTGAAGACGTGTGAAATCATTTATATGATGGAGATTTCATTGAGGACAGGTTTATTTTTGGGGTCTCCAGTGTTTTCTGACATCTTTCTGACAGCACGGCGAAGTTTACGATTCGCAGGGTTTTATTGTAACATAAAATCCCTTTTTCTCTTGTTAATGTCTAGAGAAAGAAGAAAGATAAACTATAATGTTTTCTTCATAATGAAAAGAAACATTTCAAATTGCTGTTGTATTGCTGTAAGAGTTCTTAAAACAATAAAATGGACAAATGTTTGCATTCCTTACGTACCATAAACTGTACGAAGTGTGGTAGTGAGATCAGGATAAACATTGCGGCTCCTGGGAATCTGATTGCTAACTTGCTATGATAGTTAATAATCGTTTTCTAGGAATTTTCGAGGAAATCTGCACCGGCAGTGTTTTTTTGTTTAATCAAGGCAAGCTGCTTCAGATTTGTTGTATTTCCCTGTAATGCAGTACAGTCACCAGTCTGCCGTGTCCAGTGAAGCGCCTCTGTGACTCTGACACAGAGTTTTTGACACTTAGCCAAAGCAACTGGAAATCCAATCATCGTTTGTTTGTGAGGATTTCTGAGAACTTTAATAAGAAATCATTTCCTTTTTATAAAAACTGGAATCAGCCTTGGCAGCTTCATCACCATATCATTAATAACAGATATGGATCAAAAAGGAAAGGCGAATAAAAGAGAGAAGTCTCTGATACTGGAATAAGCAGAGGTCAGAGTTTAATCATGGTTTAAGGTGACTCTGTAAATGTGTTGGAGCATGCCAAGAATCTGGGGAACATCTGGGAGCGTTTAAATGGGACACCAGCGCGTCTCTGGAGGCCTTCTGATTCAATAAAGCTGGATTTATATCTCCACTTACCCCCCCACTGAGCCTGACAGAAGGATCTTGATCTTGCCAAATCATTTCATAAAAATCATTAGATCTGAATGCCAACTGCAACTTTTCAGGAGTTGCTCTGTTACTTCCGTTTGTCAATAATTATCAGAGTAAATACAGTGCAACAGATCAGCCACTAACATATCCGTCTTGTTTTAGGACGCTTAAGGATGTTTCGCACCTGCGAATCTGCAATCTGCTTGCCGAGACTGAATCAGAGCCAAATGTTCACAACCTGGAGGTGAATACAAATGATTATATAACCTTAACAGATTTTGTGCATCATCTTTTTGTTCATCAGTCTGAATCTCCACACACATGGCATTTCTGCAGCAATACAGCTCCGTCCTTTGGCTCAGTTTAGTCTACAACCACTGCAACCAAAAGCACGACACATTTGAGTCACTTCCTGCAGCCGAGTTGATTCACTTTCTCACTAGAGTTGACTTCAAGCAGATATAAAACTACCTTGCTCATATACTCCCAGACCAAACAAGTGTGTGTGTGTGTGTGTGTTCTCACCTCCCTGAACACCCACAATGATGTTGAAAATATCCCAGGGTTCTATTCAAATTGACTAACTGTTGCATGTGGCAACACCCTAAGCGACTGGCGTGTACCAGGCAGCAAGCTAAATATCATTGATGTCTCATCACTACTCTCTCTCCCAACTGCAATTCAATGGAGTGCTTGCGCTACAGAATGCTACAGTAATGCTACCAACTGTTTTTCTTAAATGTTGCACGCCCACTATACAAATCCCTATGTAAGCTGTTACTATAGAAACCACAACTAATTAGAACAAGCACGTTCATATAAACTTTGCAGCTGGAACTACCATCCGAGACGTGCTGTTATGGAAAATGACTTAGAATCCAGCGTTCACCAGCACTGTGGCACAATAAATAATTACCAACGCAGTCCTACTGTAGCGAGAAGGTGCTCACTGCCTATTAAGACCTCACGGTAAGTAATCTCCCATCATGCTTGGCTGGAGATCAAGCAGGTCTTCCTAATGGCTCCACCTGCTTCTCAATGTGGCGTTTTTAATGGCAGTTTGGAGAGAAGGTGTCATAATGTTTGGGCAGCTTGTCTGCGTACTTCCAGCTCAGAGAGAAAGCTACCCCTCAGAGCCATTAGTGAGGCTAACGCAGAATGAACACTGGTGTGGAAGAGTCAGCGTGAGTCATTCACACTATTGATACTCCACGTGGGAGCCATGGGTACTGTCGAGAACGAGACTGCTGAGGGGGTTGCAAGATGTACATGCAGGAGCATGAGATGGCCTCAGTCTGTGTGGAGCCATTTAAGGGAATCTCATGCTGACTGAGGGAAAAGTGCAGGGAGGAAACCTGGTGTCCGTGGGTTAGTACAGATGTCTATGAAATCAGTGTGAGATGAAGCATCTTATGTTTGATTTGAGCCATGGATTGGGCAAGCATCTTTTTTCCAGATGGCTAACAACGGTTCAACTTTAAACTTTCACCACTGCAAAGATAGCTCAAGGATGTGAAATGTAATAAGGTCGAACTCTGAGGACTGCCAGAGAGCCAATGATCAAGGCCCTTAAACCTTAATTATTTGCACTGTATTCTCTCTTAATTGTAAATTGTTTTGGATAATGATGGCTACCAATTGTGTTAACTACAGGACTTTGGTTGAAAAGGTAGTCGGGATAGGAAGGATGTATGGTATGTGCAAGATGTCCTACAATTCAACATTTAACCTTCATTCATCCATCTTCAGTAAGCACATGAGCCAGGGTCATGGTGGATCTGGAGCCTGTCTCTGAGAACATCCTGAACGGGCATGGCAGTCCATTACAGGGTATCATTCACACACGTAGCATTACCATCCTACTGGAAACCAGAGAACCTTTATGCTTAAATTTTACTCATTTGGCTGGGTTAAGGGTCTTGCTCAAGAGTGAGATGGAGTTCAAACTCATAACTTTTCAGTTCAGAGCACTAAACACTGAGCCACAACTGCTACCATGCAGGAACCCCACACAGACTGTAACCCGAGCTCAGAACCAGGCAGCAGGAACCCTGGTGCTGTTACACAGCTAGGCTACCCACTGTGCTCCCCTCAACATGTAGCATAATAAATGTATACAGATATATCAGTTCATGTTCACATGATTAGCACTGTGTGGCTTTAATACTGACCATGCTATTTCCATAAAGAACATAATTACAAATGTATACAGCAGCGTCCAGTTGTTTTGTTTTTTTTGTGTGTGTGTGTGTGTGTGTGTGTAAGAAGTGTAGTGCTTGGCCCCCTAGCTGAACTCACACCCCACCTCTTCTGAAACCAAAACAACGCCCTTGCCAAACACTCCAACACTAATCTCTGCTCAGGCCTCCATGTTTAAAATGCTGTTTAGTGGTCAAGTATGACACGGCAAAAAATATGCGGTGTTGTTGCCGTTACTACTAACAAAAAAATAGTTACAGCACAAACACAAACATAAACAGTGAGCAAAGTTCCATTTGTGGAGATATGAGGTTTCCGTCGCATCCTGATGGCACGTAGTTTTAAGCCGCATGGCGAACTAAATGTGGATATTTTGAGTCATAAACACGTATGTCTTTTTTTTGGGTTATTCTCATAACATCGTTGTTTAGAGACATTCGCTTTTAAACACGTTCAGCCAAACCAACATTATAAGAATAAACAATGGGGAACATTTACTGATGGCAGATTGACAAACAGCTCCTGGAAAATGGGTACCGTTCCTCCCAAAGGTCCACTCCGTGCCTCTGTTGACACATTCTGGACGCCTTTATTTGATTTTTTGGAGAACCCGTCCTCGGAGCATGTGATGAATGTTCCCTCAGAGTGCAGTTCCCTGCTGTGCATGTGGGGTCCAAATGCCTTCTCTCTGTCCGACACACAGCAGCGTCACACAGCTCTGTTTTTGTGTTCCTGTATTAGTCCCGCAGGATTCCTAATACTGCCGAAATGTTCAGTGAGGTCATCGCTTGCACGCTCTACTAGGAATGTTAGTTGTGTTATTTCTTTTCTGGTTCGAACCTGTTTCTAAGTATCGATCTCTGGAGACGCTAATCACGTTCCAACATCTAAGTGACACAAAATCACAAACCACAATTTAATAAAGATTTTTGAAATCACTAGAAGTCTTGACGTTACACTGAGTTCCCAGTTCTCGCTCTCTCTCTCATATCACATGCTAGACTGGGAATTACATGATAATTTTTTTAATTTACTTTTATTTTTTTAAGTTTTAATATTGCTCTACTCATCTTCGCACTAGAACCATCGATATGTTTGCCACCTGATTGCTGATATTCTTACAAATATGGTTCTGCATAGGAACTTTAAACAATGTGTTGCTCAATTGATGCTTCATTTAATTAAATGTGTCACTGTGAATACACTTTTCATTGTATTTTCAATTTGTTGGAATGTCATTGATTTATCCTCGAATCAAGAAAATACTCTGCCCTGTTATGAAACAAATAATAATAAAAATAATAATGCAATTTCTGTCCTAAATCCAACAATTTTCCACACTTTGGAAAATTCCTCCGTAATTAGAAGAAGATTCCCGAATGGAATAGGAATGAAGATGTGAAATTTCCAAATGTCTCTCTATAAATGCAAGTCATCTAGAAACTGTAGTGTTTGGTTCTGAACAAAGCAAAATGATTTTGACATGTACACTCACCGTCCACTTTATTAGGAACACCTGTACATCCATGCAGTTATCCAATCAGCCAATCATGTGGCAGCAATGCAATGCATAACATCATACAGGCACAGGTCAAGAGCTTCAGTTCATGTTCACATCAAACATCAGAATGGGGAAAAAGTGTGATCTCTGTGACTCCAACCATGGCACAGTCAGATGGGCTTCTTTGGGCATTTCAGAAACTGCTGATCTCCTGGAATTTTGGCACGAAAAACTGTTTTTGTCTCCTTGTTGATGAGGGAGATCAGAGGAGAATGACCAGACTGGTCTGAGCTGACAGGAAGTCTATAGTAGCTCAAATAATCACTCTTTACAACCGTGTTGAGCAGAAAAGCATCTCAGAATGTACAACATCAAATCCTGATGTGGATGAACTACAACAGCTGGAGACAACAACATGTTCCACTCCTGTCAGCCAAGAACATGAATCTGGGGCTATCATGGGCGCAGACTCACCCACACTGGAACCTGAAGAGGTCTTGGCTTTTAATCATGTGACTTAATTTATGACATATATCATAATGACATATAACTTGATATTCACAGTATGTCAGGAAACGAGCTTATCAGGGATACGTGACATGATGTGTTTATAAAGTGGGCGGAGCCTAAAGCTTTCCTCAGTGTTACAGTTAACGTTGTGAACAAAAACAGTCAAATTAACAATTTCTGAGATTTTGATTACTTCAGTTTACTGCAAACACAATACAGATCCAATTTATCCAAAAGAATCGGAAAACTGACATGAACAAAATTCAAAGGTCTTGCCTGAAAAACCTGAACAACTAAAGAAAAAAAAAGAGCAGAATTTACTGATGATCCACACTGTAGCACATTCTCAGGTTGAACTGGTGTACGGTATATTTGCCTGAACGGCCAATTCATCAGTCTACAGCAGTCGAATGTGATGCAGCTGAAATAAGTTTGGCCGATCCGGTCTCACGGCTGCGGGGCTGTAACGTGACTTGATGAATGTTTCGTGGTACATCACATTCACGCCACATGGTCATAATCCAACCATTAATTAAACTCAACCATCTGCATCGCTGCAGATCGGAACGACTGTAAAATATTCCTGACAATCCCACTGTCGTTACACCGGGCACTCAGTGCCAGAGATAATAAAAAATAATCGAATAATAATTATTTCTTGCTCATAGCTTATAAAAACACGAAGAGAAATGGCAGAAAAACTGAATGTAACAATGATGTGGATTAAATGCAAACTTGGTGTCATCCTCGCTAAATCTAGGCATCACGAACCGTCTTGCGTTAGTGTTTTTGCTTGTAACAGGTACTTCAAGCTAATCTCGAAAAAGAATGCATCATCAGTAACCCAGGCTCCAGGATCATGCAGATTTCATGTTCAGGTTTTTAGTTCGCCTGGTGGGGAAGCAGGCTCAGGAGGTTAGTGTTAATCACCATTTTTTTTCTCTTCTCTGCTCATTCTTGGACTTGTTTTTGATAGCGACTTGGTCTTCATGATGATGTCTGGTTTCTGTGACAGTTAAAGACTGGAAAAAGACCAGCCGACATCCACTTTCAGCGCTCACTGTTGCCTCAGATTCCAGTTCTTGGTTGATGCAAGCAGAAGACAATGTGATCTTTTTCTATTATCGCCCATCCACCTCGATGTTTATCATGTTGAGGTGATTTTTCTGAAAAAAAGAGTAATTATTAGATCTCCTGTCACCTTGAACCACCATGTCCGTTCTACTCTGATCTCTCTCATCAACGTGGCGTTTCCGCCCACAGAACTGACGCCTACTTGATGTTTTTTCTTTTCCGCACCATTCTCTATAAACTCTATGTGAAAATCCCAGGAGAGCAGCAGTTTTTAAAATACAAAGAAAACATCCATGCCGATTCTGGGATCACATTTTCTGGTGTTTGTCTTTAACTGAAGACTTTCCATCACATAGCTGTGGTCAGTCATCATTTCTTTCGAACGTCACTGCAAGAAAATGTCTAGCTCTCATTCTGGTTTGAAAGCTGGCGGACAGAGAACATCTGAGGAGGAACATCTGGAAATATATCTATTTTTCCCATTCACATTTTTTAGGTAGCAAGTATTGTACAAAGTCTTGCAGTTCCTTCAGTATCACCAGTTTCTGAACCTAAAGCGTTTATGGCTGGTGATTCCGAGCAGGCTGCCAGTGATGACTCACTGAAGTAAACCACCAGTTGTGTAAGTGATGTGAGAAATCCCCATCAGAGAAGACACGGGAATGCTGCTGGCCGCGTCATTACGAAGAACACGGACTATTTAGGGCCTGTTACAGTACATTTTAAGATGGAGTAAGAAAACGCTCTCACGTGCCAACTGAACAGAAAACGAACATTCACGGCGTTGAACTCTACTCAGAGGAAAAGAAGCAATTTAGCTAGTCACTAGCAATCAGCACTGAATCACCACTCAGTGAAGGAGCGACGTTTTTATACGTAAGGAGGAAAACACCTGGGGACATGCTGTTACAGGAAAATAATCATTGACAGAGTGATGTCATAGAGCAGACTTACTGATATCACGTCACAGTTGATTATTTTCCTATAACAGCACACCCCCAAGTATTTTGTTCCTCTTGTACCGTAAGAAATTCCCATTTATTAAACAAGTTTTTATCCATTTATAGCTACATTAACTGTGGAATTTTTATTAAACAAGTTAGTTCCAGTCTCTTCCTTACCAGTCTCTCTAGTTTTAATCTCTCTTAAAGTTAATAAATAGTAATACAAAAAAACCCCACACACAGCTTATCACATGACTGAAAAACCCCACAAATATGGAAAATGTAAAGTCACAGCTTTGACTGTTCCAAACGGCTGACGCTGGAGACTCCTTCCATGATCTTAATGCGATTATTAAACTCTCCTAAAGTTTAGGAGAGTTTAGCATGCTCTTTTGTTGAAAATCCAGTCATAGTTTTTAAAAATAAAGTGACAAAAGTGTGCCATAATTCAGCCACGGTAACATCTGACAGGTGTTCCCATTCCTCCACATTGTACACTGCTTACTGTACGTGCTCTCCAGTAAAGGAGAGCGAGTGTGTGTACTGTGTATATGTGTGTATGTGTAGGGGTATTTGCAATGTGGGCTGCTCTCATCTCCTTTTTGCCCTGCTAACTTTTTTTGAGGTGTTTAATTTCATGGACGAGTGACTTAAGCATTTCCTGCAGCCTGAGTCAACAGAACAGAGAGACGGAAAGAGAGAGAAGACAATCTGTCGAGTCCACAGATGGACAACTGCAAAAAAAAAAAAAAAAACACTGAATAAGGGATGAAGAAGACGGCAATGGTGGTCAAAAAGTGGAGATTAATTTATACATTCACACTAGCAGGAGGCAAGTCACTCATATTGTTTATAGATTGTTTCTTATGGACGTGTGGTGAGCGCTACTGATGCCACTTGTGGGTGTGGCCTATCGAGCGTTTATTATTGGTTTGTTTTTTGATCAAAAATGTTAGTACCTATCTACAGCTTCTAAATCTAGCTAGCGAAACACACTTAAATAACACACTGATCAGTGTGGCCGTTTTACCTACATGCCACCTGCTTGACATGGCGCAAAGTAGGTTTTTAGATTAGCAAAGCAAGCTAACGGTACTAGCTTTGCACTCACCAATGATCTCCGCTACTTCTTTCCTAGCTGTATCTTTCTTCGTACACATTTAATGAGAGGTCGTATACGACAGGATAAGATGGAACCATGCTTATAAATTCTCCTCCTTTTTTTTTTTGCAATGAGGACTGATTGCAGGTAGGAACTAAAGGAACTGAAGAAATGACCACATTTCTGCTGAACTCGTGGATCTGAGCCGTGCACGTAGGTAGAAAACAAATGCCCGCTTTGTTTTTTGTAAACGTGCATGGAGGATAAGGGATGTTCCTGATTATGGCTTTGGGTATAACACTGGTGAATGTGGAGAGAAAGGACTAGAGCAGGGTGCGAGAGATAGGGTACAGATGAACACAGGAAGGGGGTTAAAGAGAGAGCTTGCAAAACAAGAGACTGTTCAGTAACAGTGAACAGTAACAGTAACACACGTGCACATATTCAGTCCAATGGCCAAGAAGAGAAGAGGGAAACGCCTCATTTTCGTCCCTCCTGCTTTCACCAACACAATGAAACAATTCAGTTAATACAACAAAATCTGCTGGAGCAAACAGAGCAGCATGCCTGCACACAAAGACATGAAGCAACATCGTACTGGACGTGCACCACTGCTAACACACACGTTCCCTCTCTGCATAACACTTAAATGCACGCTAACCTTTATTAAAAGCTTATATGTACAGATTGGGCAAAGTGCAAAATGTGTTGCTGCGGTGAAACAAGTCTCAGTTAGTATCGAGCAAATGTTATTGCATCATAAAGCACAAGAGCCAATCATGTTCCAGTATGCAACGGTACGGAACACCTGTTTTTCCAGGAGGAGAAGGTGCGAGTTACAGAGTTGGAGCTGGTTTCAATTTCGGTGCGCTTTCCTGTCGTCCGCGTCGAGCAGCTCATTTATTATTCAACGTAGAAAAGATTTGAACAGACTGTAAGAAACGAAAGATATATTCATATGCAAAATCATACCATCCAGATAACCGTCCTCTAACACATGCACAAGGTGTCATGGAAACTGAGGATGCGTCAATACCATTGTGTCCAGCCTGACTATGCTTCGATGTTTTAATACGAAAATAAAGGTCCTAATCGATCAGGGACGTCTCGTAACACTTTATTTAGCTCCACAGTTTAAACGGTGCCTATAAAAAGTGTGTGTTCATGCACGTAGGCTATGCGACTTGTTCTTTAAAATGTTAGTTCCTCTTGATGATCAAGTCCAGACTGCTGCCGTTTACTGTTGTTTATTAGCATGACAACGTCACCTGGCAGAGCATTTTTTCCCCCCAAGTATGAATAAATGTGCATGCTGTCAGACAGATGCCAGTATCAGCAGCGATGCTAATCTGATCTAAAGGTCACCGTCACATCACATCACTATCCAAACTCGAGATGAAGTTATTAAGTGGTCTGTGTGATGGGTGGAAACTCCTCTGGCAAAAACAAGAATGTCTGATAGATATTATTCCTATGAGTATTCTTAGCTGTGTCCATCCATCATAGTGTCCGGACAAATGGCCAATGCTACATAATGCCAAATTGGTCTCTGGTGCTCACTGTGAAGCATATCAAATAATAAAAATGTGTATTTATGATGTAACTCTGACATTTCATCTCTAACAAAAGAACGTCTATGACTGTATTGAGAAGTCTAGTGTTCCTCTCCGAAAAATTTGTGTGTATAACTATCCAGTGCTCACCTCGTTGGTCAGACCGACCGCCCCGTGGATCTTAGCTACGTGTCCCAGCAGCCCTGGTGTCTGCTGGCCCACAATCCTCAGCGCTGGGAGAAACGGGCTGAGTGAGGCGGGGCTGACCTGGGCTATACCCACCAACACGGCGAGGAGGACGTCGTTCAAGGAGGCGTCACTCAGGTGACCAATCAGAGATGGCACGAGAGAGGTTAATGCCTGGGGCAGTGGGGAAAAGACAGACTTAAAAAGTGAATTATGCACAAAGAACACAGTAATACACACTGCTTTTCTGAGATAATGGCAGCAAAAAGCCAAATAAAATAAACTAATGAAAGTCGACAGGAAAAAATGCACACGCTGCGAATGCTGGTCTGCTAACCAGACCCAACAGAGTTTAACCATGTGGCCTCGGGATTCAGAAGGGGTCTATTGAAAATAGAAAACTTTTCTTTTTTTACATCTCTTGAGGTTATGATCTGGTCCCGTCCAGTATATGCTGTGCTGTGATTGGCTCATTTCAGAGCTGCCCACCCCCTAATGAGTTCCCGATTCCCTGCAGTGCCTTTTCAGAGAAACAGAGAGAAAGAATGTGTCGGAATGAATTTCAGAAAAAGTCTCCAGGAAAATCTTTAGTGTTTACTCTTCTTCTGATTTAAGAACTAAAACAAGAAATGTGGAAAATCCAGTCATTTTCGACAACTACTTCTGTTACGACACGGAGAATGAGCAAAAACCTGAGTCAGCTGAACCTCACCCATCTGCTCCAAGCTTACGTCTAAGAGTGTTATAAATAATCTTCTGCTTATCCTGTCTGGACGTTCAGGGTTCGTAAATATGTTCGGCCGTTAAAAATGTCCTCCAACCCTGCCAGAGGGTCACGAGAGGTCACAAGTGAGCGGACGTGACAGAGCAGAGAGATACAAAGGTGAGAGCACAGAGAAGACAGACTGGGAATTGTGTCTGTGCTCACGTGTGGAACGTGACTCAGTGGTTTTATGAAGTTTCAGTACAAAGCACAACGTGAGAATCGTTGGCTGAGGCTCGGCGAGGCATTGCAACGTGCTCGTTAGCTGAGCTCATACAATGGCTTCCTTTTTACAAAAAGAACAAAAAAAAAGCCTGTAGGATACATATAGGATATATACGGTTGACCAAAGTGCTGCATATACACTCACTGACCACTTCATTACCTCTTCTCATTCACACACTTATCCAATCAGCCAATCACAATGCATAAAATCATGCAGCTTCAGATAATGTTCACTTGAAATATCAGAACGATTAGAAAATATGATCTGATTGATTTGTTGGAGTTGACAGGAAGTTGATGGTGAGCTAAACAACCGTGGTGAGCTAAAAAAGAATCGCAGGATACAGAAGATGTTCAACCTTTAGTTGGATGGGCTGCAACGACAAAAGACCACATCGGTTTCCGCAGCGGGCAAGGAAACTGTACAGTCGCGCTGCTGCCACGTGATTGGCTGATTGGATAATTGCATGAATGTGCGGGTTTTACAGGAGTTGCGAATAAAGTGGCTGGTGTGTGTATAAAACACAGACGGCACAACCGCACATTAAAATGCTAATTTGTAAAAGCGTGTTTTTACATGAACACACATGTATGTGGAAACTGGACGAAGTAAAACTTGACACAAAGCTGTTATATAATTCTCCTGCCAGCAATTCATGGGTCAACGTTCATTATCTATATTATCCGTTAAGGGTCACGGGGAAGCTGGAGCCGGGGTACACCCTGGGCAGGCAAGCTACTCTATCACAGGGCTAACACAGAGACGACGGACCATTCACCCTGACATTCACACCCATGGCCAATTTAGAGTAGATAGTTAACCTAATCTGCATGTCTTTGGGCTGAGACATCTTTTGCCATATGTTATTATGATTCTAACTACCACTATTTAGCCTCATCGTTCAGGTCCTCAGACTGGGTAAGCGGACTTGAGCTTTACTCGCTCACTGAGCTATTTAACGGACTGATCATTTGTCCACCCTGATTCTGAATAAGTTTGCTCTCTGCTTCTTTCTTCAAAACAACAAGATGACTCATTAAAATTTCCTCTTCTTTTATCCTCCCAGCTCATTGCACAGCCTCAGGTTTGCGCAACCGCTGCCATTTTCAGCATGGTGTGCCTCTGCTGGTCCCGCTAGCACGGACAGCGCTGGGTCCCAACGTTTTCCTGCATTCCTTTCAGCTGTATTCGTAACTCCGCTGTTGCTTTTAGAAAAAGCCTCTGGAGAGCAACCACGATTTCCACATTTAGGAAAAAACGGGTTATTTTTCCCCCTTCCCGTCACATAACTCTCTCCGCACTCCTGGCTTTTCCTGATGATGAACACATTTTCAAGCCCTTTCTCCATCCGTTACAACTAAAAGCGCTGATATGGGCAGGTGTGTCTCACACACAACGGCTGAGACGTCTGACTGTCTGTTTCACCTTTTTCCTGTGAGGTGAATCTAAATATCTCTCGTTTGCACTCAGCACCTCTCCGTTTCCCTGTCTGTCCTTCAGCCTTTTCCTCTGCTGTGCACATGCCTCCACACCCTCACATCCTAAACCTTCACTCATGCTAGCAGGCCAAAGCCAATTATTCATTTTCTAGCTAATGTAAAGTGAGATTTTCTCAATTCTGTGACAGTTAGCTCTAATTTAGTAAAGGCATCCCTAAGTAAATCCTAAGGCGTGTGTGGGACGACGTTTCTTCGGTTCTCCACTCACAGCATTAGTTCGTACCTGCACTTAGTTCCCATTTCCTGTGTGACTCACACAAAAACGGAAGAAAAGCTTACTGTGATTTCATCTTAACCTGTCATATATTTCTTTAAGGTCTCTGGTGAGCTTCCTCGTTCTTCCTCACACAAGCACACACACTGACCTGTGGATGTCGATCAGAGATCATCTGGAGCAGTCGGAGTAAGTGTTGTCTGCTCGTCAGGTCCAGCTCAGGAATCATAAGTACCAGGTCCTGGATATGCTGGTGGATTGGATCTGGTTCTAGAGGATACACGGAGGGGAGAACCCGCAGCAGCATGCTGTTACCTAGCAGTCAAATACAGCAAACAACAACCCATCAATACTTTTTTGTTATTTCTTTTGTCATCTTCTTTGTAGAATGTTTCACCTCACATTTTACCCTAGTGCAGATGTTATCAGAAATCTACATGTCTAAAGATTTATATGTCAAACTGACAAGGAAATTTATGTTGAAGTGACTAACAAATGCACTTGCCAATAAGCGCAGATAACATAAATGCATAAATGGACTTTATCATCCAAATTATTCATTAAGTACGGCAAAAAACACTAGGGCTCATGCTGTTTTAGGAAAATAATCACTGATGAAACGAAGTTACTGTCACCACAAATATGATTATTTTCCAAGAACAACGTGTCTCTTATTGCCTATTCCACTTCTACTTAACAATACATCATAATTTTTTATCCCTTTAGGGTTACATTTAAAGCTGTGGAACATGAAAAGAAGTTATCACTTATGTTGTAGCAGCTATAAACATCCATCATTCCTTCCTGAAGTTACTAAGACAAAAAAGGCAGCTTGTCATGTTATCCCTTAACCACAATGCATAAAACAGTCTGTCCTGAAAGTGTCAGAAAACATGCAAAAAAATGTTACTTCTGACTGTTACAAATGTTACTTCCATAAATGTTACATAAACATCTTCTGCTTGTTACTATAGGAATAATAGCGTATTAGAATAAGTGCATTAGTATAAAGCTGTGATTTGCAGCCGCACTACTGTCAGAGCTGCTGTTACAGAACGTTAATCAACACCTTCTGACCAATCAGAATCCAGAATTCAGCTGTAAGCTGAGAATATCAAATCTTGCCATGTGTGGTTATGCTAAAACCTAACACACAATAGAAAAGAGTAGAATAACAAAAGATAAATATAGAACGACAAAAGCAGAGAAAAAAAAAGAAAGGAGAAAGTTTCACCCTTAACCCAAACCACAGCACTTCAGCTACTCCAGCCAAACGCGTCTATCAACAGCTCCTTCTCATCTGGGAACGATCCTCAGCTTCCTATAGGTGACTCCGGGCATAAAAAAGAGCTCTGTTTGTGGTCCGAACACAATAAGTTTCCACTGGAGCTGGCAAGAATAACAAACATGTGTGGGAACAGGACGGTCGTTACAGCTGCAGACTCCAGAGGGTGTAATCTGGCCAAATGAGGAAGAGAGGGATGAATTAGCTACCTCATGTACATGAACATGTTTTCAATTTAAGGTTTAAAATGCTATGAATCATATCTGTCACACTTGATAAAGGTGCAGTCTTGGTCTTCTGGTTCTTTAAGAACATGACCAAATGGAAGCAGCACTCCAGGATATTGGATAAATATGGACCAGAGACTTGAGCATTTGGTGGGTTCTTGGTGTATAAACTGAAACATGTTTGCTAATCAGTTTACTGGAAAAGATGAAACTTTTCATTCATTCGTTAATTTTCAATCAGTGCTTAGTGCTTCAGTGATCAATGCATTGGATCTGGAAGCCAGTGTTGCTGGTATACGCTTCAGATCCACCATGAATCAGACCTCGATACACCCTGGATGGGATGCCAGGTCATCACAGGGCACTATGCACACACATTTGCACACTTGTTCACACTTGGGGAATTTTAGAGTCACTTGGGGGGTGGCAAGAAACCGGAGAACTAGGAAGAACCCAAGGAGAACATAGAAAACAGTACAACCAGTAACCCGTGCTCAGGAGCACTGACCGGTTGATTGCATGTAGCATTCACACCTAGGAGCAATCCATTTTATCCTTCTGGCATGCTCTTTGGGAGAACCTGGAGGAAACCAACAGCAAGAACGTATTCAAGTCCAACTCAGGATCAAATTGAGGACCGTGGAGCTGTGAGATTGCAACACTACCTACTGTGCCTCCCAAACCTGAAACATCATCATTCCTCTTCGGCGTGAGCTTCATCCTGGTCAGGTTTGTGGTGGATCCAAAGCCTATCCTGGAATACTAGGTGTGAGGCAGGAATACACCCCGGATGGAACAATAGTCCATTACAGGGAACAAACATACACGTTCACACCTTGGGGAGGGAAATTAGAGTTGCAAATCTGTCTACTGTCATGTTTTATGGGGGGGTTGGAGGAAACGCAGATGAGATCATAAAAAACTCCACACAGAGAGTAACCTGAGCTCAGGACCAAATCAAGAAGCTGTGAGGCAGCAAAGCTATCCGTTGTGCCCAAAGCTGGAACTTATTTTCCAAAATACACTTCTGACAGGTTATTGAACAATTTCGTATTCTGGGAAGAGCCTAGTCTCTTGCATAATGCCTGTTGTTCAAAAGAGGAAAAGTATGGACCACCGCCTCCCACTATGTCCATATGCTGGCAATCCATATGAGACCTGATCAGTCCATCAGCACCCTTAAAAGCCTCAAAACCAGTCTGTGTTGGGTTGTAAAATCTCTGACAAGCAGTATTAGCAAATTCTACACGCCTGGAATGAACAATGCTAAAATGTTTTGTTTATACAGTGCCAGCACTGAAAACATGTTGCAGGAAAATGTTTTGAACAAACTGTCAAACTCGTGGCTTGAAAACATTACTCGAAAGCAAGCCTCAACCCAGTGGGCCAAAATGTAATTAAATATGAAATAAAACACTCCATGTCATGCAATTATAGTAAAATAATCAAGAACAGAGCGGTGGTGCGGAGTTAATTTACCACTCCACGGCACAACAGCACATCCTGAAGTGTTTTATTCCTCTTATAGCTCTGTCGTTTGCCAAAGATCACATTTCTAAAATTTATTAAAAAAAAAAACAAAACGGCACATCGTATATTTTATCCGTTTAGAGTTACATTTAATGTTGTGTGAGGTAAGTTAGTCCCTGTTCTCGCTTATGTTATGTGATGTATGTCGTTCCCTCACCAGCCTCACTTTGTAATGTCTCTTGAAGTTAATATGACGTTAAAAAATATGCTGCTCGTCATTACTGAGAAACTGCAAAGTTGTTGCTATAGAAATGATGCTGTGTTAGAATGAATCTGTAATGTGCGGAAGTGGGAGGTGGGACATAAGTGTGTAATAATCCAGAATCAACACACGAATAACAGAACCAGGAAGCATGACATTTGAAAAACATGGGACAAAAAAGCGTGGCAAGCCAGGACCAGAAGCAAAACGAAAGGTGGTCGTAACAGAAACAAAAGCACATGGTGTGAGCTCAAAACAAAACTAGACAAGAGGGGAAAGTGATGACAAGCGCATTAATATAGTAAACGGATGATTTGCGTTGCAGCTGGAACTGTCTGCTGCTGTTACTGAGCATTCGGCAGTATGTAGATGCTGGTGGAGAAGCACAGTGTTCACTCTTTCAGACTGCTTTTTGGGCAAAGCCAAGAAAAGATGAAATTTATGTATTAAAAAAGTCCCACATTATCGTGTTGTATTTCACGATATTAATTTCGCACTAATCATCGTCCACATTGTCTGAGAACGTTCTACGTTGAAACATGATCTGTGTGGAAAGTCTGTGGCTAGGAGTAAAATGCTAGTTTTAATGATTAATGGTTTTCTGAGGTAAAGACGTATATTGGAGTGTTTACGGGAGAAGGTAGGCAGCACTGCAGGCATGGAAGCCAGCGAGAAGCTCGGCTGAGTGAAAACGCTCTCAGACCTCGGCTTTCTCCCACTGCGGTCTGCCGAAAATTGGACACGCTCGTAAATACGCCATGCTTTCCTGCAACCTGCCAACTCCCAAGCGGAGTGCGTATGTACTGTTTATGTATGCGCTTATGTGGACTCTCGTGCACAACATCTGGGTCGTCCGTGTCAGTGGGGACGCTAGATAGATGAAGTGTCTCCGTCAAAGCTGTGTAAAATCAGGTTGCCAGGGATCGCTGCGGGTTTGGAGCCGGAGTCGGGGAACCGTCTGGGTGTTTGGTCCTGGTATCGTTATTTTAGCTTATGGACTGCATTAGCTCCTGAACGATATCTGTTTTAATGGCTATTTAAGGGATTTGTATGAAATCCAGATGTGGCTATGATTGCAAAAAGCAGTAGGATCATAAGTCTCGCCGAGCTGTGGCATTACTGCGTCCAGCCTGTACTGTTACAGAATGATTATGCCTGTGCTCGGGTATTCTCGGTAATGTTACACCACAGTGCTGTTGAATGCCGGATTCTGATTGGTCAGATGGTGTTGCTTCATTTTCTATAACAGCAGATCTGACAATAGTGCAGCTGCAAATCACAAGTCTATCTTCATTCTAAAACCTCATCATTTCTATAGACTTGTGTTTACGGAACGCCGCAGATAAAATGTGCATGATCGTTGACATGGTGAAGTTCTTTTGTGAGGAGATGTTTATGGAAGGAGTCTCTAATTTCAGTGCTTTGTAAAGGTCAGAGGTAAATCAGTCAGAGGACAGGCTTCGGTCTTATTAACTTCAAGAGAGAAGAAAGTAAAGCAAGTGAGGGAATGACTACATATAGCAGCGTGGATGTTCCATAAGATTAAATCTAACTATAAATGGATAAAATGTATGTTGTGTTGTTGTGAACTAAAAAATGGCAATCTTTGGCAAGTTGCTGTGCTGTTAGAAGAATAAAACACTTTGGGCGGACTGTTATTGGATAATAATCAGCGTCGAGGTGGTAACAGTAACTCTGCTTCATTGCACCACCCCGTCGCTGATTATGCTCCTGTAACAGCACACCGCTCAGCGGTTTATTCCTTACGTACGCACCGAACGCTGTGTAGCTGACGCAACATAAAGCAACAACCCCTATCAGTCTCAAATACAGAGTGAATTAGTCAATTGTAAACACAACAGAAATGGCCAATTAGCAACCAGGACAGTTAAAAAGAAGCATTCCTCATCTCTCATGAATCTGTAGGTCAGCTCTACATGGCTACTGGACGCTGGAAGAGAGACCCTTATTGTGCTTGACCTCCACTCATGGTGTAGGTGAGAGTGGCATTTCATTTCAACAGCACATTTCATTCCAGCAGCTGTTGTGAATAACTCATCAGGAACAACAAGGCCAGTCTTTTCACGCCGCACTGAGTCAGTGCTTTCCAGGAGTTTCCACATTCATGAACGCCTCTGCATGTCTTGCAGGTGGTTTTACCAACCTTCACAGTGGAAATGTGTGTATCATATAGATAACATCATGCCTGAGGAACACAGAGTGGAGTACACACTCGTAGCCTGTGCGACTACACGTGAGCACGGTGGTACAATGAATCAGGAATTGGCATAACAGGGCCTAGCAATTTATTATTAAACTGAGATTCCTGTGGTCTGGTATGTGGCTTTGGTGGGGTTTGCTGATGGCACACCAAACACTCATCTATCCATGGACCGAATACTCGGTTTAGATGAATGAAACTTGATGTTTGAAAGAGATCAAGATTGTTCCCTATGAAACACAATAAAAAAAATATATGGTATATAAATATCTGGTTTTCTCACCTACACAGTGTTTAAACCTGCGGTGTTCTCTCGCTTGGTGCAGCACCAAAGGAGTACGATTACAGCACGGTTCAATTACACTGAGAACGAGATTTGACTCCGGATCGATTCCTGGATTGCAGGAAATGAATTTGTTTTGGGTTGCAGTAATTTTGTTTTTTATAGACGTGAGCCACTAAACTGGCTAAAATCGAGGCAAAGGGCAGAGCTGTAGCACTGCAGAATCTGGAGATTTGGGGAAAAAAGAGAAAATAAAAGTAAAAGCTAAGATGTGATGCACAATGTTTTAAACTAGCTGTTCATATAATCGTTTGTCAAGCACTAGCTCTATGCTCACCGTACTTAGACTATCATCAGACTGAGTAAAAGAATGTTACGAGGATGTTTTTAAGCCCTACATAGATTTTGGTTTGTTCAATTACATTAAGTCTGAAACCAAATCAATCAATTTTGCCATTAATTCCTCCCTGCTTTGGACTCAACCAATGGACTAAGAGATGTGCACCATTTCTTTTCTTAATCAAACTGCCAAATCTGTAATGAATCTGCAAATCCATATTGTATGTCACTTTTCATCCACCATCTTTAGTGATGACTTGATATACATTAATGAGTAATTGCAGATACACAGTTTTGACTCTTTGGACTCTTTAGACTTTGGGCTATCGGACTGTCTCCTGACTGACTGGTTGGCTCGGTGATCAACATCAGATTGAATCCTGATGAATGGTGATCACAGTGCAGCACAAGTTTAAACACCGTGGTCATGTTTCTCTTAGTCATGCTCGGTGAAGCGTCCCATATGTCAAACTCTGTAAAGACGCGAGCGGAGGCTCGGCTGTGTGTCAGGGACGTCTTCTTCTGTTCTTAGGGCGTAAGTTCCACATGTGATCAAATCCCGGAGGCGAGACTGCTTTTGTAATCTACACTGTCGTCTACGATGATGGGGCGTTTCCATGACGCCAGTAAAATGTCTGACAACGATGATGTGACTTGAATTAATACCCAGACAATGGAACATGATCACGCATGCGTCGTAAGTGATCCTTTATTTGAAAACTCCAGCCCTGGATTTCGCCCTTCTGCATGACATGAATAAGTGTCACATTGTAGCTGTAATGAGAGGAAAATACCACTTGACCCGTCGCAGTGTTTTGAGAATTTTTGGAAGATCACAGTCATGCTGTGGTAAACACTGACAACATGCACTAGAATTTGAAAGGGTTCCAGCATTTTCTTCCTCCTATCCTGAAAATAGCACAATTACTGCATGTTGGAATAAATAAATAAAACTTAGTTGTCGTAGATGGGTCACCTATTAAAATCCATAGAGAGAAATTTATTGTATCCGGACCAGACTAACCGTCATCTTGTAAAAAGATACTGCTGCAAAGGCATTATTCTAAGTAAGAAAGCCATGTTTTAATTATTTCGGCCAAAACAGCAAAGCACTCACTTCTTCCTGAGTCACTTTTGTGAGCGAGAGTGGTTCAACTGAACATGCTTTGTAGTTACCACACACACTTTGTATTTTCACACGTGCATTTACAAAACGATGTACTGCTTTTCTGTCCGAACTGACTGAAATTGTCAAATTTTGATGTGTAATCTCACTCTTTATCTTCCATTGAGTTTATAATTTGGGTGTTTTGGTGCAGTCCTGTAGGACACATGCTCCATCTGCAGCCACAGGATCTTTGACTATGGCAGTGTGTGTGTGTGTGTGTGTGTGTGATTCTGTGTGTGCATGCAAATACGTGTTTATTTTCTCACCCTAACAGTTTGTGCTCAGCAAGGTTGCATAGATGAGGCCAAGGTCTGCTGAATAATCGCTCCCCAGCTCCATCACTCCTTGTTAGAGTGAAAGACGAGCTCTGACCCATGATCATCTCAGGGGAGCTCAACAGAGTGCCTCGAGCTGTACAAACCCACCCACACACACACACAGGGAGCATGTACAAATGAAACAAAGGCGGCATTAGAGAGGGGAATGTAAGGATAGAGGCGTGACTCCATGATTGTGGTGCTTTTTGTGTGTCACTGATATTACATTTATAAATCTGTAATCTAACCTCTGCGCATGATTCAGACAATAAAACCGACGAAACCTACAGTCCTTAAAAATGGCCTGTCCCAATACAAAAATACTCATTAAATGACTTTATATATACGATTTTTTTTGTACGACGTCTGAACCCATTTAAGGTCTCATGCTTGAAATGCTTCCACGAGTCGTACATTACATGGTAGGGAATTTTTCCGCATCATCAGAGTTTTCTTGAAGATCATGGGAAGAAGAAACGCATGCTCTCTCCTTCCTTCCTTCCTTTATTTTCATGGATTTTGAACTATTGACTGATGAGGTCACTGTGAAAGAACAAACCTGTTACACAAATTACAGACTTCATTTAAACAAAAAGATCTTAACTAATCATTAGAATGTCCTCCGAATGGCGATTAAGCACAATTTTGTCTATTTGATAATTCTGCTCTAAAAAAGGCCATCGCTTGGCTTCAGTTACTGTATTGTGCTGTGTGCAAATACATTTGTTTATAAATGGTCCGCATGAGCATTAACACAAGAAATGTGGTGTCCATGAAAATCCTGTTGGTTGCGAAAAACATTCATATCCTAGATTTCACTCCTGACTTTTTGAAAATTTGCACGAACGTTGATTGGCGTCGGCTTCAAACCGTATCCACCCCTTTTCCTGCTTCCCATGATTCCTTGCACGAGCTATGGGCGCAACATCCGGTTACTTGCCGTTATCCGGTCGCAAATTTAGTGTTTATGCTAACGGTTTTAATTGTTAAGGGAAAATAAATAATGTATGAGAAGAATCGTTTCAAAAAGCTCAGGATGGTTAGTGTGATCATCTCCCTCGCTTCATTTACTGAAGAATGAGAGGACGTCGCGAAGACGTGACCTCGGACAACCTATCGTAAAATGTTTCGCATGTAACATATTCATTTTGTAGACAACAAGATGTATTAAAATTTACAAGGAAAAAACAAAGCAAAGAATAGTAATGTAAGCAGACCACTGCGACCAATCACATATTCATTTCAGTTCACCAATTCAATGAACAGTTTGAAATTCAGTTGTTTCCTATTAATTGCCTTTTACGTTCAACTGTAAGCGTTGCCTTTTATGGAGTCTTGTGGGTGTGGCTACGTGGGCTTGTCATGATCATGGATGCTAATTTACAACTGATTTGTAACTGGCTTTTATTGACATGAGCGCAATGAAACCCAGCAAAGCTTTTTAGTTTGGTTTGTCAATAAAAACACTCACACACGACTTTACGAAGAGATTAAGGAATGAGCCGCGTTTGTACGAATGAGATATCGTTAAATGCATGTTTTCTTAGATTTTCACAAATTATAACAGAAGTATCATTTTAAGGCTGCAATGTCAATGAGATAAAAAAGCGGGACAGAAATGGAGCTGAGATTTGGAGAAAGGACGGGAGGATGAGTGAGTAAGAAAGATAAATACGAATGGATGAACGAGTGAAAGAGTAAAGTGGGAAAACCCACGTTGAAGTAATTCTCATCCTAAATTTCTACAATAAAAACAATAGTCTCATTGTCAAATTAGTATTTTTTGGTTGTGTGTCTTTCATGCTTCCTTTTCCTTGTCACACGCCGCTCTTTTCCTACATTCTCGTAACTGCAGGAATGGCAAATCTGTAATTACCACATATGCTACCTCCAACGAAGTAGGCTGACTCCTCTGTGTGTGTGTGTGTGTGTGTGCGCACGCATGTTTATATAGAGCGTGGAGCAGCTCTCTCCAGCTCACTTCATTCAGCTTCAGCTCACACACACATACACACCGGAGCGCTGCCAAAAGATTGCTCAGCACTTCACACACACAGAGAGAGAGAGAGAGTCTGAGTCAGAGCATAATTCGAACTTAAACCTCACTCAGCCCAGACGCACACTGTAGCTTAGACACACACACATACACACACACACACGCGCTCATACTCTTACAGCCGGGCAGCATGTCAGCGTTGAGGATTGGCCAGGTGGTGTGTATGGTGGTTTTGGCGAGCGTGGTGATGCCTCAAGGTTACGACGATGCCATCGAGGTGAACTTCTCCGATTCGTATTACGACAACGAGATCGGCGAGGGAGAGCCGAGCGAGGGTGAGTGTGCCTGTACCTCAAACACGCTATAACATTCACTAAACGTCTGTCATAGGGCTAAAGTTACCTTTAACATGCAACTGTTTGTGCCTCCACGGTGTATACAATTCCTGTACACAAACTAAGAATTCCACAAAGTTCAAATTCATCCTCCTAGATCAAGATGACGTTCCAGATTAGGAAGCGAAATCAGCTCAAAAGGCAGGAGAGTATGACATCTGATCTCAAACAGAAATGTAAAAGGCAAAAAAGATGCGCAGGGAGGTTTCAGGCACTTGGACAGAATGTTGGCGTGACAGCATTGTATGAAATTGAATGAAAAAGGAGACATGTTTATATTTTATATGAGGTCTGTTATACCCTGCAAACATATGACATCTTAGCATAGTGTAATGTAGCTATTAAAAATACAATAAAACAAATGTCAGACTAATAAATCTATTTCTAGTCAGTTTGAAACATTTCAAGCTTTAAAAAATGCAAAATGTTCTGCCAGTAGAACGAGCCTGAAATGAGTAAAAAATGTTTAGGAACAGCTTTAATGAATTTGAGTCATATTAAGATATTTTCACTTGCAAAAAAAAAAACTTCTTTTCTTGCAGTGAGCAGAGACACGAGTGCTAGCCCCGCCCCTAATCTGTAGGTGTTCGTACGAATCAAGCATTTATGACTTTATACGTTGTGGACTTAGTGCATGAAATAAAATAGCAGAGTGAAAAGTGGTACCGATGAGTAGAAAACTTTAAGTGAACTCGTGTTTATATGCTTTAGCATTATTTCATGGCTGGATTTTTAAAAAATGCATTTAACTTTATTTAACCATTTAATCATGTGGAGACAAAAAAAAAATCTCATTTCATGCGAGCCCTGGCCGAGACAGCAGCACTTTAGTCACCACAAGCAGCATTTAGACATGACACAAACAACATCAAATTATGTTAAACATAATTTGACCTAAACAAGTAAAAACCAGAGCATTCAAAGTGAACTGACTACAAGAATGGAAATTGTCTTGCTTCTTGTATATAACACTAAATATAGAAAGGAAAGAAGGTGAACAAGAATAGTCTTGTACACAAAAAAATCCCAAAAAAAAGGATGGTTAGTGATAAAGTGAGGAGACGTCGAGTTATTTAAACGACAAATAATTAAGCCAGGCTGAGTCAGCAGTCTGTGGAGGGACAATTCTTTGTATGTGTGTGTGTGTGTGTGTGTGTGTTTATGCTTATGCCACAGTGGGCTGAAACTCGGAGGTCTTTCTGTAATGACGTAAACACTCAGGGGCCCTCGGCACACACCAGAAACAAAACCTCTCTCTGTAGTTCTCTGCTTTAGGAACACACACATAGACACACACACACACCCTCACACACCCTTTGCAAACAAAAGATGCAAGACATTAAGTGAAACACTTCAACTTTGTTGTGATGTATATAATCACCTGCACTGTAACGCACTCATGACTGAGCATCTGGAGCTGTAATAAAATATTCAAACCCAGAATCCACCCCTAGCTACACCTCTTCCCCCTTCTGGCTCATTCTGAACTATAAGCATAGTAACGTTCTCGCCACAAATGAGCCCTGAACAAGCATAACATGTATCCCGTTTCCACCCTCACAGCGGACACCCCGACTGCCACCCCGGCCAGTCCCTGCACAGCCTCCGAGCTCAGCAAGTGGGACAAGCTCTTCACCATGCTGGAGAACTCGCAGATGAAGGAGAACATGCTGCTGCAGTACTCGGACGACATTGTGAAGGTGGGCCTGCAGACTCTGCGCACCGAGGTGCTGGAGATCGTAGCGCAGAACAGCGCCTCCTGTGCAGCTGCTGTGGAGACCTCTGCACGTCGGGCCGGAGCGCACACCGAGGAGAGACTTCTGCAGACCCTGGAGCGGCTGAGTAATGCCGCGGCGCAACGACAGACGGAGCATGACACAGCTCTGCAGCAGATCCTGCAGGCCACTCAGGAACACTTGACACAGCTTGATATGATGGAGAAAAGCTGCATACATGACCGGGTCAAGAGTTTCCAGACTAGAAATCTGGAAAAGGAAGACAAAGCACAGCTGCAAGCCATCTATGCTGAACTGCAAAGCCTACAAGAGAAGATGGGCTCCCTCCAAAGAGCCACAGCTGGACAGATACTGCCCGCAGGTACGAAACTATATGTAATCTCATTTTTTTGTTTACAGGAAGTTGAGTATGAGCATATTGTTAATAAAAGTATTGGGGTGAGAAACATTTAGGATTAAAGCAGCAGCTCTTACGTACAAATTCACAGTATTTTGGTGAGGTTATCTACTGAAGCGAAGGTGGAAATTAGAATAAACTGTTCTTGGGAAGGGTAAATCTTTAGAGTGTCAGTGTGGGACCATAAAACACAACACAAAGTGAGTCACAAGTCCAGAGTTAAAACATCAGGATGAATCAGACAGATCCCGAATGAGAGGTGCCAGTAGAAGTGTGTCAGGGTCTGGCAGTAAAGTCTGAATCGGATGACAAACTGGGGAAACAGAACTGCCTTGGAGAAGGCGAAAGTACACTGCTGAGGTGATGATTGTGCTCTCAAACCTGTCAATTTTCTGATTTACCACTTTTACCCTTCTCTAGCTGAACCCAAAAGCCATCAGAGTTGAGATTGCACACTGGTCTGGTCATCATTTGCTCTCTTTTTATCTCTGCAAGACATGACACTCAGATCTGTATGTGTAAAATGCCTGAGACCGATACAAAGCCAGTCTGAGACCAGGCAGAAATAATATAACCCGTGTGTGCAGAGGAAATCCGAACCAAATATCGAGGCCTAATCATCAAACAACAAAAGGGAGGAAACCGAAGAGTCAACACTTGTTTCAGCACTCACTTTCCTCAACTTTGAAGTTAGGAAACACAAGATAAACACGATGTCTGCTAGAACAGAACAGTTACAAGTTGTCATAACTGATTGCAGATGCAGAAGAATGAACTTTCTACACTGAGGGATCGGGGCACCATTAATTCCTTCTCTTACCAGCCCAAACACACACACTTACACACTTACACATACACAATATACTTCCTGTTTCTTCGAGTTAGAGATGCCCTTTCCTGCTGGACTTGTCTCAGTCAGCTACACAAACACACACACACACACACATCCAAACGACCGACCATCTGGAAGAGAAATTTACAATGGCCATTTCTTCCTAAACAAATGATGTAATAAACTCTAAACACTGACAAAAGCAGAAGGATGCCTCCGGATCTGCAGATCGCCCCACAGCAGGAACTCGGAGTGGGGCAAAAGTGACATTTCAACAGATGTTCAGAGGAGGATCTTTCCTCTTTTGGCTAGAAGACAGCCAACATGTTACAATGTTAATAAGATCGCTGAGGCACGCTATCAGAAAGGGAGGATTTATCGTTGATTACATCAGTGTTTGACCTAAATGACTAGATAGATGTCCTATATGCACTTAATTCATCAATGACGATCTTTGGCAATGAAATTATTTCCGAAAAGCCTGAATCCTCCCAAACTCTGGATTGACTTTCGTGCTTTGGCACGGCTTACCTCAGGGATTAATGCCGTCCCACAGGGTGCAGTATCTTGCATTAAATATTCAAATGAGAAAAAATATTTACTTATGTCCAAATCTAACACATCCCCCCCCTCTCTCTCTCTCCCCATCAAGGGTGTGACATGGCGCTCTTCTTCCCTATGCGCTCTCCAAAGATGCATGCGGAGGTAATTCCTCAGCGCTCCATGAAGACCCGTGCCTTCACGGTATGCCTCTGGATTAAACCAACCCAAACGCTTAACAAGACCGTGCTGTTCTCTTACGGCACCGTGACCAACCCACTGGAGTTGCAGCTGCTGCTTAGTGGGCGTAGCGCCCTCTTCACTGTAGGAGGTGAAGCACATTTAGTGGAGGCACGTAATGCGGCAACCGAGGGATCCTGGCTGCATTTGTGTGGGACCTGGAGCTCAGAACAGGGCCTGGCATCGCTATGGGTAGACGGTCACAGAGCAGCGAGTTCTCCTGGTGTAGCTGAGGGGCATGAGATTCCTGCTGACGGTGTCACCATCCTGGGCCAGGAGTACACTGGAGAGGGCCTGGCCAAGAGATTGGGCTTCCAGGAGACGTTCAACACTGACGAGGCCTTCACAGGGAAGCTGACTGGCGTAAACGCATGGGACCGTGTGCTAGGGGAGGAGGAGATTTCCAAGCAGGCGCAGGAAGATGGATGGAGCTGCGGTTCCCGTGGCAACCTGGTGGCCTGGGGCGTGTCTCAGATCGTGGAGAAAGGAGGTGTCAAACTCATCTACTAGCTGCTCGATATAAAAAACCTGCACGGAAACTTTTAAACTTCAAACACATGAGTAGCCCGCTGTACTACAACTACTACACTATCACATCCTGGTTAGAGCAATGAAACCTACTCGCTTGTTGTGCAACTGTCTTCCATTTATACGGCCCTGAGTCTTGGGAACGGACAAATCTACGAGAACCACGAGAACCAAAGAGCAAGGGAAAGAGTATCGGTAATGCCATTTATAAGGCTGCATTTCTGAATCTGAGACAAATCTTCTCATTTCTTCAACCCAATCCTGAAGACAGCCTGTGTATTCTTATCGCATTTATCAGAATGTTTACATTCAGCTAAGAAACGTTTTGTCCTGTAATCTTTTGAAACTACTTTTTTTTTTTTTTTTTTGTAATGAAGTAACTTGCTTTTCCTTTGTTAATGTTTGTTTAACACAAAGATGTTCAGTAATTTTTGGTAAAGAAACTGTGTAAAATGTTTACAAAAAAACTCTCTCTGGACTTTACTTTTGTTCTGCTAATGTGAGAAAATGTACTATAGTGTATTTTTGTTAAGAGGATGAAATGAACCCTTATTGTACATAGATCTTTTTTGTCTATTACTGAAGTTTGGTGGAGTTTAATAAAGAAAACTGTTAAATATAATACGTGTGGTCTCTGGAGTGTATTTGTATAAGCAGCAGCATATGTTCTTTAGCCAACATCAACAGGTTTCTTATTCTTACAACCACACGCCTTATTGCATTCACTGTAGTTACTGACCGATACACAGTAGTCACATCGAACACAACAATAATATAATAAAATTTATTATATTATACGATTGTGAGATGTGGAGTTACTAGAACCACCCCAACGTTGGGCATGTCCTCACATGCTTTATTCCTGTTACACCATTATGTGTTAAAGAACAACACATCGTCATTTTTATATCCACCATCATAATCAGTTTATTTATAATGATGTTTAATGTAACAAGTTCTACTTAACCTAAAATTATTCAACCCACATTGCAAATTAGGTTTATTGGCAACATTTACAAACTTTCAGCTGTTTGAAATAAACAAATCAAACAAGAACAATTTACATAATTCAATACAACTAATATTTCAAGTGGTTTCTCAACATTCAACAGAAAATGCCACTTTTAATGAACCCCACAGAAAATCTCCGGTGGGATTTGGAGAACGCAAACACAAGAATATTAGTGAGCTGGAGGCTCATTCCCTATGAGGAATGGGCTGAGATTCCTCAGGAACGCTGCCAGAAGCTGGTGTCTGGTTATGCATCCCGTTTGCAGCAGGTCATAACAGCTAAAGTCTGCTCTAGTAAGTACTAAAGATGCTTGTCATGAGGGGTTTCGAAACTGCAGTAGTTATTAAAAGTGGCATTTTGTGGTGAAATCACTTGTAATATTAGTTGTATTGAGCAATAATAAAACTGCTTGTAAGGCTTTAGATTGGAGTACGTTCATAATTCAGAAAGATTTCAGCCCAAATAGATTCACCAAACGCTACTCTCTTTCTAGATATATATACACAGTAAACTTCCCATTGTTAAATTAACATCTAGAGTGCTGAATTAACTCTTTCAGAGTTCATTTGAGTCCAAGTGAACTCTGAAAGAGTTAACGCGACACTGGGGGTTTACTGTGTACTTAAAGTAAACCTAAGATCAGGTTTTTCCTTTAATAACGACTGAGGTTACGTAGAAAGGAGACTTGATCCTCCGCATTCTGAAAACCCAGGTGAACACTGACCTCGCTGCATTCCTAAAAGGATGTAACTCATAATGAGCATGCCCTTAGGAGCCCACGCTCGCTCCCGTACACCAGGGAGTTCCGCACTTTTAACAAACTCCAGACCTCCGCCAGCTCGCCCACACTTCCTGCAGTATAACTTTACACGAAACCCCTGCACTGACACTGATGAAGGCACACTCAACGACGTGATCGTGAAGAAAAACATGATGAAGTGCCTGCGGTTACTGCGCCGGATAGGATAAATACTCACTACGACATAAGACACTATGTTTCTTATCGCATCACTCGTACCTTGTTTGTACCTCACATGACCCAACCTGAACTCCATTACCTCAGCCTGTTCCAGCTCTGGGAATTGTTTAGAGGTCACTGCTTCCCTGTGTGGCTGAGTGACAAGGGGTCTGGTTGTCGTTAATGAGAGACGGAGGAATGAAAAACAAGAAGCACACAACAGTCCACACTCACACCAAACCTCACATGATCAGAATCTGAAATATCTTCGTATATTAAATACTTTGATACACTTAGTGTTCACACATGTTCTTTCATAATGCAGGAAAAGTGTATATTTTTAATATTAACAAGGAAACAAGCAGACACTTCTCATGCCGTGCTGTTATAGGAAAATGATCACGATGAAGAGTTACTATTGCTGCTCTGAAGTTGATCACGTTCGTGTCAGAGCGCGTTCTGAAGTGTTTAAATATTCACATACCACATCAAATTGTCAATAATTACTTTTTTATTAAAAAACAAGAAGTCATTTTTTTTTTTTTTTTGTCTGTTTGTTGTGGAACATTAAATAAGACAAGTTCGTTCCTGTTCTCGTTCCGTCATTCCTCTCGCTTGAATTGAACAGAGAAGCAACAGAAGAGCTCAGCTCGTCACGTTACTGAGAAACTGCAAGACATCCTGCAGATGCCGGAAAGCTTAAAAGTTACCGATTTACCTCTGGTGCACTGGAGAATGTTAAGGAAAAGTG
Organism: Parauchenoglanis punctatus; assembly: GCA_030068025.1. Lineage (NCBI taxonomy): Eukaryota > Metazoa > Chordata > Actinopteri > Siluriformes > Auchenoglanididae > Parauchenoglanis > Parauchenoglanis punctatus. The sequence continues at coordinate 1,685,966 of JAQQZU010000037.1, read as the reverse complement.
CAGCATATCAACAATTAGTTATTTCTAAAGCAGTAAATGAACTCTGCTTGTTTTATGGCCTTTGCTCATCCCCCCTGGAGAGAGTCTGCACTCTTCAGAGCCTCATGCACAATCTCACATACTGCGGGCACTGAGTGGGTAACTAAAATACAACCCTGTCACGTTGTTCACAGTCAGCCAAAGATATCTCAGCCTTCATTTGCAAGAGCTGTTGATCGGAGCTCACGTGACTCTTTCACAATTGCTCGTTATGTAAGCCGTTCTTGGACGAGTCGCTCGTCGTCGGAAGCCAACTTGGAGCAATTTTTTTGAGATGTCACACTTTTGGTGTATCGATCTCAACAACCCAGAAAGCGGTGTTCTGTAGACATGATTACGCTATGAATGCATGGCTGAGGGCCCTCTGCACCCCCATTACAGCACAGTCGCTAATCGCTGGCTTAGCTTTCGGCATTTGTTAAACAAACAACTGCCTGGGGTCTGTGGTGCCTGTTTTCATGTGGGGGGTGGAAACAGGAAGTCTCTGTGAAACAGGGAGGGCTTTCTCTGTTCTACGGTAATCTCCAGCAGCCCTCATTAGACTGGTTTGGCAGACCAGCTTTGTCCTTGGTATTACAACATCATGAGACATCATGAGCGTCCAACTCCCCTGCAACTAAAGCATTCACCAACGTACAGGGACTGAACGAAGGCAGCTAATGAGCTCCACTGTAAAGAGGTTTTATCAGGGATCCTCCTGCAGGCACATGAGGAACCGGTTGAGCACCTTTGCGATGAGCGGAGGGTTGTAAAGGCTCGGAGGATGTCTTGGTGGAATAGCATGGGGCTGAAAGGAAAACAAATAAATCCCTTTATTTTCTCCAAACAAGGAAGATATTTTGCTTCTGATGATTTAGGAGAAGTAGTAAGAAAGACCATGTTAAACTTTCTCGATGCTCTGCAAATCACAACACAACGTAAATAGCGTCCACCTGAGTTTTTGAGACTTTACACAGCTCTGCTGGATTCTGGATTCTGATTGGTCAGGTGGTGTTGATTAGTTTCCTATAACAGCAGCTCACGGCTTTAAACTAATCCATCATCATTTCTATGGAAACAGCTCAGTGCATGGTGTATGCTCCGTATAAACGGATTATAAACCTTTATTTAACCTTTACGGAAGGAGTCTCCAGTGTCAGTCAGAGGAAAAGCTGTAAAGGTCAATTTTTCATCATGTCCAGGACAGAAGCATAATGAACTTCTAAAGAGGGAATAAAAGCGAGGCTAATGATGGAACTACTGTTTATAGCTGCTATAACACAAGTGAGAACAGGAACTAACTTTTTATGGA
>JAQQZU010000037.1:1616285-1630723 GCA_030068025.1 Parauchenoglanis punctatus | reverse complement strand
TTTACCACATAATTCAGTATATGCCATACGTGTTGCTTCATAGTTTTGATGTATTCAGTAATGTTTTACAACATAGATAGCAAAAAAAAATAAAGAAAAACCTATGAAAAAGAGTAGGGGTGTCCAAACTTTTGACCGGTAGTGTATGTAAGTGGGAAATACCGTCAGCAACGTCATGACCGGTCACAGCACGTTAATCCAATGGGTCCGATTCCCACGCCCATGTCAAACGATTAGCGTTAATGATACTAGGTCACCAGTGGATTGATTACCATTTTGACATTACCACTTTGCTCTCGTTGCCACTGGACAACGTCGTGTGTGTAAAGAAGCGGTTTTCAGTGTCAGTGGGAATGGACTACACGTAAGTAAGTATGCAGGCAGGTAGGTAAGTCATAAGATTGGCATAAGTATGTTATTAAGTAAGCAACTAAGTAAGTACATAAGTAACAAAGTAAGACATAAAGGAATAAAAAGAAATAAGGTATGTAAGAAAGTACGTAGATGTGTAAATAAGACAGTAATTTAGTACGTGAGTAAATGAGTAATTAACTATCAAGTAGCTGTGTAAAAAAGGTACCTAAGAAAGAAAGAAAGAAAGAAAGAAAGTGACACAATAGCAGCATGCATAAAATTTTTTATCTATAAACATCCCTGGAATTGACTTACCGGGACTTGATTTAGGATCAGTACAGTGAGGCTTCAATCATTCTTTCCACCAACCAAACAAAAAGAAAGAAAGTTATTCATTCATGGCGATGACTAAGCTTTTTAATCTGTGAGTCTGAGGTCAGATGGAGCTCCTGGTGTGAGACCGAAAAAGAAGCATCGTGAAATATGAACGCATTCCTACTCAGAAAACATCGTTTCAGAAAACGAGCTCCTGGATCATTTCTTTCTTTTCAACCCGAGCTTTTTTCTCTTGTCCAAATAAATTCCATCATCATGACAGTGCAGTCCTGCGAGGAGCGCTCTGCATTCACCATCCGCAGTTTCATTTTCACTCTTCCACTGGACCAGCTCAGAAATCTTTTTTTTTTCATTAGGTGAATGTCTGCCCATGACCTAGTATGTGAGACGTGCCATTGTGCAGGACAGGCGCTCCATTCAGTCAGCGTGTATTCACATCTACAGGAGGCTTATGGAGCTTCATGAGTCACAGGCTTCATAACACCATGTCACTACGGAACGAGGGGCCTTAATCTCTCAAACAGGCTTCAGACCTGACATTTTTATCACACCAAGATGACAAAGAGGAGCAGGCCATCACGCCAGGTGAAAAAAGGATCTTTTCCATAACTGCCCGTTAAATGTCAGCGCAGTTAGGTTTTTTTTTTTTTTTTTTTCAGATCTGCAAAAAGCCTTGGGGGAAATATCAAAGAGACTTCTAAAGGAAGGAGTAAGGCTAAAATTCTTTGAATATCAAACACCCAACTGGCATCTAGAACGTTTTAAGCTTAATTGTCTCTTTAATATGATCTCAAATGAATTAAGGCAGCAGGTGAAGATGCGAGTCCCTGCTGTATGACTAACTGAGCCATATAAAATGTTTCTTCCTGATTATATAGTGATGATTGTGTCTCCTTTTCGTTGCCGTCAGTCACTGAAGGCTAACTCGAGCAGCATTCATTCTTCAGTTTCTGCTTCAGTTTACGTGGCCAAGAACTCAGCGTTTGTGCTTTAGAGATTTTGTCTACAGCAAAAAAGTTATACATAGTCCCTCAGTTTTATACGGTTTATTTTAACTTAAGAGTATTGTGTGTGTGATCTAACAGAATAAATGTTGTACTAGTTTAATGATGGTCTATCCCAATTACTGTGAATGAAAAAAAACATGGACGATGTGGATAAAGGCTGTCAATCACGTCTTTCCCATGTGTAGCCACGCCTTCTTACAATATAGAAGGATAACCTTTGAAAAACTAATGTCTTGGGGGGAGGGGGGTGCATATATCAAAAGCTAATTGTTCAATTTAGACAGAGAAAGACGGTTTAGATAAGAAAAGTGACATGGAATATAGACTGTTTTGTCACTGAAGCACATGGAGATGGGCGGGGCTAAAATTGTCCTGCAGCCAGCCAGCAGGGGCACTAGACCTGTGGTGAGCTTTCTAAGACATTACACTGTCCATGGTTGTTTTTTTTACAGTCATTCGTCTATCCTCTACAAAGTGCACTTAATTTACAGAAACATGTATGATATTTCATACGTAGTGTTCTAAAATGGGCTGGTTTCAAGTCTCAGTCAGGCCTCAGTCAGGCCATCTGATCTGCATGGCTGCAGAATGGGAACAAATGACCCAGATGTGTGGTGTATCTGCATGAGATCACCATCACACAGCCCGTGATGAACAAGGAAAAGATGCCTCTAAGTATCCCTCCAAAAACTGTATCTCTCGGTGTGGTTTTTAATTGTTCCTCCTATTCATCTGCTCATCCCATCTAATATTTATCCTCTTACATGTGATGTGTGAAATAAGACTGCGTGAAGCTTCTTCTCGTTCAGAAGAGCCTTTTTTCATTACAGAACATTATCTTCTTTGAGACAGACCTATTATTACAAACTTAATTAAGACCTTCTTTCTTTCTTTTTTTTTTTACCACCGGTTTTATTTCCACCTCAAGAACGTGTGAAATGATATTAGCTCCCTGCAACAAGGCCTTCCAGGCTCTATAATGGGATTAGATCCTCCTGTAAGGGTTGCCAGGTTGATGCATGCATTATTCAGCAGCACAGTGTATCAAAGGTGTGAAAAAACTCCTACTAATGATCAGTGTCTCTTAAACAGGTCACCTACAGCAGCGCTAGCTTCACAAACACACCCGAACAGCAGCAATGTGCAGGTTTCTGTCAGTTATAAAGGGTTTGACATTTAGATACTGACTTTCATCAGGAAGATACAGGAGCATGATGTGTTCTGACTTCTGGTTCATTTTATAAGCTGGTAAAGAAGGCAGATTTTGGCAGACTATATTATCTCTCATTGCAATCATTGAAATTGCCTTAATAGTTAACAGCTATAACATAAATTTGCAAGCACAGCTCAGTGACTAATGCCAGTTGGATGCAAAAGCATCACTTTCACTGCATATTCTGAAGAAAATAACCAAGAGTTCAACAATCCACATAACATTTGTATAAACCTTTAAGCATATGAAGAAGGCTGTTCCAGGATTCATATTCTTATATATTCTTTGTTGTTGCTCTACGTTGTTCCTCTCGTTGTCAGGTTGAAAGTCCAAAATCTTCCATCCTGTAATTTTACGCAAGGAAAATAGCAGCTATTGGTGGATTATCAGAATGATCTCATAGTGATTTAGTAGTGGAAGTTTAGGGATGAAGTCCAATGGCCAGAAGCGATGGCATTTACGGGCACCTCAGGATGAGACTGTACCTTCAGAAAACAACTTTAAATGCAAAGGAGGGCAGTGATCTCTGCACAGAGCTTTAACTTGCACGCAGCTCCACACTCAGACAGCACGGGATGATGCATTACTTCCCCCCGAGGAAAGCACATGTGTTTTCATAGATGCTGAACAGGAATCGCAGCCGCAGTGAATTCTGAGAGCTTTTCTCACACCGCAGCGTTTCATTTGTCTTCTGTGGGGGTGCCGACGATGCGTCCCAGAGATGCCATAAGAATGGAAAGGAATTCATAACAGGCTTCACATGGCTTAACCTTGGAGTGTACCAAACATTTGTATAACAGAACAATGATACCGCAATCAGATGAGCGTTTATAAGTGGACCTGAGTGGACTTCCGCCTTCAGCAGACACACACTGATTAGTTTCAATCAAGATAATGCACGTTCAGCTCATAGGTGGATAAAGAATAAAGAATTCTCCAGTCATGTGCTACAGACATCATGTATGTTTGGCTTTAATACCTGTGGCCTTGCATTGACATAGCTTTGTGCAATTATTTAGGCAATCAAGGAAAGCATCCTTACTGAAGCTCAGACCATTATGACAGACCTTTTCTTCCTTTACCTCTCTCTCGCTCTCTCTCCCTCTCTTTGGCAGAAATGGTTTAGTCCTCTCAGATCCTGGTGGCCTGACCGAGTGCTACATAACACCACAGAAACACACACACACACACACACACACTCATCCTGGATAAATAGTTATTATTGAATTAGGTGTCAGTGAGGGTTAAGGGGGACGTGACTAAACACGCAGAGAGACACACACACACAGTGCAGGGAACAGCACACTCAGGAAAAGACAGATTAATTTACACTCTCTGATAAAGTGTGATTTTTTTTTTTATGATGAAGGCCTATTAATAGAGGTATTGCTGTAGGACAACTTTTGTGTGAATCCTTTAAACAAGAGCTGATAGTATGAAAAGACATTAACTCAGGTTTAAAACAATTATATGATTCGTGATGGAGAGCACTGAACACAGTTTAACTATGTTAACATAGTTATTCCATGATTCCTCTTTAACCCAAGATGTTACACATTCAATGTATTTTTCTGCACTTACAAATAGTCCTAACTGAGTGAGTGGCTGAAGGCAGGTGGATCATTGAATGTCATTCGACCTTGCACGCACTCGTGGGCCAGGGTTTGACAAAGAGGACAGTTATGGTTCTATTCCTACTCCAAAGATACGTGAATTTCTGCCATCTCTTAAAAGTCTATAATAATCAATAATCAATCTCAGACACTCAACATTATTTAAGAACACATACAAGATGATTAACAAATGTCAACAGGATGTTCCAGGGATATTCGAAGTATGGATTTACCAGCAAAGTATTTTTCCAAACATCCTGCAGCCACTGCTCCTCATTGAGTGCAGGGTTTTGGAGTAATGTCCAATCGACCCTACCATCAAGCATAGGCTGACAGGAAGTGTAGAACAGAGGCTGCAGAGGAATGGGCCAACTCATAGTAATGGCCACTGTAATCTGGTGGACCAGAGTACTTGGAACATTGATGAATATCAGGGGGAATGTGCCAAGAACTGTTCAAAATGATGTAAAAGCCACCAAGGAGATGGAAAAGATCCAGCAGAGCACTGAAGAGAACACAGCAAGGAGCCTGGACATGATGGGAAGGAGCATGCTGTTGGGAAGAACATCAAATGGCCTGGACTTAGTCCATACTGTTCTCCTCAGACTTTCCAGTTTACCCTGATGGGACTATAACCACCATGACCCCTTCAAGCACATTCTGAGCAGCTGTCCAAAGGTGGTTGTGGAATTCCGATATCAGGAGCAAATAGAACCTCTGCAGAACCTCTGCATCACAGAAAAAGTCCATCACCAGCAACATGGAGGAAGTAAATGAGCCTGTGGGAACCACATGGATCTGTGGGAAATCTTTGCACAAGCTGGGGCCTGATCGATCATCGCTGGGTTTAAAGAATTAAAAACATCTCCCAAGATCATCCAAGTTACATGATTGATGGTCTACCCTCATTAGATGCATCACTAGAACTGAGTGGAAATGTCAGCTGGGATTTAGATTCCTCCAGACTATCACTGCCTGTCATTAAAGAACTCCTTCAACCCTCGAGTCCAGACAGTCAATACCGAATCAATGACAGTGCTAATTTATCAATTAGCTTCATTAGGCTCTTTAAATTAACACATGCCTCCCCTCCCTCCCCTCTCTGGGGGTCTATGCTCCACTCTCAGATGAGCAGCAGGGACCTGCATGGTAAATGTTCAGTAATCAGCAGTGATCTGCAATGTAACTGGACTAAAACAAGAAAATTGATCTGTTTAATTTCAGCAAATTTGTTGCCAAAGGTTTACATAATCTTAGAATTGCATGAATGTTTCATGAGACACCAGTTCCCTCAGGCTTGTAATGTACACGGTGTAATGAAGTATATTAAAGTGCGTGATGCTTTAGGTTGCTGTAGATTAAGCGAGATCTCCATCAGTGCCGGAGGTTTCATCTCACGAGAAAACATTTTATAAAGCGTGCTGTCACCTGAAGCTGTCACGCTGCTCTTCACTCCTGCGTCAGACATCTACAGAGATCGCACTTTCTCAGAGCGCTCGTTCACACGGCTGAAACAGTTTCTAGAAATAGTTTATTCTGCAAAACTTTCTTCACTTTCAGGGAGCAAAAGGTAAGACATGTGAAAAGGTAACCTTCCGCTTTTCCTGTAGCTCCTGTGAAGATCTATTTTTCTACTCATATGTTCTACTCATTAAAAAGTTCTATTTCCCCTTTACATGAATCCATTTTTAAATCCCAGCTGAGGCTTCACCAGTATCAGGAACCCAATCAAATGTTCTGTTCAAACCAAACATGAACGCAGATTTACTGTCTGGGACCCATTTTGTAGTTGTGACTATTTCACAGAATCACATCTTTAAAAAAAAACAACCTATAAAACAAAACAAAACAAAAAAGATGCTAAAGGACTTTTGTGATAGAAGATACACTGAGAAACTGGAGAGATTTAGTCTGTCTAGTATAAATACTGTCTATTCATTCAACCTTTAAGTTACTCTAATAAAATAGCTTTTAATATTGATATGTCAATGTATACTCATTATTCTATATACTCTGGTGCAATCAATCTTGTACATAAGGATGAAAAAGAAGCATTTGAACATCTCAGGAACAGCAGGGTTGGCTCCATGGCTCATCTTCTGATGGAGGTGTTCAGTGAAATGTTATAGCCGATGTCAGAACAGCGATGATGGGTAATAAAGCTCTAATGTGAACTTAAAAACATCACCTCTCAGAATGAAATCCTGCCTTTGCTTTATGAGTTAGATTTTTGAGAATTTGAGTTTGGGAGATCAGAACAAGCTCTATGTTTATATATTCTTCTAAAATTAACCCCAAAAAAATGATGAAAAGAACATGCTTGGTGGGTGGAGTGTATGTTTTTAAAGAAAAAAAGAAATAATTCATCCAGACAGACATGAACAGATGGAAGTGTTGCCAAATGGGACAGCAAGAACATCATGGCCTTGCTGTTCATTAGCGCCGCATAGCAAATGTAGCTCGTTCACAATGAAAGAGGTAAAACACCGCAATGGTGCACGTTAGCTTTTGTTTCACACACAAAGACTTGAATGCTGTTCATGTTGAGACATAGAATAATAAAAAAAGGGCTGAAAGGTTTCTTTTCATTGTGAATTTTAAAGAAGCACACATCTGTGGATGGATTTTCTCTGGGATTTGTTAAGATGTTAATTCGAAGTACACCAAAAATTGGCTTTAGCTACAACAGACGGTTTTCGCATACCAGTGTGACTTTAGTAATAAAGATTTTTTTATGCAGTGTGGTAATAACAACAATAGTTCTTTTAAGAGACAAAGCACGGATGGCGCATTGGACCACGTCCATCTGAATGTAAATGAAACTCGAATCAGATTGTGACTCAGCTCTATGTTGCTGACACACTGTTTGTGACCACATGGATTGACCACATGGGGCAAAAGATAATACCAGCAGGAGTGCTAAGTATTTCTCCTGCTACGAGTGACAAAATGAATGAGGTTCCTCTTTAAAGCTCTACCTCCCCAGAGAAGGTCATGGCAGAGCGATAAGGCAGAAGTGTGTCCTATAGAGAGGAAGTGAAATTCGGTGGATAGGCACATCAGATGGAAGGATTAGAGAAGAGACAGCAGATGCACAAATCCTGTCTTTGATCTCACTCATCCTCTTGCGTATCCTGAACGGATCCTATTACCTGCGCTCCAGTAACCCAAGCCCCTCTTGCCTTGATAAATAAAGCATTCATTTGGAAGATGAAGGACTACAATTCAGCAAAACCAAGGAAGACTGAGGGAGAACAAATCAATAAAAAATGTGATATATGCTGGTTATAGTGTTCACCTCCTCCTGCCTTAAAGGAAATCATTAGTTGTCAGTATAGTTAGGATAGTGTAAAACGATTAGCATATAATGTAGGACAAAACTACATCGTTATACTTTATTTCAAAATCCATTTCTCCTCTTTATGGTGGTTGTGGTTGTAACAGTTTAAGAAGATCAAGCCAGACATTGCTGTCCCCAGCCACAGACTCCAGCTCCTCCTTGGTACACAAACTGTTCCCAAGCCAGCTGTGAGACCTAATCTCTCCAGCAGATTCTGCACCTGCCATGGAGTCCCTGTCCAATGGGACATGCCTGTTACAGTACTACCAGGAGCTGAGCAGGGGCATCCTTGTAAGCTGCCAAAACCACCTAAACCAGTGGTCACCAACCTTGTTTTTGGAGATCTACCTGTCTGAAGATCTTTGATCCAACCTGACCATCTAATCTCTAACTTAAAAAGTTCTTGATCAACTAAAGGATGTTAGATTTTGCTTGGAGATAAACTTGCAAGAAGGTAGATCTCCAGGAACACTGACCACTGACCTAAACTGTCCACTCTTGACTTGGAGGAACAGTGGCTTTACTCCTTGGTTATCAAGATCTACACTATATAACAGGTTGTAAGCCCAGCAACCCTGCAGAGGAAGCTCATTTCTCCTTGAGAAAACACACAAACCTCCTGTTCTGTGTTGTTAAAACGACTGACCTTGGACTATTATTTTGAGCCAAATCATGTCAGAAAAACAGCATCACTTTAGTCTGTCAGACTTACCACAAGCCAGGATTGCAGCAGCAGAGTTCTCTGCATTTTAAATGTGATGTTCTGAAGGACTTCAGATTTTTCTTTCTGGGTGACAGATACAAATATCTGTGCTCCTTTGTGTTCAAATAATCTGAAAAGTCAACGCGTCTAAGATCTGAGCAGTAAAGGAGAGCTCTGCAGCAGCCAAAGAACCTTTAAGAAAAAGTGAATAAAAGCCTGAAGGCTTAAAACACGAGATGGAGCAGGGGGAAATGTGCTACCTACATGTGATGTCTACAGCATGCTGGAAGGGGTACATCTGTTTGCTTCTTTTTTTTTGCAGTATTGTAGAGTTTCCTGAAAACGCTAAAACATGAACATAATTATTTAGCCACAGGGCAAGCGGTTATCTGTAATGAATGTGTTGATGCAAATCTGCGTCCCCTTAATGACAGCCCAGGAGGATCATTGAATTATTACTCAATAAATAATCATCATGAACGCCCACTTTGAGTAATATGAGACAACCTAAGGGTTGTGTTACATTTGAGAAATTGAGGTTGGTGTGGATGATTTTTCCCAGCATGCTTTGCTTCTCTAACAAATCACAGCCAATAGACAGAAAACATGGAAACACTGTCCCACCCTGAAGAAAGACCAAGGCTCCTGCCATCTGCCATGCGCATAAATGACAAGAATTATTCATTCGTTCATGTTTGGTAACTGATTTGTCCTGGTCAAGGTCATGTTGGATTCAGATCCTATCCTGAGAAAAGTGGGTATGACACATATTCACACATTCCTTCGCACCTAACATAGCCCATCCACCTACCAATTTAGAACCTGGAAAGAAACTGAGCTCAGGATTGATCAGTTCTGCATTCGAGCGTGCTGACATTAGCAAGGATGTTAGCCACTAAGACAAAAAAAAATCCCCGTACATCGTGTTTACTATCAATATCAAATAATTAATTGTTATAGTAACGGCTTGTATTAACAGGACACATTAACAGAACACTTTTTTTTTGAACAAATGTGTTTTTTAAAAAAATATTTTAGGTTGGCATACCTAAAATGCCTTATCTATTCATCACCTCCATATCCATCGCTGAATAGTAATAGGGGAAAACGCAGTATGGTTCAGTGTGAGATTTTGGCCGGTACAGCTAAACTACACCTCCGATTCACACCGGCTGAGTCATGAGAGTTCTGAATCACTCAGTTCTAGAGACACACTGCTTCAGCAAACACACCGACTCACAATATGTCCACCTCCATCTGGAGAGTTTGAGAAGACTCGGAAAACTTTAATAGGTTGTATTTTTTAAACAGAACTCAGCATAGGGTATAGTTCAAATACCACCGAGCAGTCCATAGTGTTGATCTGAAGTGGAAATTCTTTAAACTTTCTTAAAGTGTGAATTTAGTACACTCTGTTCTTATTCAATTTCACAAACTTCTTTGATAGTCTTCGTTCTGTTTCCATACCAGATAAAACTGCTATTTGCAAATGTCAGTGACTCATATACAGTAGGACTCACGTCACTGTAGTTCACTGATGATATCACATTTCTTCAAGTTAAGCTTTCTATAAGATGAGCTGTACAGTTCTTCATGCTGTGATGAATAAGAGATCTGAATAACTTCAGACCGAGTGCTGGCATCCCAACTGTTGAAGTTCCTTGTAAGACTTTTTCAAGTCGCTCGGCCACTTCAGGAAATGTGGGAATGGCACCGTGATCTTGTGTTCTTGCCAAGAGATTGCAGGATGTGCACTTGTCAGTAGTGGAATCCCAGGGCTATGGGATAGTCAAGAGATGACATAATGCGCAGAGCGATCCTCTCAGCACTAGTTTCTAAACAAAGGAGGGTGTTGCAATGAATGATCTGCTGTCCAAGGATTATACATTCATTCTGAGGTAGTGTCTCAGTCTGTGTCAGGATCTATGAAGTTCCCAGCTGCCATGCTGTCGATGAGTGCTGAAATAACAAGCATAGTGTCTATATGATGCAACTTAACAACAATAATATATGGTCTGGTAGTGAGAGGTTGGAACACATTCACTCGATTATCTCGCTGGTCAATCAGCTGAACACTTTCCACCTGAACAAGCTTCTCCTGTGCTGGGGCATATGGGACACAATAGGTGCTTTCTGACTGGAGGAACTTTTTTATAGTTCTTAGAACTGTTGAAGGAGGTACCCTCTTTTTTGTGTGTCTGCAGTGCAGGAACTGAGGATGATCATATTTGAGGAACTTTTTTAGCTCCTACTTCAGAGCAGGTACTCTCTCGGCACAAGATGAACCATAAGTGATGTACACTTGATTGGTCAAACACGTGAAACTATGCACACTGGAAACCACCATTTTTAAAAATCCATGTAAAATGTTAGCAATGCAAACAAACAAACTCTTAACATTAGCATAAAAAATGGACCAGGCTTTATTCAGCCTATATGTGACGGAAGAAATACAGTGCAATTTTGATGTGCCTAAGAGATATAAAAATCTTAATTAAACTATATGTTCTTGTTCATGTACGTGTCCATGTTTTTTTTAGCTATCATATAAAACAGTTAACAAATTAATAATGTACACTATAATGTTGGGTAAAGATATTTTAAGCAATCACCAATTATTTTTCACCATGGATGTGCTCTTTATAATGTAAATTAAGCAATTTACTGTCAGCATGGAACACTTCCTGGTCTTCCCCATTCTATGGCCCAACGGAATGATCGGTTTCTATAGAAACACGATGGAAACACGACAACAGGGAAGTGGACAGGAAAGTTTAAATCCTAATTGCTAGTTTACTCTTTTCATAGTAACATAAGGACTTTGGTGGACAAGACGCACATTCATACTTTAAGAAACAACAAACTGGTGACATCGCTATAGCAACCATCAGCAGGCTTATGGTGCTTCCGTGCTCCTTCTGGCGGTGACAATGCAAACAGAAAAAAATGCCTGGAAGGTGCCTATTTGTTGGGGGTGCTCCCCAGGGGGTAGTTCCACTTAATGAGTCCCTGGAACTGTTTGGTCTGAAAGTACCTTATGTGATAAGGGGCGTCGCCTCCCCACAGTAAAAAGGCTGTTTTATCGGTGCATCTGACATTAAGGGCAAATTCCCATCCCTGCACTAGCAACTTGTTTAGATGGATCGCTAAATCTATGTGGCCATCTAAGGTGGAATGACTCTACATCTCTACAGGCCAGCTCTATAACAACATCCCTTCTGAGTCCTTGATGGAAAGCAGCAGCTAGAACAGTTTCATTACAACCACTGCCAGCAGCTAATGCACACTTATATGAACAATGATGTTGTGGAAAAAGAGACGCAACATGGTCATAAGACCATACAACCTCTCCGCAACTATTCTGAATGCTTATAGTGCAATTCACAGTGAGCAATGATCTTGTCAGAGGACTTCTTGGAAGAAGAACTATAACAAACATTAGAAGAGAAGATCCTGACTCTAAGAAGCCCAGCTAATAATCTTTGTTCTGGGATCATTATTTTTAGTTATGGGAATGTTCCGTGAAGGCTTGTTTGGTTGTCCTATGGTTTGCCAGGAAAGTTTTTTAAATGTAAATATAACCTTAGTTTTTGGTCGCATGTTTTGATTTATGGAACGTTCTCTCAAAGTTCTCCTAACATTTGTAATGTGGGAACCTTTGGAGAACATTTCCCATTTGGTTGTGTTAATGTTCCCCAACACTAACCTGGATAGAACGTTCTCTAAACATTTGCAGAAGGTTTTTGTAAAACTAACCATAGGAGAACCATAAGCTAACATTCTGTTGAATGTTCTGTGATTGCTGGGAGGGTTCCTGTCATACTTATTAGGTTGAGCTTTGAACAGGTGGTCTCGGGTGGGTGATCGCTGTAGATGACGCTGAATAAAGAAAGCACTTGCTGCTGGAGTCGTTTAGACAGTTGTCAGATGTGGCATGTATAGCAGAGAGCTGCTGTTGTTGATCTCTGACAGCCCGCCCCATGAGCGCACACGGCCTATTTCAACTCATGCTATCTTGCTGCATCCATGGTAACAGGGAGGACTTCTGTCACGAATGCACAGATGTGAGATATGCAAGTGCAGGATAGAGTTTATTAAAGATACAGGTACACTGATCAAAGCCAAAGGTCAAGACAAAATGCAAGAAATAGAACCAAGTGTAAATGATGTGCAGGTGATGTACAACCAGATTACTCAGGACAAACCAAAAGAGCACAAAAAAGTGAAAAGTAAACCAGAATATACCGACCCAAGACATAAGACTCAGTAGCATCACACGATGATAAGTATAAGATTGGTTGTTTTGTCTTTGATTGGTTGCGGTTGTGATTATGACCTGAAGTCAGGTGACCTTGACGTTTTGCCAAGTTTACTGAGAGTTATTCAGCAATAGTTGTTGGGTTTGTTTGGTTGCTCTGCTTGACCTGACAGGCGAGCGTTAATCAAACATTCCTCTCATCACTCTGCATACTTGGCTGAAATCCAACCATCTTTTATTTTTTATTCATGTAAGTGTTGGCCTGGATACAGCTGAGCATCCACAAACCTCCACGTCTCACTCTCCACCATTTACCTAAGGACTGCTTCTGATTTTCTTTTTTTTGTAAGTATGCCTCAAATGTTGAATTCATATATTGTCTGTTCGGTTATCATCTTTAATAAATCAGTGCATTTATTACATGCACTTAGACAGAGATTAAGTGGCACATTATTGTGAACAGTTCAATGCTCATGTGCAGACAGTTTAAAGTACACAGGATTTATGAGAGCAGCACAATGAGTTGTAACCCGAATCACTTACTCCTCATTAAAGCTTTTACCAGGATGGACATATCAGCCGTGTGAGTCATGCATACAGGAGCAGGGTCTGGTGTAATAGGCAGATCTTTTTATTCAGACTGTAGGCTACTGGTGCCCTTTCATGAAAGCATCCTTTTAATAATGTCCTTGCGATACGATAATGGGAGTATGAGCAAGCTCAATCAGCAATTAATGTCACAACCACATTCAGCTAGAGATAGCACAAAGACTACAAATACAGAGATTCACTGCTGCGTAAAATATACAAATTGACCAAGCACTGGGAATGCATTAACAATACCAAGAGATACAAAAATACAAGATGTGTCATGGCTGCTTTTAGCACATAAAAGTGTGCCATTACTTAGTGACAGAAAGATTTTGTAAGGATTGCTGGGGGAAAAAAGTAGCAGCAGGTCATGTGGTGCTTTTTCATATCTGAGCGTTCAGGCACTCGGCTTTTGATCTTGCAATGCTTTTCATCTGTCTCCTGCCAGCTCTTTTTTCATAGGTGCAAATACACAATATGGCTTTCCTTTAAAGAAAAAAAAGACCAAAGAGAAAGGAGGGTAAGAATGAATTGGACTAGGTTTTCTTTTCCTTTTTTTTTTGTAGTATGGATTAAATGATTAAGATCTGCTCCTTGATCTGCACTGCTTTTTTCTAAGATGTTGGAGAACCAGTTCAGAGCTCATTACTGCAGGCCCGAGTGATGCTTCCTTCCATCCAAAAGCCTCTGTGCCACCTTTCACCCCTTTTCTTTTCCAAAAGAAGGGAGCATGAATGAGTTCATGACCTCCAGAGAAAGAAATGTTGACCAGGCTTTCTGTGAATACGTACGTCAGAGCTGCTGTTTCAGTAACGCAGTGCTAAAGGCTGACCATAGGAGAATTACAGATGACATAAAAAGTGTGTGTCAGTCCGTGTTCTGTAGCTTGAGCTATATAATGTATAATGTACGTGATAGTGGTGGAAATTAGCTTTTTTTTTAGAACTCGGCGGCACGGTGGTGCGGTGGTTAGCACTGTCGCCTCACAGCAAGAAGGTCCTGGGTTCGATCCCCGGGTCACCC
>JAQQZU010000037.1:1605574-1616185 GCA_030068025.1 Parauchenoglanis punctatus | reverse complement strand
TGGCTACTCTAAATTGCCCATAGGTGTGAATGCGAGCGTGTGTGGCTGTTTGTCTGTGTTGGCCCTGCGGTGGACTGACGACCTGCCCAGGGTGTACCCCGCCTCTCGCCCCAAGATGCTGGGATTGGCTCCAGCTTCCCTGCGACCCAGACGTATAAAGTGCTATAGATAATGGATGGATAGATGGATAGATGAGCAACTCTATTTTCATTTGTAATTTCAGTGATGATATGTTTGCTGGCTGTTATACCTACTTGTCTAATTGATTCTTGAGTCGACTCTCTGGTTTCTACATATGCAGTGAATCCTTCAGTTCAGTTCTTTAGGCAGGTGAGAACACAGCAAGCACACTCTGGGCTGAAAGAGTCCAAGTGAGGTGGTCCTGGTCCACTTCCAAGTGAACTCTAGCTCAGTTCGACTGCAATGAGAAAGTGATTCGACTCTGAATCGACTCAGCTGGAGAAAGTGAACCAAACATGCCATGTGTTTTGAGTAGCAGCCATTTTTCAAAGACACGAGTTGCTGAACTGAGCCACGAGATACAAACCAAACCAAAGACCAAGAAATGAAAATACATGCTGGATGG
The DNA here is from genome assembly GCA_030068025.1 of Parauchenoglanis punctatus. Classification (NCBI taxonomy): domain Eukaryota; kingdom Metazoa; phylum Chordata; class Actinopteri; order Siluriformes; family Auchenoglanididae; genus Parauchenoglanis; species Parauchenoglanis punctatus. The sequence continues at coordinate 1,615,599 of JAQQZU010000037.1, read as the reverse complement.
AGTTTACAGGCTTTAGGGGAGTTATTTATACCGTTAGGTAATTTAGAGCAAACTTCCTGTTCTCTGTGTGATTTCTCTGTGGATTTGGAAAAGGTAATGTTTACCCTTTTCTATCACTGTAATTTCTGACCAATGGATAAAAATGTTTGAATATGCTTTCAGCTCTACACAGCCCTAAACCAAACTAATATGTGTGAAAAAGATTATGGTGACCTGGATTATTTATTTATTTATTCATATTTTGTTTTACATGGGGTGTCAGGATTAACAGAGTAATTTATCTCAGGACATAATTAGTGTTAGGAAAAGCAGCCCAAATCGTCCAGAGGAACTTTTATGACTTCCTGCAGCAACACATTAAAGTTCTTATGTGACTCTCCTGCGTTTTTGAGGCTCAAAGCCCACATTAGAGCTGAAGTTCACCATGGCTCATGGCTAATAATAAACCCTGAGGATGTGCGTTTCATTTAGAATTGCAGAAACAGCTTTTTATGGACGAGATTAATCAAGAGACAAGCAGCTTTGAAAAGTGACAGTTTCACTTACTGCATCCCCACTGCAGAGAAAAGCAAGAATTTAGACAACACATTTGTGGAAGAGAAATTAGACTACTTCAGGTTCATTTAACCATGGTGCACCATGAAGTCACATATTGTAGTTTAATGCATGAAAACATTTAACAGAATATTATACAGATACTGTATTAGCTTCAAATACACACCTCAATTCTTACCTTGACTCCTAAAGATAACTACTGAGTGAAATTCGGTGGAAATAAATAATGTTTGATCTGATCAAATCTGTTCAGGTTAAAAGATGGTGTACACATGAAGCAAGCAGCCCGAACAAGCAGTAGTGTCTTTGCTACAAGATAATGTGTATTAGAGATGGACTACCCGATACTTGAGTTACTCTGTGTACACTTTGAGATCAAACTTTTACTCAAAAGTTCTTTCTGATTGAGGCTTTAGGCATCACAAGGCAGATGTGATGATACGGTAGGCACATTAACTGACACAGCGCCCAGGGTTAGGGTTAAGGTTAGGAGTTAAGGCTAGGGGTTAGCCCTAACCATAACCCTAACCCATTGCTATGAGAAATCACCGGAAAGCAAACCCTCCAACCCTTTATAAGGTGTCTGCCCTGCTATCAGAGCGCAGTGATGAATTTGTGAGCCCTTTTCATCAACGCTCTCGGCTATAGGGAGAGAGAAATGAAAGACAAAAGATGAGAAAAAAAAGAAATGAGACAAGCACTTTTCTTTTAAATGTAGGGAAACGGAACACCAGAGTGAAGGCCTTAAAATTAATTTCTCTTTTGCTTGCTGTAAGATTACCCTGATACATCCTGTATTGAAAATCCTGCTATACACTGATACAAAGGTAACACACACACACACACACACACACACACTGGCTTCCTTATTCTAGGAGTGGAACAGTCTATATTTGATTTAGCAACCGGTCATGAAGTCAAAAAGAAGTTATTGACCTCTTTCACTCAGTCTAAAGGGCTAAATATTTCCTATCTAGTTGTCACTTATAATGGTGTGGATTTAAAGGGGTGACAAGATTTGTGGAATTACAGTTTTTGCCTCCTATCTTCATTGAAATTAGCTAACTGTCTGCTTGTTATGCTAAGCCTGGGAGCTTGGTCAATTTCTACAATCATGAAGCAGCAGTTCTACCCTGAGGCTTTTCTGGATTGGTGCTCTGTTACAGAGAGTTAGCCCAACTTCCCTGCAGAGGAAGTACCTTCTATGCTATTCTTTCGGTCATTACCCACAGCTCATGACCATGGGTGAGTGTAGGGATGTAGACTGAATGGTAAACAGAGAGGTTTCTCTGAAACCCAATCTCCTTTATTACTACTGCAGCAACTGAAGGTCCTGCAAAGTGTAGAGAAATGTCCAAATGCAGCAACGTGTGTGTATAACGTCCAGATGGTACCACGAGGACAGACAACATCATCTACAAATAACAGGAATGCTACCCATAAACCTCCGTACAGCACACCCTTCCAGCCTCAGCTGTGTCCTGGGTCCAAGAAAACCACAAACAGGAATCAAGGAAAGACACCTTTACTGGAGTCAATACCCAGTGTTTACATTGACTTAATGCCAAGAAATGCAAACACAACTCACTGTGCTCATGCAGCGTATGACTCGGGTACATCATACTCTCATGCAGTACCTCCTACAACAAATGTCAAGCACACAATCATATCTGCATTTCTCTAAGTCTACAAATCATAAATGCATACAGACCTCACAAAGCTGCGCAAAAGAAAGAAGTGGTCCACTGCTTCACAGTCTGAATTCTAGGTTCTTCACTACAGTATCCTAGTATGGACTTTTCCTAAGAGTGAGTCCCCTATTACTGCAAAAAACAAACGCAGGATCGCTTTCTTTAAATAAGTATCACCACCTGTGATATCTGTCCAACACTGAAGAGCGAATGTACAGCTCAGTTGTCCAGTTCAATCACATCCCTTTTCCACCATTTTCCATTTTCCATCAACAGGGTTCCATTCTGGTTCATGCACCAAATTTTGAACCATTTGGAGTATTTTGGCCAAAAATAAATTGGTTCAGAACTTGAAAATTTGGTTCCCAGCCGTAACCAAAAGATAGCTGTTTTTTCCAGTGTGAATCATGAGCACATCAGTGAGCATGTCATTAGTTTGGAGAGGAAGCAGAATGCAGCAGTGGAGAACACAATGGAAAAGGATAAATCAGGAAAATGTCTGCAATAACAGAACCAAAGCTTGCAGGTAATAATTGCGATCTGCCATCTTGCTACTACTGTGTACTTCTGTTGTGCATTGTGCAGTGTCCTCTGCTGATGACGCATACTTGATTACAATGACTCCGTTCAAAACTGGTGGAAACGTGGGCTGGTTCTCCAGCTGGCACCAAGGCTCAAAGAATCCTGAACGGAACCGGTTCCCTGTTGGCGGAAAAGAGGCATCCGTTTTATGCGGCCAAATCTTACCTACCTCTACATCCTTGCTGCTGCAAACCTTGGTTAGTAAGTTTAAAAGGTGCAAAGCTTAGTTAGTACACTTATGTTTGTACTAATTCAAGTCACAGAGATGGAGACCACATATAACAGAGAGAGCATGTTCATTTGAATTCGCAAGTGCTTTCTTTCACTGCTCAGCAATTTTCTTGCATTTGCTTAGCACAGCTTGTGCAAGGTCTCACCTCCTGCTTCTGAGGTGCCAAACAGTTTGCTGAAATATTTTCCCACAGCCTCTCCAAAGTCCTCTTGTGCCTGGCCTTTTCTCCTTTGAAACCATTTTGTTGCAGACCTTCTGGAGCTCTCAGTTCAACCTCTCTTATTTAACACGAAGACATTAGTTGCCACAATGTTGACAGACAATACTCAGTGCTGAGAGAGCAAGAGTCTCTTGTGTTTCAATTGAAGATTGAACCTGATTGTAAGAGAAATCCATAGATGGACTTTGTAATGTAGCAGTATTCTGCTCTGCCGCTAAAACACACAATTAGTTTAAGGTCATGACTTCTGGTTCAGTGTAATTTAAAGAGATCGATCTTCAGCAGGCAGCAGCAGGTGGGCAGGAACTGTTATTTGAAACATGAAAGAAAATTTGTTTCCCTGCTCTTTCTCTCGTTGTAGCTTTCTCTCCGCCGGTTTCTATCTCTCTCCCCTAGAGGAAGGAGAAATGGACCAGGTTAAGTCACGTGTTACAAATGAGGTCAGACAGAAAACTCTACAGACTACCAACCACCGGCTCCTGAATACTTTCCACACTCCCAAATGACTCCCGGCTCCAATCTAATGCCCACCGAATGAGTTTCCGCTTGACTGCCTGCAAATAGGAAAGTGTAATGTTAACCTCACATGGCGTGGAAGAATGAATAATCAATTAGTCACACGCTAAATTGGATGGTGAGCTGGGAGTGGCGAGGAGGAAACCGGTAGCTTATGATCTTCATCGACTGGAGAAATCGAATGAAGAATGAAGAAGAATATTTAGGTGTATAACTTTTGAGAGTAAACTATGTACTGTGTGTAAAAACAAACACTGTAATTTTTTTTTAAATCTCGTCAGGCTTTGATGCAGCTTTTCAGTGTTTTGAGACTGCTTCAAAGAATCATTTCAAGAGATGATGAGGACAATTTCCATTACTGACAGAATTCAAAAGCGTGAAAGGAAAAAGATGAGTGTGAGTTATCTGTGGAAGACTTTCAAGCGGATATCTGGCACTAGGTTCCTTGTTAATTAGTGAGTCTATGTAGGGAATTAGCAAAGATGGCACCAAGAAAGAGGTAGAAATTCTTCTGATCTTGACATAGATGTTAAATAGTCAGTGTCCCTCTTTATCTCTTTCTCTCATTCCTATTTAACTCCCTTCATGTCTGAATCACACTGAAGTTTATTTCGACAGTAATTCCTAAAAACAGTATTATTCATCGGGCATTTTTTTTTTCTCAGCCTGCCTCATCGTCTCGCTCGTCACTCGGTTCAGTAGAGTGAAGTGAGACTAAACTCATGTGTCATGAATAAAACAAAAGGGCCAGTTAACAGCAGCCCTCTCTGCATAACAGAAGGAAAAACCGGAGATCAAAATGGACCGCCGCTCTCAGAAAGCAGGCATGGAGATGATGTAAAGATTGAGTGCACTTCTAAAAATTATGTCTTGAAGGCCAACCTTGCCTCTGATACTTTTGAAGGATGAAACACAACAGCAGCAGCACTGCATCTCCGGATAACTGAGCACTTTAAACACTTTGCTACCTTCTCCCAGACAAAACACTTATATTCACAATATTTATTTGTTAAATCATGGCCATGTTTTAATAATTTGTTCCCTCGTTTTGGTTCAAACTTGTCATGTTACAGTTGAACTAAAACAAGGGAACGAATTAGTAAAATGTGGCCGTGCTGCACCTGAACTAGGGAACAAACTCCATACTGCGGAACTTCGTACTGCCCTCATCCTGCAACACCAAATAAAAAAAAAAAGAAATAAAATTTCTTTTTTGCTGAGAAATGCCAATCAGAGGTATATTCACATGCAAGTTCATGGCACAACTGATTTACATTAAGCCACGCCCACAAAACTCCATAAAAGGTAAAGCTCAAAAAGAGACTGTATTCTGCTCTATAAATGAGGCCCGATGTGAGGACGCTGGCCAACATATTTACTACGATGGCAATAAGAAATCCAGACGAAACACCATACGCAGAAAGATTCACAGCACAAACTGTGTAACCAACACTGTTGGAGCTTTCTGGACATGTCTCACTGAGTTACACAAAGATAAAGACTCTGAGAGTGTAAATTATGGTGATATGACAGAAAGGGAGCAACGTGGACAGGTGCACAAGGTTGTGCCGCCCGACCCTGCTAATGGCCACCTCTTGGAGACGACTGCAGGCAGGAAATTAAATTCCTGACAAGACAAGATTGAGTGCAGCAAAAAGGAAGAAAAAAGTTTTCAGGGAGCTGGTGGTGGAGACGATGATAAAATTTTTAAAAAGGAAGGAACACCTGTGGCCACACCGCTGCGCTCCATCTGCTTGGTCGGTCTTTATCTTTTTATTTTTTAATGAACTCTGCAGGTTTTCCACACTGCCTCACTGCAGTCTGCATGGAATACAGGATTGTTGATGGCGTCGGGTTCAAACCCAGCCAAGGACACACTGAGCGGTGACGAAGTCTGTCTGCTGCATCCTAGTTCCGTCATTTCTCCATCCTCCTGCTCCGTGCGAGTTTTTAGCTGGCTCTTTCAGGAAACAGAGTGGGGGTCATGTGGCAGGGCACATTGTGTCATTTCTCACAGCAGCTTCAGCAATGATGCCAAATAAACAAACCAATGCCAAAAATGTCCTCAGAGAAGTGTGCTAGAATAACAAGCTCCGAGTTTTAACGCACTAATGCCAAACACATCAATCCTTCACAAATTAGCAGCACAGAAGATCTTCCATTTGTCCCACAGTGGTGTCTCAATCTTTACTACCACATCCTCAGACAGAACCATCATCAGATTTCTCTCAAATCTCTGCTTTGGACAGGAGTATAAGATTGGAGTAAGCTTGGCAGAGTTCTGCATGAGAGTTGAACGAGATACCTTTTAATGATGAACCCTGCTGAGATGACGTTAGATAACGCATCAGTTTCTTGACGTGTTGATATCCAGCTCATATCCAAGCAGGCAAAATGATCCTGGCAGTTATCAACGCTTCACAGCATGACTTCTCAGATTTTTGTAGTATAGCGTTGTGCTCCCTGTACCCCATGGAAACTTCTAGCAGGAATGAACGTTGACTTTTCTGACCTTCACTTCACAGGGGCAGTTGACGAGTGATGGTGTGCTTATATAGAACCAACAAACAGCTCATCATTTAAAAGTGGAGGAGCAGGACAGCACTGCTTCACCACAGTGGACTTTACAGATATAAATCTGAGGCCACATGCGATCTCATCTCTGTGAAAACTCAGTCAATGTCAAGTTCAGCTGACAAGCCAAAAAGTGTGAGGTTTTAATTTACAGGACAATTTTTAGGTTATTAGTTTACTGACACTGAGCGGAAATGAATGTTCCTACAGCAACCAGACACTATTTTATGGTTCAATATGCCAAGGGTAAGAACAATATTGCTTTTTAAACCACTTTCTGGTGCACAGTAAGCTGGAAAGCAATAATCTGCTCACTACCAAGCTAATAAACATACAATGGGACAGTTTAAAATTCTGCAGCTCATTATTGTAGTTTCATCAAACTTTTGTAGAAAGGCTGAGGAACAGTTCTCCAGGCTTCCTGCTTACAAGGAAAAAAAAACATGACGGAACACAGTCGGTCATGGATCGGCCGCCCCTGTTCCCAGATCTCAACATTATTGAAGCAGCATGGGATCGTCTTGACAGAGAACGGAACAAAAGGCAGCCAACGTCCAAATAAGAGCTTTGGAATGTCCTTCAAGAAGCCTTGAGAACTTTTCCCCCTATGTATATATTGGATTTTCAACATTTGGAGCAGATTCAGCTGAAATGTACGCAGGGCCGTACACACAGGAAGTGACTTGTAGCAATGACAGGGGAAATAAAGTGTGCGGGTACCGAGTTAAACTGGACTTTTAGGTGATGTGACTGAGGTGAGTACCAATGGGAGTGAAGTGTACCATTGACTGACTGACAACCAAAGCCTGGAATGTTCACTAGCAACCAAATGTCAGCTTGAAGGTGATAGGTAAGGAGCAACTCGCATCCTGTGTGTACGCCCTTTAAGTGTGTTGCATCTGCTGGATGTTTTGCTGATGCTGTGCTTTTTGTCAGTCAAATGGAATATAATCCAACTTTAAAGGCAATCAGGGCATGAAAAAAGCCCTGCCTGTATTTTCTCATTTGTTGAAGTGTGTCAGGAGCATCACCCGGCATTCAGAAAAACAGCTAAACGTTTCTTAAGGCACGTAGATAGATATAAACTCTGCTCTGGTTATTAAATGTTTAGGAGATTAGAACAATGCCGCAGGTGAAGAGAAATTTTAATAACAATAAAATATCACCTTGGACATTTATAATAAAGACAGAGCGGCCGAGAGGGAGTGTGTTGAGACTGAGAGGGTTGTCTGTTGCTCTCCTTTTCATTTATTTGCTCATGTTGACAGTGTGATGAGTGCTCTCGTTTTCTCTTTATTAGTAAGACGCTGATTTGTCTCAGTTCTTTGCCGTGTAGTAATATTGTGAACAATGAACGCCACGAGTGCCGTGCAATTCATTTCATTACAGCAGCGAGCTCGGAGTCTGGAAAGCTTCATAAATAAAAATGTGAGAATTATGAGAATCTCCGTTGACGTGCATAATTGCTCGCTTTATTGTTTCCGTTGTATATCACACTGCAGTGCAGCTCTGAAATGCCGGTTTATATTGATGAAGAAATTAGGAAAGAATTCTCTATAATTCATTGATGAGTTGCTCTCGTACCTGCTGTGTATTTATAAAGTCTGAGTGTGGCAATCAATGGCTTTCTACTCTCTGAAAATTGACTCATAAATACTAATCATTTCAGTGAAATAGTGCTGATATAACATCAGATCTGTCCTTTACAGAACAATCACAAACATTTTACATGATCATGTGTTTTTCATCATATTATGCCCTCATATTGAACACCTGAATTCAGGCAAACATGAAACATCCTGTGACTAATAAATGTAAGTGTGAAATTAAATGAATGATGTAATATAACAAAAAAAAAACAGCACAAAGTCATAGGCGGAAATCCCGGGGGGGAACGGTAGTCTTGTCCCCTCCTTCCTGAGAGTTGTCCCCACCAGTTTATTATTGTAAACCTAACTATGTAATGTAAATATTAATAATAACGTGTAATGAAAGCACCTGAAAGCAACACGTTTATTAAGATTCGAAATGTTTCATTTATTCCAAATATCCAAAAACAATAAGGATTTCATATACACTCATTTAATACAAGTATGAAAATGAAATGAAATGAAATTTCCACCCATGCACAATGTGAAAAAAGTGAAAGCAAATAATGGAAAAAAAGGACAATTTACAAGACAATAAATTAATCATTTGAGAAAACTAAACAAAAACACGTCCTATATGTGAAAATATGTGAAATGTGTGAAAATCATGAAAAACTAAAAAAATACCATGAAAGGAAACAAATCATTTAATAATTAAGTCGTGTTAAGTCAAGACTTAAGTCATAAGTCAAGTTATGAATCATGTGACAGTCATAAAAATGTGTGTGAAACATGTGAAAATGCATGAAGGTGTCTAAAAAAGACATAGAGCGTGTAAGTTAGTGAGTGACTTTTCTGTTTGAGAATCCCTCAATAAGAGACCGACATGCTGCAACTTTAACCAGAACAGAAAGTCTGTGGATCTGTAGCCGTATGTGATGAGGAGCTCACGTCTGCACGTGGAGGAGGTGAAAGCCAGAAATGATCAAACACAAAAGTCATTCAAGGGTCAAAGCTGCTTTTCTGCTTTTATCTTCAGCTTCCTATTACAGTTTTGGCTGGGATCTTTTGTTGTTGTTGTTGTTATTAAATAAAATTATTCTCTCAGATAAAAATCGTAGAGACTGTGATGTTTTGTTTCAGTGGGCAAGATCACACCATTTTGCTTTTTGTAATCAAATTCAGAATAAAATAATGATTTGAATGAAACGTTTAGCTAAAAAGGGTGTTGAGAAAAAACCGCGAGAAATCACAAACAGCAGTCTAATACGCGTCAGTCGTCACCTCTGGGTGTAAGTCACTGCTTTTTAAGTGAACTGCTTATTTTCTTATGTTCTTATTTCTCCTTTCCTTTTGTTCATAAAGCTTTATCATCCAGCGCTCCAAGCCTGAGTGTGTGTACATCTGTGTACCAGTGTGTAGAAGTGTGTATGAGAGTGTATAAGTGTGTATCAGTTAGTATCAGTGTGTATGAGAGTGTATCGGTGTGTACCAGTGTGTAAAAGTGTGTATGTGTGTATCAGTGTGTACCAGTGTGTATGGCTGTGTATGTGAGTATCATTGTGTATTAGTGTGTATGTGTGTATCAGTGTGTATGTGTGTTTGAGCGTGTATTACTATATGACTATGTATGAGAGTTGAATGAGTATATCAGTGTGTATGAGTGTGTATGAGTGTGTATCAGTGTGTATCAGTGTGTATCAGTGTGTATGAGTGTGTATGTGTGTATGGGTGTGTATGAGAGTGTATGTGTGTATGAGTGTATGAGTGTGTATGTCTGTATGAGTGTATGAGGGTGTATGAGTGTATGAGTGTGTATGAGTGTATGAGTGTGTATGTGTGTATGAGTGTATTAGTGTGTATGAGTGTATGAGTGTGTATGAGTGTATGAGTGTATGAGTGTGTATGAGTGTATGAGTGTGTATGTGTGTATGAGTGTATTAGTGTGTATGAGTGTATGAGTGTGTATGAGTGTATGAGTGTGTATGAGTGTATGAGTGTGTATGTGTGTATGAGTGTATGAGTGTGTATGAGTGTATGAGTGTATGAGTGTGTATGAGTGTATG
>JAQQZU010000037.1:1577611-1592464 GCA_030068025.1 Parauchenoglanis punctatus | reverse complement strand
TGGTGGACTGGCGACCTGCCCAGGGTGTACCCCGCCTCTCGCCCCAAGATGCTGGGATTGGCTCCAGCTTCCCCCCGACCCAGATGGATAAAGCGCTATAGATAATGGATGGATGGATGGATAGTCTACCTTGGTTCTGGGTTCAAACCTGGCAGCCAACTGGGACCTTTCTCTGTGGAGGGTGCATGTTCTCCTTGTGCCTGCGTGGGTTTCCTCCGGGTGCTCTAGTTTCCTCCCTCTATCAAAAGGCATGCAGTTTAGGTCAACTGGCTAGTCTAAATTTCCCAGGTGTCAATGTGAGTGTGATGGGCATTCATCTCTGTGTTAGTGCTGCAGTAGATTGGCAACCAACCCAGAGTGCACCACTCTGCTTCAGGTTGACTGGGATTTGTCTCCACCTTCCCTGCAACCCTGACATAAGCGATACAGATAATGGAAAGATTATTGGATGTTCTGCATTGGACCCATCAGACCAGAACACGTTCCACATGGTTTGCAGTGATTTAGTGATTTATTTTTTTATGAGAAAGGGCTTCCTTCTAGCCACCATGCCCCGTAGTCCTGACATTTGAAGAATATGAGAGCTTGTTGTCACATGCAGGGAGTATTTGCCTGGTATTCCTGCAGCTCATTTTGCATTGCCATGAGTCTCTTGGCAGCCTCCCTGATAAGTTTTCTTTTTTTGTAGGGACATCCTGTTCTTGATTATATCACTATGGGACTCCATTTTCTCATTGTGATAATGATGATGGCTTTCATGGTGCATCTAATGTTTTTGAAATTCTCTCTCCTAATCAATACCTTTCCATCGTTTTGTGCATTCTTTGTAAGCTCTTTGAGGATCCATGGCTTTAACAGTCAGATTAAACTAGGAACATGTTAAGAAATTCCCGCAGAAACAACAGGTCTTTATTTGGGGTTAAACAGGATCACTTCATGATATGACTTTTAATGTACTCCGTGTTGCTGTAATAAGTGAATTTTCCTCTGAAATGAATAGTGATCTAGCTAGCTAGCTAGCTAGCTAGCTAGCAAGCATCCCTGTTAGGTATTTGTAATTTTATTTATACATACTGTATGTCCATGAGCTAAGCAAGCCATCTTAATTGTTCAACACTTCTGACAAAAACCCATTAAATCTTGTTAGCATAGCAGGGCAGCTACAATCTGTGCTATGGAATATTTCTGCTCGAATGTCATAGGAATCTGCCAGTAGGAACAGGTTTTGGTCTCATGTGAGCTGAATAGTGAACCTCCTGTTCATATCTACACATTATCTGTTCAATCTATATAATGTTCATATACAATTTCATCTCTATCACATGTTAAATGCTTTGTCTTTAGACCACATATTATGTTGCACTTCTCTCATTCTTTATGCTCTACATGGCCAAGAAAGCATAAGCCAGTAATTATAAATCCTATTATTAGTCACTAATTCTGCTAAATCAATGCATCCTTTGTGATTTGTGTAATATAAGCGAATAGAAAATGTCACCTGCAGTGTTTAGGATCTCTCAGGAGCGATGCTGTTGTACTGAGTGTGTTAAAGAGAGTGTAGATTAGCTCCACTGCATGCTAATGAAAGATCGATGAAGAAGATGCTACACTTACACACCTTTCCATATGAGTGTGTTCATGTGTCTTATGTTTCTCTGTGTGTGTGTGATCTTTGATGTAGCCTCGCATTACACTGTAATCGATTTCCATTAACATGCACTCTGATTACACACAACGCGGAAGGAAAACCTGCAACCTTCCTATTAATTAAATTGCAATTTAAATAATTACATTCATCACTGCAATTACTGCTACAAATCTGAGTAATGTAATTTATTCATGAATGGAATAAGAGGAGGAAATCTGTGGCTTGCTCTCTGTGGAAATCTCCTCTATTGGCAAAGATAGCACTGACTCTAAAAGACTCAAGAAGAAGAAGAAGCCTTCATTTGTCACATGCACATTCCAGTAAAGTGAAATTCCTCTCTTCGCATACCACGGTTTGTCAAGAAGTCGGGCTGAGAGCACTGAAGCAAGTCCTAAGGGTTCTCTTGCTCATCTTCCTATGCCATGGCCAGAGAATGCTACCTTCAAATATGTAGGATGAACCCATTTACACTGAAATCTGGTGTGTTCTCCACCTCTGTGTGGATCTTTAAGCAGGTGAGAACATTTGTTTGCAGTGTGAGCTTCTAGACTAAGCCAAATGGGCGAGCTGTAGAAGTGCAGAAATAGATTCTGGAGATTTGGAGAACCAAAATAAGAACTAAACACAGATTGTGATAAACAAACTACATTTAAATTAGTTATATATATATACATATAAAAATATCAAATCATTTATTAGATAAAAAAAAGACCTGTCTCATGACGTCTCATTTCCGTTATGAAAGTACAAATTCACCAGTAACATTTAAACGCATCGTCAACACGATCATGATCCCCAATCTCTAACCTCTCGGTTTGTGCCGACATTTAGCTGATTTCAACCTGAAATAAAGATAATCAGATCTGAACTGTTTTTGATTAATGAACCGTCTGTACATCATACTCCCTGCAGGCCATTAGCTGACTGACCGGCCACTCCATAATGCACTCCATTTCTGTCAATATTCATTCTGCTCAAGCAGGAGGCAGATTAGCAGAATAACAATGCAGCAGGAGGCAGCGATCTGACTCGACGTTTGCGTGCAGAGTTCAAGAGAGATTAAATTAATAGTTGGAAACTTCAGCGTATAATTATGTTGAGCCTGTTAAACTTTCTTCAAGCTTATGGACAGCAAATGTAGTAAAAAGAAAGGTAGAGTAAAAGGCTTACCTACAAGGTTTTAAATTCCAACCTAATGTTTTTGCTATGGCTAGCAGAGATGTAACTCTCCACATTGTGCTTTGTTTAGATTTGTTTGTAAGATTTGCTTCCATAGGCACTTCTTTTGAGGCAGATGAAAAAAAAAAAAACCCCGACATAATTAGCCATTGTTTAACCTCTCACTGGGCATTATGTGTGATGCTTATCCCAGAACAAGGACAGCAGACCTCGGTTTTGTGTGGATTATAGGAGACTCAACGTCAAGACTGTAGACAAGTGCTATAAACACAAGGCGTCCAGTGGACTAGCAGCGCTTAGCAAATAACACTTGAAAAATGGCAGATTCTACAGGGTTACTTGAGTGTTAGCCTATGCCATTTGAGCTTAAAAATACAGCTTCATCCTTCCAAGTGATGAAAACAATTCTCACTTATTGGTTGCTGCAGCTACATCAACAGCAATGACAGCATTGCTTACTGCACATTTTAATATGCACAGAGAGGAGTCTCATCGTTTCATGACTTTGAACCTGAAAAAGTGCAACCGCTTTAACTGCTCTGTGGCCTTCTTACGTCATGTAATTTCTGCAGATGTCATTTGGACTAAAGCAAGCAAGGTGGTCAGAACTATTCAATGGCAGAGAAGGAATATATGGCTAGGGTTGTAGGCAATGGACAAGTGTAATTTGAAGGACACGAATTGTGGATAAGAATTGACATGTGTAATGTAGTTCCTGATACCCTATTGCGTACGCTCCCCAAACCTGCAAATGGTGTCATCTTTGAACATCATGACCTTGGTTTCCTCTGGAATGGTCAGACTTAGCAAAGCTTGAGAAACTGACTCCTCCTTGGATGCAATACATAAAGATGCAAAGTCCGTATTCTGAAAAGACCGCATTCAGATTGGATACAGGAACAGAACATTGTTTCATTGCCGTATGCTCATGACAGTTATGTAGCTGTTGGACATTTGCCTACTGGGCCTCAATAAGCAAAGCTGTATGGACCTACTGTAAACATCTCGGTCTACCCCGTAACTGAATCTGGATTTATGTTACATAAAGCCCAGATCATGCATTACTGCAGCACCCAATACAGAACTAGTATCTTTATTCTTGTAGGCTACTGTATTAAATGGGTGGAACTGTTCTCTCTCAGAACAGCCAGTCTTCATAGAGAGTTAAGGTCCTAATTAAAGAAATGTTTACTTGAATCTTGTGTTTTATTGAGGAACACAGTTCAGGTCCCACTTGCTTGGTGCAATCATCCAACAATAGGCATCTACTCAGGAACTAAGCAGAGTGCATCCGCCTCACACCAACCTAAATAAAAGGCTTAAATAGACTCTGAAAACTACAAACATCATCCTACATACAAGCACTGCGGGTGTGACCAGTGCTTCTCTGCCTTTTTTTGCCATTAATCTAGGTTTACACCAGCAGAAGAACAAGCATGCCAGATATTACAGCTGGTGAAGCTGTATGGTTGTCTACCAGATTTAAAAATATGGTATGCTTAAATTTTTTTGGATTATAACTCGGCAGCCGATGGACAGTTCTTTCAAAGTTCAAAGGCTAGAAAGCTCAGCATCACGCTGATATGACTGATTTAGTTTTAAGCTAATCAACCAGGAAAGATGGACTGGGAAGCCAAATACCAAGGCTGCCCACCGCAAACAGGAACTTTAATGTTTTCAGTCAGGGTAGACCCCACTGCATGCTGGGAGACATATCTGTGTATCCTATCTCTGCTGAGCTCACTGGAAACTCAGTATGGCTCTTACCTCATGCTCTCTTATCGAGTAAATCTAACCCATCCCCTTATCTAGTTTCTGCTCTCTTCCTTCCTCTCTTTTGTTTCTGTCTCATCCTTTGTCACTTTCTCTCTGCCTCAGTCACTGTTATCTCTCTTTCCCTCCCTGCACTACAAGCTTGTAATCCATAAACGCTTCTCTGTTTATTCCTGATCTCAGCGTAAAGTGCTGAAGATTGGACAAGAAACAGCATGTTCTCCTGAAAATAAGCTGTATAATTACCGAGCAGCAGAAAATCAGAAAGAACAGAGAGACTCCTCACTAAACGCGATTGAGTTCCCAATCAGTTTTGCTAAAGAAAGAACATTTTCCCAGAGTTTAATATTAAGGGCTCTGTTTTCATGCAGACACAAGTGTAATTTGCTTGTTAATGCTGCTGAGTTGAGATTCGAGTTGGCACAAGCCAGCGTATTCGCACGAGCGCGCTGTCGATGGTCATTCACATTCAACATTCACAATTCACTTCAGTCTCTATTTTCATGGTCAGAGTGCAAAAGCAAGGGAGCCAAGATTGGCACACTGCATAGACTGTGCAGAGAGACTGCAAGTGAGAGCAGTGTAGAGGAGAGAGAGAGAAAGAGAGAGAGAGAGAGAGAACAACACAAGGCAACACAATCCCATTGAAAAATAAATTAAAGAGCCACTCTAGTTTGACTGAAAGCTTCAAGTCGTGTCTCATCTGTGATGATGAGGAAGAGGATGAAGGAGGCTTTGAGATGCCTGGGGTGTGTGGCCTTAGACGATTGAAAGCTCCTGTTCAAGGCTCCAATGAGGGTTTCTCTGTGATTCACTGCATTCAATCAACCCCTCACTGATACCCACCTCCACCCTTGCTCTCCACTCTGCTCCTGCACCGACAGGCGATGAAGGCATCATGGCCACGTCAACATAAACACTGCTATTTCACAATACTTACGAGTGTCAGGAACTAGGGGAGGAGTCTAATGATATACGAGCAGGAGCACTCTGACACAAATCGACCTCTAAGTCATCCAAGTGACATGCCTCTGACTCCTGCACGCAGCATTCTTTCATTCCAAAAGATGATTTGCACACGTGTCTTTTAATTAATCAACTCATATTGAAGTGTGGAAGTGTAGCTCACTCACATGTTCACACACACTGTACGCATGTACACATGTACGCACCTTCACTCAGCTCTTTATTCTATTTAATTGTGTCCGTTTTGGATCGGTGTGTTTGTGAATAACAAGTGCAATAAACATTTCCAGAATCGGTTGCACTTGGATCCTGTTTAAACCTATGTTTTTGCTTGATCATTTGACCATTGCTTGTTTTTTTACCACAATTCTTGTCAGTCCTTATGTTCACCTGACTTTTGACCCTCACAGTATTTTGTTAAATTAAACACAGGAAACGTAGAAGTCAGTAGTGGTAAGTCTTAATGATATTTGTAAAATATGAATGATAATTGCTCTTTCTATCATCTACATCAACGACATTCCAAGGCAATAAGACATTTTTATGCAGAAAAAAAGCCTTGGGTGGAGACATGTCTGCTGCTGCATTGATGATTTTCACCAGAGAAGATGAGAACAGTGGGCTTTTACGGCATCTAAAAAAATATATTAAACCTATTATACCACATTAGTGTTGAATTCTTTCTTCTGATTGGTCAGGTGGTGTTGAGTCATTGTCTTTCGTAGCTACAGGCTGATATTCATGTAGGGGAGAACATGGTAAGTCGTTACCCCATGTATCTAGGTAACCATAAACAAAGTAATCATGCGATCACAAATTAAGGAAGTATAGATCACATTACTCAATCCATCTTACATTCAAGCACATGGAGAGAATCGGAAGCAAATCAGAGTGAAAAAAAATATTTTTGTCATGCCAAGTGAATTCATCATGTTACCAAAGTTATCAGTCTTGTATCTCAATAACAACAGATAGGTTTTAGACAATATTACATGATAATTTAATACAGCTACAATAGCATAATTGTGGTTCTGGAGCTGGAGGGAGGGATCATCCCTCTTACACGCCTGCCTCAACATCATTTATTGTTTAACTCTCACAGCATGACATTGTGGGCTTTATTTCTAAAGCAGGGAGGGAAGAGATGGAGTGTGGACAGTGACAGAGGGACCGTAAGGATGAGTGATGATGTGGAACTCATTGTAGAACCTCCTCAGTGACTCTGCACCAAAAACAGGACATCTCCCTACTGATGAGAGACAGATGCAGAAAAACAGAAAGGAAGAAAGAAAAAAAAGGCTTTAATGGTCTTATATAAGACACTTTCTCTTTCTCTGAGGCAGGCAGAAGATGAAGAAGCGGAACGAGATCTTTCAGACATGTGCCTTATTGTTGGCCAAATCCTATTTGTCAGCACAGCAGGGAGAAAAGTCGACTCCCTATTCCCCAACACAATCCCGAACACACCTTTACACAGCAAAATCTGAGGAAATTAATTGGATGCTCTAATTATCTGAGTGTGCATTTGTTTAATTAAAGCTGTATCCAGAAAACAGCTTTCAGATGGCGGCTGTTTCCTCCTGCGGAGCGTGTGAGGGATATAACTGCACGTCAGCACGTCAGTGTGTGTCAGGATTGTTAAGCTCAGTTAGAGGAGATGCAGCTCTGGAGTGGATCGCAGGTGCTCATCTGCTTAGTGGCCATGATGGAAAGAAAGGGGGAGAAAAAGAGAGAGAGGAATAAAAGAAGGGGAATAAAAAGAGGATCAAGAAAATTAAGGGGATAAACATAGAGAGATACCATTGCTGAGGACAAAACACACACACACACTCACACACACACACACACATGCCATAACATAAACAGAAATATGAGCATCACTTTAAACAAATTACTGCCTTAAACATGATTCATTTCCTTCCATCTGCCTTCATGCAATTTTAAATAGAAGAAGAAGAATCACTTTCGCACTGCAGTTCAAGCACACAAGAGTTCTCTTGGAGGCAAGAGACAGAGATGGTCTCTCAATCCGAGGGTGATTATTATGTTCTCACCTGGCTAAAGAACCATACTGAGGGGAGAACACACCAGGGTTCTGTTCAAACACACTGTGTAGGTGAAATGTAAAAGAACACTAAAACATTTGCAGCTGGTGCTGTGAGAAAGCTCCTCTCTCTCTCTCTCTCTCTCTCTCTCTCTCTTTGTGATTTCCTGTAAGGAAGCTGACAGTAGCTCTGCTAACTGGCTCTGGTCCTCTTTAATAGCCTCCACATTGGCTTCGACATTTCTTTTTTAAAAAAGAGAGTGGATGTGCTAATGGCTTCGGCTACACCACACTGTTCTCTTTTTGACTGTGTGTGTGTGTGTGTCTGTGTGTCTGGTTTTGTCTTGGTCTGAATATAATTTTCAGCTTTACACACACACACACACACACACACACACACACACACACACACACACAAAACATCATCACTGTATGTATGAGTGTCTGTGACAGAGAAAATGAAAGTCACTAAAAGGCGACGTTCAGACTGTTTTCCTTCGCTGTAGATCCGAGGCTTTTCCGCGCGGACTCAGTGATATCGATCCTGAAACAGCAGCCATGTGCTATGAAATTGATACGTTCTCTGAGGTTAGCGGTTCTCAGGTTTTATGATGGACTGCGTCGGCGAGTGACATTTTTATGATTCCGAGGCGAGCTAAAGAAAATAAATGACGCAGCCACTAAATGCTCACTGAAACTTTCAGAGGCTGGCTGACAAATCCATCTTCACTAAACGTGCCATTCTCAGAGATTCGCAGCGTTTGTCCTCTTCTTTGTACATCTATCCATTTGAAGCTTGTTTCGTCCTAAATCTCCTTTTAAATTCTGTTAATGATCCAGCCTCTACATCCACTACATTCTTCACCTCTATCCACTTTAACACCCCCGTAGATGTTATCAGGTATTTTTATTGATTCCCCCCCACTGATGTATGTATTGAGCTTTAGCCTTTCGTTCGTGTCTCAAATCGGCTGCCCGGAGAGATGTCTGTGAAAATAACACCATGTTAATATATTAATTTCTTTCTCCCAGTGTGTGTGTAAGCACCTTCCCCTACAAAATGAGCCTTAGAGCTACAGTATAGTTCTATACCATAAAATTCTCTCTAAATACTCTAAATAGTGTTTAGGATCATGATATTTTGGAAAACTCAATAAAGAGACCCAAGCTTAAAGTGCAGCACTAAATTCTCCAACATGCCCTCATTTACATGGAGCCGCCTCTAATCTGTGATTCAGAGGATGGATCGGTCGGGGATGAAGGCAGCGAGGAGTGAGCATGCATTCATTACGACTGAGACAGTTAACCTTTGCTATTTTTGCTCTCAGAGACATTTAGGAAAGGTGGCTGGTTTCGAGGCAGGTCAAAGCTTTTCACACACAAAGGAAAAATCTGAATTTGATTCAGGTTGTGAATTGATGTGTCCTCATGATTAGTGTGTCCCCAAACACAAACTCCCCAAAGCTCACAATTAAAGAGTACTAAAAGTGTTTTATTTGAATTTTTAACAATAGACATTGTAGCAAAGCAGCTGTACAGAAATCAGGATGTAGATTTTAATCCAGAAGCGACAACGATGAGGAAAAACTCCCTGAGAAAGTTTGTGAGTATCATCTTCTAAAGTTTCTAAAGTAGCAGGCCATGACACCTCCACACCAGCAGAGGGCCCCAAGCTCTGAACTGTACATTTATTCCTTCATTTTCTGATTCATGAACTATTGTTTACCTTACAAGTGGGAAGTCGGGACCAGATATATCCCGTAACGACTATATAGGACTGTTTACTTCCGGCACAATTAGAATCCATATTGGACGTTTGGTGTTGCATATATACAATTATTTTTCAACAGTATTGCTGACGTTAGACAGCACAGAATGAGACTCATTTACACCATAACATTAAAACCACCTGTCTAATATTGTGTAGGCCTCCTTGTGCCACCAAATCAGTGCTGACCCATCAAGGAACGGACTCCACAAGACCTCTGAAGGTGCGCTGTGGTATCTGGCACCAAGGCAATACAAGCAGATCCTTTAAGACCTGTAAGTTGACAGGTGGAGCCCCCATGGATCAGACTTGCTTGTCCAGCGCATCCCATAGATGCGCAATCTGATTGAGATCTGGGGAATTTGGAGGCCAAGCCAACACCTTGAACTCTTTGTCATGTTCCTTAAACCATTCCTAGACAATTGTCTGCGTGTATCAGAGTGCACTATCCTGCTGAAAGAGTCCACTGCCATTAGGGAATACTGTTGTCATGAAGTGGTGTACATAGTCTGCGACAATGTTTAGGTAGGTAGTACGTGTCAAATTAACATCCACATGAATGCAGGACCCAAGGTTTCCCAGCAGAACATTGCCCAGAGCTTCACACTGTGTCTGCCAGCTTGCCTTCTTCCCATACTGAGTCCTGGTGTCATTTCTTCCCCAGGTAAGTGACACACACGCACCCAGCCGTCCACATGAACTAAAAGAAAACGTTATTCATCAGACCAGGCCACCTTCTCCCATTGCTCCATGGTCCAGTTCTGATGCTCACGTTCCCATTGTTCCCATTGTTTTTGATGGTTGGACAGGGTCAGCATGGGCACTCTGACCACTCTGCACTTATGCTGTGTTTTCCGACACCTTTCTATCAGAGCCCGCATGAACTTTTTCAGAAATTTGTGCTGCAGAAGCTCTTCTTCAGGACCAGCCCAGACAGGCTAGCCTTCATTCCCTAAGCACATGAGTGAGCCTTGGGTGTCCCTTTTCAAAGTCACTCCTTACACTTGCACATTTTTCCTGCTTACAAAACATCAACTTTGAGAACTTACTGTTCACTTGCTGCCTAATATATCCCAGCCCTCGACAGGTGCCGCTATATTGAGCTAATCAATGTTATCCACTTTACCTGTCAGTTGTTTTAAGGTTATTGCAGATCACTGTAAATCTTCTTGATTTAGCAGAACATGTCAGGAGACTGGACCATGCTGATCACCTCAGTCACATGTTCACTAATTACCCTGATTCAATTCATTACACTTGATATGTAGATATTGCTCTTTCTAATTAGACCATGCCTTTAAGCTAATCTAACACTTAAGCTAATGAAGCTTGATGAAAGTAAATGGCTGCTCTGTGGAAGATCACTTAATCAGTAAATAAATAAATGTAAATGACACAAATTTAAGCGACTGAATGACAGCACAGAGATCTGAACAGATGTTATAGGGAGACAGAGAGAGGGAGAGAGAGAGGGAGAGAGAGAGAGAGCTGAATAACCAGATTATGAGCTTTAATATTTGGAGTTATTAATATGGACGCAGATATGTGGGGATTGGTTTTGTGTTCATCGCTCAGCTCTGCAGTTTCACTGAGGTACAAAATGCATCAACTTACTTCAGGCTTGTGAAATGCGCTGTTGCGTGGATGCACTGTGCTTATCTAATATTCACTGCCACTATAAACCTTCCTTTTTTAAACGTCATATTAAATTGCTTGCTCCATGTTGGCGGTAATATAAGTTGTGATTTATTACAAATTTATTGTTGAAGCCTTGATGAGATCATAAAAGTACAGCCTCAACTTTGTATCATATATATATATATATATATATATATATATCTTTCATTTAAAAGATTTGCATGCGTTGGACTGCAATTTTAACATCAACAGAGACTCGCAGCACACACTGAATCACGCTGTGTTGTGCTGTTACAAGAAAAATCATTAACAACAAGGTGGAGGGATGATTATTTTCCTATAATAGCACATTCTGAAGCATGTTGTTCTCTTATACCACTGCAAAACTACTTACCTAATAACGATTGACACTATTATCCATCTATAGTTACATTTAATATTGTGGAACTTACTTACGTTATAGCAGCTATAAACCGTCATTCCCTCACCAGATTCTCTTTATTCTCTTTCTTGAAGTTAATAAGTAAAAATCATGTTACAGAAAAAACAAACAAACAGTGGGAACTCCTCTGTCCTGAAGATGACTGTTACAACATGATGACACTGGAGACTCCTTCCATAACGCCTCCTTATGGAAAATTTCTCCACATTATCCATTACACATTTTTAAAAATTCATTCCCTGATGCATTAGCCGTTACTATAGAAACGATACAGTATTACAAGATTAATATAAAGCTGTGATTTGCATATGCACTTCTGTCAGAGCTGCTTGTAATCAAATGTTCAGCTCAGTGCTCGACCCTAATCTTGCTTCTTCCTCAGACTCCTCCTCCTCGACTGCTTTTCTGTCTTTCCTGGAGAAAGTGCTTGGACGATGCTCTTTCCATAGGGAGCAGAAATCCTCTTTTTGTTGTTCCTCTGCTTCTTTTTGTGTGAGGAGCGTGTAGCCCCTGGCCCACTGCACTTCCCCCTGAACGCTTACAGAGCCATTAGCCGTGTCCTGAATAATGCATGCTGGGACACCAGAGGAAGAGACGACTCTCTGTTGACCAGCGACAAATCAGCTTTTTATTAGAGCGGCTTTTAAAAAGGCTGCCATTGAGCTGTGAATGCACACTGTATATCAGCAGGTGTGTGTGTGTGTGTGTGTACAGTCAAAGTCTCTAGTGGCCTCTTTAATCTGTATTACATCATAATGATTATTATTATGAATTGTTGAATCCCATTTAAAGCCTCTTGTTGCTGAGTGGTTCATGTTCATTTTTTATTTATTACTCTGAAACATTTGTGTGAAATATGCCTGAAACTCCAATTAAATGCCTAGGTGTGGATGTGATGATCAGGTGTCCGCATACTTTTGTCCATATAGTTTATTTCACTGCTATGAATTTTTTAAATTTCATTATTCGGTGGCTTTTACCATCCAAATATTTGTCTCAGTTTTGCTTCTATACACTAAAACAGCTTCACATTCCTTTCTGTTCAAACATCAGTATCTACATGAGGAAAAGTCATGGAAATCTGAAAATGGGGGATTTAAATATGGACAGAACCAAAAGTCGAGTTCCTTTCAGCAAAAACAAAAGCTTTGGATGCTTCTCTGCTATGACGTGATACATTTTTGGCACAGGATTAAAAAGTAATCATATTTATAATGGATGAATGTTATTTGTTGCCTCAGAGTGTAGCCGTGTTTTTAGATATTGTTCATGAAATGTGTATAAAATGATGTGGTGTAAAACTGATCAGTGATGCGTATCACTGTGTGATGACTCATGGTCATCTTTCATCACACTTAAATTGGCACCAATATTATTATTCTCAAACTTTTTATTTTTGTGTCCCGCTTTCTGAACTCTAATTGGCGCCTGCTGCAATTGGCGTCTTGTGTGTGTCATTAAAACTGAAAGAGACAAATGAGATGAGTACTCGTTAAAAACGAAAACCATTAAAATTCTCATTTTCTCCTCAAAAGCACTAAGCACTGCATGTTCTCATCAGTAATTAATCTGAGCTCATTTTCACCCAGAGACATCAAGTGTGTGAAATCATCATGTGCTTCTGCACTTATATTCTTACTTTTGTTACGAGCCTGAGTATTATGAATTATAATATTATAATAGTAGTATAATAGTTTATTATATATATTATAATATTGGGTTGCTGTGTGGTGTTATTTGTCCTCCCCGCCTGCGGGCGGTGCTGTTTGTTTGTGTGTTTGGAATTGTAGGCTGCTGATTGGATGGAAAACTGAAGAGACACCATTTTTAAATGACGCTGGCTGAGAAGGAGGGAGAAAGAGCGCCTTTCTTCTCCCATCTCCCAACCTGACCATGCCATGCAGGGATGAGTGAATATAACTTAAACATATGTATTGTTCTTCCTGATTTTATATTGGAGTTGCCCTAGTTCCTTGTGTAACTGACTGTTCAGTGGTGAAATTCATTGCAGTCTGGGTAATTGTAGGGGTGAGAAGCCATTTTCTTTCCTGTACCTTTTCCCTTGTTTTTGTTAGGGAGTTAGGGCAGCGATCTGTTTTTTCAGGCTACTTAGTGGGGGAGAATTCTAGTTGGTTTTGTTTATTATTTTGGCTGTGCTCATCCTGACGTTGTTTGCCCTGGGCATTTGGAATAAATTAATCTCTTGGACTGCAAGTTGGAGTAATGGTCATTTTTGGTGAGTGGGAGTAACAAAGGGGAAGCCATTTTTTATCCTATGCCCAGTACTCCTAGGCCGGGGCGTAACATAAATTGGGGGCTCATCCGGAATTCTTAATCTTTCATGAAGAAAGTTTGGTACGTAGTTAAGGTATGTGGATTATGGTTTTAAATATATCTGGTTGACAAACTCCCCTTAGAACCAATATGGAATTCGATTTGGACCGTTTCATGAGAAATCCTTCACTTCAGGAATTGAATAAGTGTAAGGTGGATTTAATGTTTATTGCTGATGTGTATAATCGGTCAGTGCCTTAAGCTTGCGGCAGAGCTGAAGCAGCTCTTGTCTGAGAAGCTGGGGGAAAAGGGTTTGTTTGAGGAATTATCTACTGTAAAGGGTGCGGAAAAGGCTGATGGGCTGCTTTCTGAACCGTCTGCCGTGAGTATCACTGCAGATCCGGCCGTTACACCAGTGATGGTGGTGGAGGAGCTCCGATTGTCCTTGCGTATAAAGGAGGTGGAGCTAAGACATCGGGAACTTGAGGTGGAGGCTATGCAGCTGAAGGTGAGAGCCTTGGAACTCGAACGCTTGCCTGTGGTGGCTCCTCCAGGGCCGGCTATGCGCACAACCCCACAGTCCATTTTTGAGAGTGGGAGAAACAAAGGGAAGCCAATTTTTTATGCTATGCCCGGTATCCCTAGGCGTAACACTTTCCACTAAAAAATTCATCAGTACTCAGCAGTTCAGTTCAGTTCAGTTCATGTGAGGAGTAAATGTCACCTCAAAGCAACACATCGTGCAGTTTTGCTAAAGCTGTTAATAACATTCTAATAAATATCTGAAATGATCACACACACACTGAAAGTGTTGACACGTAGCATTTCGGGTTCTTAACATTCACTGCCATTAATCCTGCACTGTCTTTCACCAGCTGAAAGCAGATAAACCTCTGTGGTGTTCAGAGAGATTTGATCCTGACTGGATGATGCACCCCATCCAGTTAAAGAGGAAAATATTTTTCTTAAATGTCTCGATCCAGCGAGCAGCCACCTGGGAATTCACCGGCAATTACTGACACACCACCTGTAATTTCCCTGGGAAAACAGACATCAGTCTGAGATAGGGGGGGGAGAGAAAGAGAAAGAGAGAGAGAGAGGGAGGGAGAGGGAGAAAGAGA
>JAQQZU010000037.1:1560598-1570966 GCA_030068025.1 Parauchenoglanis punctatus | reverse complement strand
ACAGCACCGAGATTTGCGGGGAAGAAGTCCGAGTGTGAGTGGAGGAAATGAATCTTGAGTGACATGTTGCACTTCATCGTCTTGTACGCTTTGAGAAGTTTGTCTACCAGCTGAATGGAGTTTACGGCTCTGTAATTGCCCAGAAAATGGTCAGCGACGTCTATGAAGGCATATCGCCAGACACCAAAACGTCTATAGCATCAAGCTTACTTACTGTTATATTGCTCCAGTTGTGCTTGAAAGTTTGTGAACCCTTTAGAATTTTCTATATTCCTGCATAAATATGATCATATTTTCACACAAGTCCTAAAAGTAGATGAAGAGAACCCAGTCAAACAAACAAGACGAAAAATGTCATACTTGGTCATTTATTTATTGAGGAACATGGCTAGTGACACGCCACACCAAAACACAAGAAATGAGAAATACGGTGTATTCTGAGATCATGAAGAATATAAAATAAAATACACAGATGAACATAAAACTAAGGCTCATAGATTCAGATGCAAATGATTTTCAGTTTATAATTGCCATCGCTTGTCACGGACAGTTATTAGCCTTTACGGCAGCATGAGTCATGTCATGACTAGGAGTGAAAATCTGCAGCTCTTTGAGAGTTAGCTCATCTGTACACAGCTGCTCAGTGTACTAGTCATACTTTTTACTATCATTAGTTTCATGCTTGCTCTGACTAGTACAGTCTTTGGGCTCTGCCACTTGCTGGGAGCAAATTAAACAAATGGGTTTGTGGTTTATTTCACAGATAATCATGATGTTCTCCGTTTCTCTTGGAACCCTCACCACTCAGAATCCACTTTAGATCTTGCTGTTTTGCAAGCGAGAGACGCTGCTGAGGGGAAAGCTGTTGTAGCTACTACAGAATAGATGATGTGAGATCTCGCTGTGCAAATTTGACTTTGAACTATAAACGAATAAAACCTATGATGCGTGTTTATTAAACGCATCGTATGATCAGTCAGAGATAAAGCTGTAACGCTGAAGGTCTTCAGGACGGAGCAGTTCACGCTCGGCGCTTTCTCCGTGATGATTTTATTTCTCCCTTCAAAGCAGAATCAACACGTCGTCCTGCATTACTTCTTTCCAGACACGAATCAGCTCAATTAACTCTGAAGCTCATTGATTTGAATACAGAAGAAGGGATCTGGCTTTTTCGCAGAGCTGTATTATGTTATATATCATTTTAATGCGCAATAACTGGATGTGACAGCGTTTCCCACAGATGCTTGGCATGTAGACGTGGAACGAGGTTGTTATTTCGTGCAGAATGCACTCGTAGTTTCCTGATTATGTCTGAAATCAATTCATTTAAGCCGTGGGAGGTTTGAGGCTATTTTGGCCACTCGTGTATTTTTTTTTTTTTTTTTTACCATGTGAACAGAAAAAAACTAAATCGGATTTGGAAAATTGAGATTTTGATTGATTTAAAATGCCAAGCGGCATCAACAACTCCATTTGCATGTGAAAAAGAAAGAAAGAAACAACAAAGGTAAACTCAATCCATATACAATTATTCAGGAAATGGTAACTTGCTATATCTCACTGTCCACATGGTTTATCAACGCCAAGTCGGGACTTTTACAAGAGCACGACCATATTGCTATAAATGATTTGGTTTTCTACACCTTGATCGCACAGGTAAACTCTACAAGTCACTACAAATGATTATACAGGATTTACAGGATTCTTCCTGAGTTGATATGGGTGCTTTATTTCTCAGCAGCGGTTCAGGTTACTGGAGCTCAGGTAATGAGGTCTGTCCAGGAAACACAGGAGCCTGAGTTACATCAGGGACGGGATTTGTGCGTCCGTCGTCTCTTCTTTAATCCCTCCGTCTGAAGTGCCTGTTCGCTGAGCGCACGTCAGCTCTATAGGACACAGATAGCCGTCTGTGCCTTATCTGCTCCGCTACACTGGAGGCGGCTCTTCACTCATTTTATCACGTATCGCAGGATAAACACTCAGCGCTGCTGCTGGTTTTGTAATTTAATCCATCACGCATCAGGCTTCCAGATGTGGAAGCGCCTTCTGTGAAACTGCAGCCTCACTTTTACTTCCTTAGTTTCAGTTTCTGTGCTTTATAATACAGCGCTGTTGGATTCTGGACTCCGATTGGTCAGAAGGTGTTGATTCGTTCTCCATAACAGCAGCTCTGACAGTAGTGCAGCTGCACATCACTGCTTTGTATTTAAGCACTCTATCTAATATCTTATTCAGGGACATTTACATTTTAAGTTTTAATAATATTAAGCTGCATTTTTTTTTGTCATAGTGACTTCAAGAGAGGAAAAAAGAGAGGCTGGTGAAAGATATAATAAATGTAACAATAAATGTAAATATTAATAAAAAATATATGAAGCAGGAAGTTTTGTTGTTTAATAAATAAAATAATGTAATCAGTGGTACGAGAGGAAAAGTATTATGATTGCAGTACTGTTCCAAATGTCCTAAAAACTCACGTACATGAGATCAATGTTGTGCTTATTCTATTTTACTCTATTCTAGTAAAAAAAAAAAGAAAAGCATGCCATAAGCTGTAACATATGAATATACTTCATTAGGAATTTAACGATGTTTACAGAGCAATGTTTATTCACTCCACTGCCTATAAATTATAACTCCACTGTCACTGTGAGCGTCGTCAGCCATTAATTTTACATCATGCAGCTTTTCAGTAATTACAAACTCTCTAATAGAGCTGTGTGAATATATGATGAGTTATAATGCACATTTAAATCCTCTCTCTCTCTCTCTCTCTCTCTCTCGCTGTCTCTTTCTCTCTCTCTCTCTGTCTCTCTCTCTCTCTCTCTCTCGCTGTCTCTCTGTCTCTCTCTCTCTGTCTCTCTCTCACTCTCTCTCACCCTCTCTCTCTCTCTCTCTCTCTCGCTCTCAATCTCTCTGTATGTGACATAAAGAAGCTTTTGTGTTTGTCTCTCTTTGCTCTCCATCATATTCCGTGTGCATATCAGCATGAAAGCAGAACCAGTGTCTCCTCTCCAGCCTGTGTTTGATTATTCAATTTCCACACACCACAGGGGCCAAAATATATGAACACTAATCAGCCCAGCTTTGTTCTGTTTGTCCAGGAAATAAAGGCAGATTTACAAAAGAAGCTCACAGCCCCTTTTATTCTTTATTAATCATAATGGATTATGTGCTGTTATAACGTGTTCGACGGTGTGTGTAGGAATTGTAATGAGCGAGAGTGCTAATTCCTCTCATAGCGCTTCATACAAATAGTATTGTGTGAATTTTGTATTTGCAATAAAGTTTTTGTTTTGTTGCAAACTGGTTGTACCAGTTTGTAGATGACCTTTTGCAGGCAAATTAAAAACTTTTAAAGGTCCACTATGTAGCTTGTAGATTGAGCTGGTTGCAAGCACCTGAACCCCCCTCTGTTACCCCTCCCTTTCTAAGCGTGTATTAGAGCGTACGGTGGCTGTCATGAGCCCGTAGCGTACGTCTGAATACTTGCATTTACACTCGCTTGCTTTTTCCGTGCTAAACAATAAGTATGATCCTCCATTTTTCAAAATGTTCTCAAACTTTTTATCCCGCTCCAGCAAGCACTGATTCCTCTTCTTTCTTCTTCTTTGTCGTCCTGTCAGAAGTCCCTCTCTAAAGGTTTGTCCGTTCTGGGCTACTGTAGCGGCGCAACATGGCAGCTCCGTAGAGGTGGACCCGCTCCCTGTGTAGATATATAGGGCTCATTCTAAGCTTTCAAAAACACAACGATTTGTCGTTACAGATAATTATACACTAATGACAACATTCTTATGAACACCTTACTCCATGTGTGCCAATAGATCCCCCTAAATCCTACAGAGTGGACCTTTAAACGGCTGATCACACACTATGTACCATGCACTACACAATATGTAGTTGTGAGGTCTTTGGTTGCCTTTAAGTATTTTTAATTATCCAGTCAACACTTGTCCCAACATCACATGTTGTTAATAATTGGGAGGATGACAACACAAACTGAGATTACTGTCAGTGGGTATTTTTAATATTCCACCTCTTTATTTTTTATAGCTGTAGACAAGTAGGTATATTTATTCATTGCAAAATGACACCCATAAAAGTGTTTTATTGAAAGGAAAGTTGTGCGAAGAGAAGGCATCACATGGCAAAGGTGTGGTGGTTCAAGAAACCATCACTCGGATGACTGTCTTTCAACTGTGGCACATTTAAATCACCGCTTTAACAGGATGGATGAGAAACCCAGATGATTTAAAAACAAACAAATAAATCTTTTAAATGAGCAAAGGATGTAGTTGGATGTAAAATGAGTGATAGTGAATGTGTGCTACCTATGAAGTTACTGTACATGTAGTGAGAAGAATAAAAACCATGGCGGTCTGTTCTGAACTGTTTTATTCTCAGTTATAAAGCAGCCATGGAATTTCATTCAGAGTTTCATATCACTCTGTAGAAGTTCACAGCGTAGCTTTATTAGCCTTCATTAAGGCTCGGGCATCGGCTGTGACGTTTCACTGAACATCTCCATCAGCTGATGAGCCATGAGGCCAAAACTGATGTTCCTTATCCTGTCAGCGCGACCCCATGTGCAGTACTGATCATGATTTTTCCGTCTCGCTTGCTCCAAATCTCTCTCTTTCTCCTTCTGTCTTTCTCTTTCCCAAGCATTACAGCAGTGTAGATTCAGAGCTTTGTTATTCTTTTGATTGTTTTATCTGTTTGACCCTTTGCTCATGTTTTATTGGTTGAAATAGCCTCTGGCCTGTTTGCACTGTGATTTCATCTGTATTTATTACCAGGATTCTTATTTAATTTTGCATGCTTGGTTTTTGTTTTAGAGCACCTCTGATTCTCCTAATACTATGTATGTACACATCTCTGAAAAACATGACAGGACGTTTTCTGGTGGATGGGACAGGTCTGAGGAGTAAACAAATTGAAAAACACCGGGTATAAATCAGTATCCCAGTAATCACACACAGGTGTAGCCACTCACTTGTTCTCGCTGGCTCTCTGCGACTACTTCCTGCTACTCAGCCAGCACTTAAACACGCCTCCACTGTCCACACTGCCATTACTATTCCCTTAAATGTCTTACATTTTATGAACAGCTAGATATAATTGATTTTGTCCTCAGAAAGCACTGAAGGAAGAGCAGATGAAATCTCAGCAGAGGATGCAGAAGGTGCAGGTTCTGAATCGAGCTGCTGAAGCACAACTGAAGCCTCGATTTAAAAAGGAGAGAAAAGAATCCATTAAAAGAGTGACTCACATAGCAAACAACATCATGTCCACGAAACAAGAACAGATACTGACGTGCTGATGCAGACATCAGGAGCATCTTGGAATCAGCACCGATCTAAAATCAATGAAGAACATCAGTGTGACTGGATTTTGGAATTCTTTATGAATGCTGATGCATTCACAGCGCTCTTATTTGCTCCTCGTAATTTAGGAAACTTTTGCAGGATAAGACTTTCTGAGGTTATCATGAATGAACAATAGCTCTGTGGGAATTTGATCTCTGAAGGATAAAAAAAGCAACATGTTTTGGTGACGTGACAGGATGCTGAATGAAAAGTTTTCTCAGGAGATGACCTGAGACCTGCTCAACCTGCGAAAGCCTAAAGCATCACATGGAAGCGCTTTAAAAGAAATTCATTACATGCACTGTGTACATTGCAGGCCTGAGGGAAATGGTGTCTCATGAAACATTCATGCAATATAAAGATTATGTACACATTCTTCATGTAGCAAATTTGCTGAAATAAAACAGATTCATTTCCTTGTTTTGGTCCAGTTACACCGCTGACCATGGCTGGATACTGAATTTGAACCATGTTTTTTAACCATGCAAAACTGTTTTTTTGGTTTTGTTTGTTTTACCATGAGATCTGCTCTCTGAAGCGGATCTGAGAGTGAGGTGTAGACACCAGACAGAGAAAACGTGTTTATTTAAAGTGCCTGATTAGGGTAATTGGTAAATTAGCACTGTTATTGATTCAGTATTGAGTGTAGTTTGTCTAAGTTCGGGCTCCATAGTGAAGGAGGACTTTAAACAAAGGCAGTGATGTTGTGGGAAATCAAAAGCAAAGCGAACATTCTAATTCAGTTATAATGATCTGATGGAAGTCACGACACATCGTCAGTTCTGAAACTTGGCTTCCTGAGGAGTTTTATTTCTTATACTGTCAGACACCTTCACCCAAGTGACCCATTTTGGTTGATCAGGGCTCAGCTTGTACCACAGAAACCTCCTACACAATTGCTTTCCTGATTTATAGCAACCTGGAGGTTATTTTTTGCCTTTTCCTTGTTGCTGTTGATGGACCACCAATTTCTTTCTCCTGTGATTCTGAAGGCAGGGTAGGTTCTGCAGATGGGCTGCCTTGCACTGTGCTATCCAGCCTTATCTGTATCAGGCATGATCAGGCCAGACAGCCTTTTCAAGTCTTACCATGGTAGAGTAAGTTATAGCATGTAGTATTTCCAAAAAACTTAGGTCTTTAGTCGTAATTTAAAGACACCCAGTGAATCAGCTGACTGGACAATTAGAAGTTCCACCATTTCACCACCTGGGGGCCAAAACAGAGAAGAGTCTAGATGCATGTCATTCTTGTACCTCAAGAGATGGTGGGAACAGTAAAACAGTGCTGGAGGATGGGAGGGAATGCGGTGCAGTGCGGGGTGTGACAAGTGCTTTGAGGTAGGAGGGTGCTGGTCCATATTTGTAGGCAAGCATCAGTGTTTTGAATCTGATGCAGGCAGCTACAGGAAGCCAGTGAAGGGAGCGTAGCAATGAGGTGGTGTTGGAGAACTTCAGAAGGTTAAAAACGAGCCATGCAGCTGCATTCTGGATCAGTTGAATGGCACTCAGAGGCAGACCTGCCAGGAGTGAGTTACAGTAGTCTAGTCTTGAGATGACAAGTGACTGAACAAGTATCTGAGTGGCCTGTTCGGAAAAGAATGGACGGATCCTTCTGATGTTGAGGAGGACAAATCGGCATGAGTGAGAAAGATGGTAATGCATTTTCTCCAGCTCTGATGACGCTGGTGCTGCTTGGAAGGATTTCACCTCCTGCCATTACTGATGATATCTACAAAAGCCTTTCTCAACTTTGACAGCCACTTACAATGTGCTGGAGGGTCCACTATTTTTCTGTCCAAAAGGGCATACCGGTGTATCCAGCAAGACCTAACAGTCCAGGTTGGATGGACTGGGGAACACATTTTAAACAACACTTGATTTTATGTTGTTCTGCTCGCCACTTATTCTTATTCTCCACAGCATGCTACTAGTTGTACAGGCTGCTTGGTATCTCTGCTTTCCTTCTCAACAGCTGCTCTTACCTCATGTTGGACCAGTCGTTGCCACTTTTCCCCCAATCTCTGTTGCTTCAGCTTCTGGAGAATGATCCAAGTCCAATGTCTGCTCCTGGTACCAAGTAGGTCCTTTTGGTGTAGCCATGAGTCTGCTTGTTCCACTGCAGCCTCTGCTCTCTACTTCCACCCAGTTGTGGCTGCTTTCTTTACTCCAGAGTTTTAATCAGGATTAGCTTAACTCTTAACACTGGTGCACCCTACCAATTGTTTTTTTCAATTGCTATGCGAATTAAGTGTGATTCTGTAAGTAAGTGGTTGGCTGAAACAACTCTTCAAACTAATCCCAATGTTTCCACAGTTCCCCACTCACAACTTTAGTTCCTACATTCAATTAGTTCTCATTTCTGTTTGACACTCAAAAATGGATGAGAAACATATAAACATGATTTCCTCTTATCCTGTCCTACATGACCTCTGATTAAATATGTACAGAGACATTGCAAAGAAAAAAATGCTTTGGCGGAAGCTGATTGGTGTGCCCCTGGTGAGTGTATGTACAGTAGCTAGCACAGCTAGCATGTTTTGCTGATCTGCCAGTGAAGTTAGTACAAAAAGCCTATCACATAACATGGAAAGCAAAACAACCAGATTTCACACTGGCTTGTGTGTTATTTAATTTGTGTTTCATCGGTTTGCTTTAGAAGCTACTATTTCCCCTAATTCCTTGAAAGACCTTGATTTTGCGCGCTGACATTCTCCCACCTTGGCATCCATCTGCCTCCATGCACTGACTCAGTTGTGTCTATTTGCACAGAACCGTATCGTGACTGTATAACTTTCTAGCTATAAACTGAGCTATGTGTTAATTATAGTTAGAATCACATTACAAAGATTACTATGTTCACAGTGTGACTCATCAGTAGTGATATATTTGACCAACTTGCCAGTGTTTGTGTCTTTTCAAACAGTAAGATCTTCATCAAAATGATTCACACAAAAGACATTTGTTCCAGCTGAGCTTCTATTGATACCCTCTCTCTGAAAAATGATACTTCAGAGAATATCAAACTCGTGTGTGTGTGTGTGTGTGTGTGTGTGTGTGTGTGATTATGTCCTCTGACTCACACAGCTCTAATTTAATAATTGTCATTTATACTGGATGTGTGTGTGATGTGTTATTACGCAGCACTCGCTCTGGCCTTTATTGCACCATAACAATAACCAGCCTCGGTAGGAGGAGGATTAACTGAGAGGCTGAGCTATTTCTGTCCTACTCTATTACTCAGAGGAGAGAGGAGGAGACAGAGAGGGGGAGAGAGGGAGAGAGAAGAGAGAGAACAGAGAAAAGCTCATAGATCTAGTCAAAGCCCATCTCCTCGATGAGTAATAACAGTAAAGGTTCAATAATCATGTTTCTCTCATTGATTGGATAAATGTAGCTCAGTGGTGAAAAATGTTACTATTGTCCTGTCCGGACATGACTAAATTTACATGGGGTTCTGGGGTCATTTCTCTGTGACTCTGTGTGATACACTTATTACCATCTGGATCGGCCATGTTGGTGTTTTTCTCCATCCACAGAGAAAATTACAGACATTGTAATTGCCTCCTGTTTTTCACCAAACAGCATTCTTTTGATGATTTCAGTCCTGTGTCCAGGTCCAGGTGTTTTCTTTCATTGGGCAAAAAAGATGTTTGTCTGGTGCACCTTCAGTGTCCCATATCAGTGACTCTTCACCAGATATTAAACACTTCCCGAGATGTGAAACCACAAATACACTTTTGCATACTTTGTGATTATTATTTTATTGCATTTTTAAAATGTTGCAGGAACATAGGTTCACCCCAAACTGAAATAACAGCCAGCGTCTCTTGTCTTCTCTACTCCAGGGCCTCGGTGACTCTGTGGATGCCAGTTACTGGTGCCAACATTCGATTCAGCTCTATTTAAACAGCACATTTAACAATAGCTTGTGCAAAAGCTCTTCAAAATGCCAGTGTCCACTTCCAGACTCTGTATGTGTGTGCATTTCATGTGTGTGTGTGAGAGAGACAGTGTGTCATGTTTCCTAATAGTGGTGTATGGATTTTCCTCATAATGAAAAAAATCTTCGTTGGTAAATGGAGAATTACAGCACTTGAGTAAAAGGCTTCTCTGCACCACCGTGCGCAACATTTTGCCACTTACTCCAAACTAAACCCTGGCTTTCTTATACAAATCCAACACACTGACAACTTTATTTCATAGCTTCCATCTAATGTGAAGCTCATTGAAATGTAAAGAGCTTGAAAAAGACCCAAATCTTAATAATTCGTCCCTGAAATGGCAAAAAAAAACCCAGCCTCGGAGGAGAATCTGCATCCATTCACACTGCACTCCATGTGAAGGAAACAATAAAAGATTCATATTTCAGACTAGATTCGTAGCCCAAGGGGACGAAAAAAAATGAACACAATTTTCTCTCCTCTTTGTATTCATGGATTTATTGTTTCCCTGTTCCAGTGGAGAGGGTCAACGCACAGCGCCTGAGCTCACAGATTCATTCAGCTCTAATTGGAGCACGTGTTTAACTTAGACGTTACGTGATCTCGCCAGCACAAATCATTCTGATCTCAGTCCTTTCACTGACATTTAAAGTTCTGTTCCTTAAACCCCACCCTCTGGCTACATCCCCTACAGTATCACTAACAAGGGATAAAGTGACATGTGACATTTTATTTCCTGTAGATTCAAACGAATTAGCTAAGACACGTTAATTGAAATATCAAGATTAAATAATTGTCTAACGTATGATAGCTGGAGGCAGAACACTAGCGTGTAACAACGACAAGAAACATGAACTGGAGCACAAGAATATACTACTTGATAGCTTGCGGAAGATGAAATGATAGCAAAGCATAAACAAAAGAACATGATGAACAAGATTGAAGTAAAAGCTGTTTTAGCTTCTTAACAGTGGCTGTGGGCGGCACGGTGGTGCGGTGGTTAGCACTGTCGCCTCACAGCAAGACGGTCCTGGGTTCGATCCCCGGGTCACCCAGGGT
>JAQQZU010000037.1:1526456-1538907 GCA_030068025.1 Parauchenoglanis punctatus | reverse complement strand
CACGTCTACAGGCTGCATGTGGCCAAAGTCCACTGATGGAAAAGTCTACGTCCCTTATGTCATCCTCAACCACTACTATATGTTATAATTAATAATTTATATATAATCCTATAATTATACTACTAGACAGAATGATGTGTGTTTATAGTAGTGTGCCATTAGGATTGATCAATTACGGTATATTTATTGATATAATATTGTCCACATATTATTCATATTATTGTTTATTTATTGTTCTCTGTACACCATCAGCAAGTAATGAGCTTCAGGTTATCCGGCGTGGTCTGGACTCCTTCGCCTCCTTCTCCTGTATCCGCTTTACCCCACGTTCGAACCAGAGGGACTACATCAGCATTGAGTCTCTCAATGGGTATGTGTTAAACCTAAGCTCATGGAAAGAACGCAGCCCTCTTCTGCCATATTAACAGCTCTGTTGGCTGTATTCAGAGTCATAAGTCCAAAACTTACAGTATTTATATTCATACATCCAGTCAGTATTTATATCCAGAATTTCTGTAACGCTGCTTGTTAAACGCTCTATACGAGTGAAGATCAAATTTAATTGAACTGAATTTATGCATGGACATTTATGAGATAGATTAAACACCTGCCCAAGTCCATTTGCCGACTTTTTAATAGAATTTATTTATGCAGTTAATAAAATAATGAAATGTGGGCAGAATATTAAAACAACACCAGTGTTTATGGTAATTCGATGTGCGCTCCTGTGAAGAAAACGTCTCCGCGGTTTGAAGGATAAGCAAAGACTTTGATTCAGATCCTTTATTTTCCAGCGTCCTTCATGTGAGGGACTTTTTTTTTTTTTTTTTTTTTGCCACATGTAAAGGACAATAATATAAATATAAAAATCATATTTATATATTTTCATATTAGCTTTGATATTGTAGTTGAGACAATGATGGACAGAAGTAGTTGGGATATATTTGATGTAGTTGAGAAAGTGTTGGGCAGATATGAAACAATTACATAAAACATTAATATGTAATCAGGATTAGGTTTGGAGTGTAGTTATTAAATCTTATTATTTTTTACACACATGCTACTCCTTTGTTGGACATCGTGGTTATGCACAGACAGTGTCTCTGGCCTGCAGCGGCTGTGTCTACCACAACACCGTCCAGCACGAGCTTCTTCATGCCCAGGGCTTCAACCATGAACAAACGCGCAGTGACCGTGACAGCTACATCCGCGTCGCCTGGCAGAACATCCAGAGTGGTACAGGCTCATGAGCGATTCGATCAGATCTTTGTGATATATTTATAAGAAGATCCTATAAGATTTTAAAGACTTGAATTCAACTCATTTGGTGCAGGCGTGGACAAATAATAGGGACAAGAGCACTATTTTTTTGTATTTGCTTGCTGGACAATTGTAAAAAGAAAGAACTACTGTTTATAGACTTTAAACAAAAGTTTTCATTTAATAACACGCACAATGCTAAACATGACATGCTTCATGGTGGTGTGTTGCACTTGGATGATGTAACTGTAACACGTGTTACTCATTCCTGAAGCCTTCTGCTCACTGGCCGAGACACAGTCCACTTGACGGTAGAATGATTTTTATTCAGCACATTAATCCTCATATAACAACAGCATGCATTGATAATTTTCATACAACAGCATTCCAACAAGCTATTTATTCCTTACTGCAACTAGCTAATCATATATTATTACATTATATAAGCTACCATTTTTAGTTTAGTCAGTTTTGTTTCCAGGCAACAAAAATTAGAGGACTGTGCAACACACGTGAATTTATTCTTGCTCTGTGGCCTGGGTAATGCATTGTTAATATGTATTGATTTGGACTGCGTTTGCTTTCTCACCAGGCATGGAGCAAAACTTGAACAAGATTGCCACCCTGAACCAGGGAACTTCCTACGACTACAACTCTGTCATGCAGTACCACAGGTCAGACGATCATCAAACCTCTACACAACCAATTATTCTGTTTTAATTAGGTAGTTTGTTTAATCGCCATCATAGTGCTGTATATGTTAAGCCACTAAAGATTGGCTTTGTTTTTCAGAACTGCTTTCTCTAAGAATGGTCAGCCCACCATCCCAAACCCCAATGTGTCCTTCAGCCAGGCCACTCAGATGAGCCAAAATGACATCGCCAGGCTCAACAGACTCTACCAATGTTGTACGTATTAAGCAAGAAAACAGTTCTACTTAAAAGTATGTAAAAAGAGTAAAAAGCATTTAGCCTTGAAAAGGGCAGAGAAATGAAGTTCATTTACAGACTAAACATTTCTTTTCTTTCTACAGAGACTGGGAATGTCTGCAGCAGTCCATTTCCTGGTGGTCCCTCCCAAAGGATATAACACAATGATAATAATGATAATAAATGAATAATAATAATAAAATCAAATGACTTTCCTTTCTGAATCACTTTTCTCGAAAACAGATTTTTTTTTCACATACATGACATTAAAATAAAAGACAGTCATAGAGTGTACAAGTTTGGTAGAACATCACAACACTACATAATTGCATTGAACATGACTTGCGAGAGTCCAGGAGGTTTAACAACACATCCACAAAGCAAAATTAATATCAAAATCAGTTCATGGTCAAATACAACAGATTATTGCTAAATGAAATCAAAAGACGAATACAAAGCACAATCATTACACAAAGCAAGGGTCAAGAACTTGGACATCATGGATCAACAACATGATGGCTCAGAACACACAGAAATGGACTGTAGATTGACCCCAAAAAGTATTTTGAAATTTTTATTTTTTAAAAATTGCTAACTCACTTTTCTCAGTACTGAAGCCACTTTCTCAAAACTCATCACACAGTTGCCATAACACCAGTTCATGTGGGCTAAACTCTGAATAATTCCTCATTGCTTTCATACAAAATGAATTCAATGACTAAATGATTTAAAATTCATGGATTCTTGTCTCACTCAAAATCCTCCACTATCAAGAGGTACGTTTTTTAGAGGCCATTTTGCACATACGGCCATCAAAAGTGTTAAAATACATTCAAAACTACTACAGATGTACTGCTACTCTACTGTCACAACCCTTTTGAAATATATTGCAAGAAATGACATTATATAACAAAATATAAAATACATAAAATTAAAAATGGTCCAAACACTGCAGGTATCAGCAGATATACTACCCTGGAAGTATCGCTAAATAGGACATCAGGTTTAATGTCAATGAAAACTTTTGTTTGTCTGTTTGTTATTGACTAAACTTAGGAAGTGATAAACCTATAACCCTTCAAAGACCCCTAGAGGAAGAATGTAGAGATCACAGTTAAATATTTTGTGAGCAATAAGGAAGTGTGTATGCAACACCATCCCTGGGTTCACTATTGTTAAACAGGCAACGGTCAAAACCACTTAGCTAACAGGAATATTTAAGGCTGTGGCAAAGAGCTAGGTCGAAGTCCAGAAACTGATCAAAAACCAGAATGTTTGTAATGAGCGCAAGGACTAAGGCTTGGTGAGCATGTGGAAACACAATACAACACTTCACAACTAACTCATTGAACCAAGGAACGTAGAGTGAGCAGTGATTACAAGTAAATACAAAACAGGTGCAAACAATCAATAATCAGTGAATGTGAAGTATGGGGAAGTGCAGAAGAGTGCTGGGAGTTGCTTTTTATTACTAGAACAAATAGCATGGAAAATATGTAGAACATGATGAATAATAAGTGTTTAAACCATCATCTCAGTTTTTAAGTTATCATCTAAGTGTCTAAATGTATGACATGACTGAGAATACCCGTTTGCAAAAGTAACCTTTACAGGAAAACAGCAAGCGCAGGCTCTCAGGGTCACGCTTATAAATCTGTATGAGGCAAAATGTGTGTGTATATAATGTTTGAATCTGGCTTTCAAAGCTGGTGACTGGCAGATCACATAATCTAAAGTGCTGTTAATGCTAATACAGGAGCTTAAAATCTCAGAAAACAAACAAAAGCTAAAAGCACTCTAGATGATTCTCATAAATCAGCATGAGACACATTTTGTCTCTTTATAGATTTAAAGGGGCATACACACAGGAAGCGAGTCAATCATTGCCCAGCACTTTCTTGCTGAAAGTCGGTCGCTATTGCCGTCCATGTATAAAGAGATTTGCTCGTTGTCTGGACATTCTAGTCTCTGGCTGCCTGTGTCACCCTCTTGTATGTTTTCTACCTCCAAATGTTTCCAAGTGAAACAAGCAGTATCTGGCTGGTTCATTACAAGACCTTAAAAATATTGCTAGTGTATGTGTGAACAGCAGTTACTTCGCCTGTCAACACTCCAAGTCGCTGAATTTCATTGACGTTACATGGTCGCTCATACACTTGCCCACTAGGGGTAGTGGTAACTGCCATAAGGTCGATGGTGCAATCCCAGGATTGATATGTTGGTACTTTTGTCACCTTGGTCTTACTAAACACTTCTATAAGGTCACTGTAGAGTTCAGGGATTGTCATTTCACTTTGGGTTCCTGTAATTACTTTAAAGGTGTATAGACATGGTTGAGACGGACAGCTTGTTCTCCAGTCTGAGGATACAGTTTGTTTGAAGATGCGCTTTATTCACAGACCCAATCATCTGCAGCGTTCCTTTTCCCTGGATGACAGACTGACAGTGATTTCCATGGGTTCAGGTTTGGTCACTCTGGGCGGTAATGGGGAAAATGGCACTGGACGTGGTCCTGAGATCACAGGATCTGAGCAGGTTGTCTGTGGAATGGTGAGATAAATTGTTTAAATGACAGCAGGTCATCTCTGCATGATAATTCCAATTGCAGCATGTTGCTGAGGCCTCATCTAAATATTATCTTCAATGCTCTTCAAAATACACTTTCAGAATCAGTAGCAGATTTTTTTTTACCTTGTTTCAAAGAAAGCAGCCTTTCTCCAGTATATTTTCTCATTCCCATTTCCGGATGGTCGAATATGTCTCAGAGGTCATATTCAAAGGTCTAGTAGTTCTGGTTTATTGTCATTGGGTTGAATGTAGCATTAGCCCAGGCGAGCGGCCTTCCGGTAAGCAGGGTGAGCACTTGGCAAACCTTGTCCACATCATTAGAAAAATGTGCAGGAGCACTAGTGAAGAGGGTGGCACATTAAATGGGAAGTCTTTACTTTTACCAAGAAAACTATCTGTGTTTTTCAGGTAGAGCAATAGGAATGTTCTCTACCTGAAATAGTCTGTGTGTCATTAAATACTTTGGCTCAGAAAGTGTACAATTGCATGTTCTAGAGCCAAAATGCTTCTGAATTTCATCTTGACAAATAGTTATAAGGTTTCTCTCAAATTGACCACTTAAAAGCCTTATGATGTTCTGTGAATTTGCTGTCAGGTTGTACATACAAAAGCCTGCATTCACTAAAACTACAGCTAATCTGATCACGAGTACAGGTAACCTGATCAGACGTGATCAGCCAGTTACAAGCATCTATAAGGGCAGACTAAAGGTGCAAAAAAAAAAATAATAATAATAATTTACATTTTTTTACTTAAATTTTTTACCCATTAGAGATTTAATCTTGCCCCATTTTGACCAGTCTTACCCAATACACTTTTTAACCCTAACGTTTACACAAACTCACTCTGAACAACAGTTTAGGATTGTTAACCATCTTTCCTTTTAGCATTTTTCTCATTTCATTTTATATTAATCTTGCTCTATAATATGACAAAACTCTCTGAAGATGCAAGAGAAATTAATTTTTTCAGGTTACATGTGCACAAGATGGTTTAATCTTTCTGGTTGCTGAAGGATTTCTTGCTCCTGTCTGCCATAAAGGCCTTAATCTCTACCACAGTGCGCGGGACACAGGTAAGCAGCTCCACGCCTCGGAGAACACAGAACCCAGGTGGACCTTCAGCATGTCCTCCACGTTCCCGCGCAGGATGCCGATCATAACCAGCTCCTCCAGGTGAACCCGGTCAGCCATGTCGGTCCATTTCACACCTGCAGCCACAAACAAAGATGTCTGTTATTCCACTAGGGGGCGAAACAGAGCAGTAAACTACTGACAAAGTGTGCTAGTGAAATGTAATTCTTCATTAGCAAGCTGAAAAGGTAAAGCTGTAATCAGGTCTCTTTTGAAAAGAACTAATTTACAGTAACAGGAGTAATTTTGCAAGGAAAGTTTTACGTTTTTATTTGTAAATAATTTATCAAACTATAGTGATTTTTTTTCTTTCTCACTTCCGTTCAACACTACAAAGTTCTAGATGGGCGTGAATACTTATGCAAGGTGCTGTATTTATTGTGTATATAATATCAGGGCGCTGTAGAAGCATTTATAAGTATGTTGGAGTGAAGGTAGACTCCAAGCAATAAAGAAAAGTAATAATAATTTAGTACCAAGGTTCCTTCAGATCAGTGCAGATAAATGAAACAGCGACTTCTTTAATATGATGTTGGTCATTAAACTGATTTTTGATCATGTATAATGCGACCTGTTACGTAAAATGAGTTTCACCATTGATTTAGGTCATTTAAAAGTAGATAATGCTCAGTCTCAAAATCTCATTGGTTAATATGAGTTCAAAATTTAACAATCAGGTGTTATTGCGTCATAAAATATAAGAGCCAATCGTCTTCTAATATGCAAATTAATTAAGCAATTTTCAAGACATAACATTTGGAATTAGGGCAGAGATTCCAGGCCTTGAAATTAATCAAATAAATCTTAATACATTTGAAATAAAATTGTCATTAAATTAGGAAAATTGTGCTACTTAACTAAAACATAAATTAAAATAAGATCTTTTATTATAACCTAATACTTTACTGCTAGTACATTATTTATTTTTAATTATTAACTATAATAATAAATAATTAACTATTTATTTATGTTATTATTATTAATATATTACTATAATACTTTACATTTTTTTCCATTTTATACAAAGTTTAACTCATCATTAATTATGATAACCCTTTCATTAGTAACATATATATTTCTTGATTATTACGCAACCTTACAGTGTTAACTGTTTCCTGTTTCCTGTTTCATTAGTTCATTATTCAGCTGAACGTGACAGAACAGTAACAATAATCGAGTTTAATTGCACTGTAATATAACTTATAGCTTCTGTAGCTTTGTTTATTTAATCACTACTTTGTACTAAAGAGGAAATGAATGTAAATATTAAGGCTGATGGACGTTTCGTCTCACGCAGAGTTTCAGCAACGTGTCATTATTGACACAAACCACAGAATCCTCACAGAACTGAAAGTAACAACATGAGAACAAATATATTTTACTTTTAGTTTATAGAAATGATATTTTAAACTCTCACCCACGGCAACCCCACGACCAATCAGAAGCCACCAGGACCTAACCTGAGGTAAATGTAAAAGTATCACAGAGGCAAATTCAACACATATCTAAATGTCTAACTGTATAAATAATAAATATGCAAACATAAGTATGTAAATAGTTAACTGTGTGAACACATTGTAGTAACTTAACAGAAATATATGAATTAACTTTTACACCTTACAATTTGTATTCATGCTTCAGTCACAAGGGGGAGCTGTCTTACTGCTACATACAGGACCTGAAGGCCTGCATGTGACTGTAGGCCAACTTTAATTGTTCTGCATGTGTGTGTGTGTGTGTGTGTGTGTGTGTGTGTGTGTGTGTGCGTGTGTGAATGATGCAGTAAACAACTTATGTTCTTTGCCATTTATATTAAATCTGAACAAAGTACAACACACACACACACACACACACACACACACACACACACCTATATTTGTTTTATATTACATTTCTATAGATAGTTATTGTATCATTATGTTCAGGTCATAAAAGGCTAAATCACTTGCAACTGAAAAAAAGTACAAATAATGCAAAACAGGAGAGATGGAACACTTTCTGGGTAAACTGAGCAGTCGACTCAAGAGTAATTCATTACCGTTTTTAAAGACCTCATTTTAGGTGTATTCTGTGCATGATCCTGAGGAGGCCGAGGGCTTAGGGAGCGTTTATCAACAGGGGGCGCTGCTTAAGAGTAAAAAGCTATTGTTTAATATGAGTCATGCAGGCAGAGAGATAACACAAGAAATGTACATTTATAAGAAAGAAAAATGAATATTACATCATAACCTAGATGCTGCTTTGAGCTAAGATTGGTGAGCTTGATGAGTTAAAGGTGCAGCCATTTGGTTGTGGCGACTTTCCAGACTTGGAGAAAGTCCAGTAAGGTTGCACTGAAAATCCCGGTACATGGTGCAGGATTTCAGTCTAACTGCACACTGACTTCAGTCAAACCATCAAGCAATCACTTTCACAGCTAATGTTACACAGAACTGATGGAGTTTCTTTGTCATTTCCACTCACCACATGTCTCCATCCTGGATGGTTTTGTCATTAGGAGCTCCAGCGTGATGCAGAATGGAGGAGTTGGTGCCGCTGTGGAAACAAACAAGCAAGCAAGCAAGCAAACAAACAAACAAACAAACCACACACAATTATAAATAAACCCTGTCTCTATGGATTTAATGGAAATGAA
The DNA here is from genome assembly GCA_030068025.1 of Parauchenoglanis punctatus. NCBI lineage: Eukaryota > Metazoa > Chordata > Actinopteri > Siluriformes > Auchenoglanididae > Parauchenoglanis > Parauchenoglanis punctatus. The sequence goes on along the minus strand of JAQQZU010000037.1, from coordinate 1,530,382 downwards.
GCTGTTACCAGCCAATGCTAATGTCACAGACCAGGAAGGGAGAAATACAGGACATGTTACACAAACACACACAGACAGACCTGTGCAGGAACTCCACCCACATTCCCCGTCTCTTCTCAGCTAAATCTCCCTTTTACCGCAAATGTAGTCACACAGCTGAGGCATGTTAAACGTCCAGGGTTTGCTTCTTAATTTTTGCGCTGGAACTATGATGCATTTTAAAATTGAAAAAATCACTTTTGTGTGTGTGTGGTTTTTTTTTGCCTTATGTAACATCCATAAATTGATGCATGAATCTGCATATGATTCGTAAAACATGACAGCAAATGTGTGCTTTGGTGTTGATCAGAACTTATAAAACATTACAAATGAATAACGATCTCCAGTGTTATGGACACCACCATCTTAGTAAGCATGAAAGATTATTATTATTATTATTATTATTACTATTATTATTATTATTATTAAGCCTATAAAGATTTTCCATTTTCCTTTATTCAGGCTTTTAGATATCCTTTGCCCCTTTATATCCTAACAGACTTCATACAGCTGAAATTCTACAAAATTCCAAAAACTGATACAGACTGGAAGTTCCTGCAGTCAGGACTCAACACATCACTGCAATCAGACATCCTAAAAATAAACCGCGACCTTGGCCTTTGGCTTTCAAACATGCTGAGAGAGAGCGAGAGACAGAGAGAGAGACTTTTGACTTTTTTTTACAGTCCTTTATTTTACATAAGTCACATTTTACATACTAAAATCATAGTGACCCAATAAATAAATAAATATTTAAAAAAAAAAATTTTTATGAATTAGGCAAACCATAAAAGTAGACAGTTTGAGTAGGTATTTGTGATGATTCTGTCAGTCTAATTCTTGTACAAAAGACATTTCTTCCTCTACTACAGATCACAGAACTGACTTAAACATCAAACTGACTTATCCCATATATTCTTGTAAAAAAAAATCTTGATTTAATTAGCCTGGAGACAATCCTTGTGTTATCACAGTCTGTGTTTTGTGCAATTTTGTTTTTTCTGCTCAGGTATGTTGCCATTTTGGCCTGGCCAAAGATAAAATTAATCAGCTGACACTTGAACCTGTTTCTTCTGTTTCTTCTGCTAAGACTGCCTTGTACAAGGAAAAGCTGGAACTCTATGTACAAGATCCTCACAAGCTTCACAACACCATTTATTCCTTACTTAACCCACCAGCTCCTCCTGCTCCATCTTCCGATGGCTTGCTTCCTACCTGGAAGGTCGGTCATATCAGGTGATGTGGAGGGGATCGACATCTGCTCCAAGCAGACTCTCCACTGGTGTGCTTCGAGGCTTGGAAACATGTTCCTCTTCGGTTTTGCCTCTATAATAGATCTCTCTGTGAGGTCATATCCTCAAATAAGTTCTCATTCCACTACAATACAGAAGACATAGCATATCCTCTCCTTTCCTCTCTCAGACACTCATGTTTCTTCCTGGATCTCAGCATATCTGGAAGACATCTCATCATGGATGGCAATTTAGCCAAAAGTCAACTACAACAAAACTGATCCCACCTTCTTGTGATCTTCTGAGCTCCATGGACATCGCTCCTTTAGTCACTGCATGCAACCTTGGGGTAACCATGTACCTGTCCTTTTCCTCTCATCTTGCTAATGTTTCAACATCATGTTGACTTCCACTTCATCTAATCTCAAGGAACAAGGAAGGCATAGATCTAGACTCTTCTCTGTTCTGACACCTAGGTGGTGGAATAAACTTCCCCGAGATATCTCCTGCAACAACTCATTTTCATCCTTCCCAAATTCTCCAACCCCACCCCAATTCTATGCTCCCCAAAGCACTTATCACACCCCGCACTGCACTGAGCTCTCTCTGATCCACTAGCACTGCTTGACTGGTGGCACTATCTCTCAAGGTACCAGGAAGACATGCAACTAGACTCTTCTCTGTTCTGGCACCCAGGTAGTGGAATGAACTTTCCCTAGATATCTGAATCGTTATCTTCAAACAACGACTAAAGACCTACCTCTTTCAGAAATACTTGGATTAGCACTTTCAGCATTTATTAAATGAAAAAAAAGCTTTCTTACTGTATTATCCGCCAGCAGAGTTTTTAGACTGATGTCATTCTTAGTCCAGGTCTTAGCGAACCAGTATCAGAATGTATTTCCTGATAGAGACTTCAAAGGACTTATGTAAGTCTGTCTGAATAAGGGCATCTTACAAATGCCATAAATGTAAATGTGAGTATAGATATCCACACAGCCAAACAGAGTCACTGGCTGTCTTCAAATGACAACTAAAGTCTCACTCTTCCAGAAGTACTTGGATTAGTATTTTTAGTATTTATTAATTTATAAAAAATAAAATGAAACAACCCACTGTTGTCTGTATGCTTTCTTACTCTATTACTATTTAGACTGATGATATTCTTAGTCTGGGTCCTAATGAGCCAGTATCAGAATGCATTAACTGATGGAGACTTCAACGCACTTATGTAAGTCGCTCTGGATAAGGGCATCTGCCAAATGGCTTTAATGTAAATGTAAAAGTGTTGTATATTGAATGCACTGTCTTTTTATTTAAAGTTTTGTATTTAAAATTCTCCATATAACACTTCATTTGTGGGCTTCAATCATCTCCCACCGCTGCTTATCTGAAGCCACATGAGGTTCTGCATGGTTCCTATCTAAATTATCAGTTGCTCAGATAAAATCCCCACCTGAAAGTAAAATATCAGCAGTGATGCAGTTAACAACTACATCGTATCCAAAAAAGCCATTCTCTGCACTGCATTGGTGGAAGTATACACAGATAAAAACTAAAATCTCATTTTCATAAAAAAAGTTTTCACTCCCATTTGAAATGGAAAACATTGCTGGAAAATATTCTTCTATTGCAACATTTTTCTGCCACTTAGTAGTGTTTAGAAATCCCTTAATGTCCTCAGAAGTGTAAACAACTGATAGCTGTTCTTCTTGAGAACTAAGATTAAACACAGTATATGAAATTTAGTCAGCTTAGCCAGTTTTTTCCTCTTATTTAGTACTTTAAACATGGACTCATTCAATGAGCAATGGCTCTGCACCCCTGAACCTGCATCTGCCAATGCAGGCAACTACAGCACTGCACCAGAGTCCAGAATCTAAACACTATGTTTATTCTTTCTATACAATCTTTTGAGAATCATTAAAACCATTCTCCTGAAAGACCCCAGGGGGCGCGTGTATAACGCCTTGCGTAGAATTCACACTAGAACATGACGTACAGTCAAAACTAGAAGTGTGCGTATAGACAAAAAAACGTGCCTAAGCAAATTTCTATGCACTCCCCCTTTATAAATCCTAATCAACATAGAATTTAACGCATATGCACGAGCCAACAGCCCCACCCCGACTCCTCCCATAATTATGATTATTTGAATATGCAAGTCAGTAAAAATACACCCCTTTCTTTCAGTGATTCATTAAAAAAAGATAAAGATAATGGCCAGACCATGTGGAAAAAAGAATTTCAGCAAATGCAAAATGGAGGTCCTGCTCAGTGAAGTGGAGGCAAGGAAAAGCATAGTATTTTATGGCTTAAGCAGTGACGTAAGTAAGAAAAGCAAACTGATGGAGTGGCACAGTGTGGCAGAGGCACTTAAAAGTTTCCTGAAGCGAGCAGTTAATGTGAGGAAACGCACCAACATCCCAGAGTTGAAGCTGTTCTGTACGGAGGAATGGGCTAAAATTCCTCTAAGCTGGTGTGCAGGACTGATCAACAGTTACCACCAACATCCCAGAGTTTAGTTGCAGTAAACGTTTAGCTGCAGTTATTGCTGCAAAGGGGGGTCACGCCAGAAACTGAAAGCAAAGGTTCACATACTTTTGCCACTCACAAATATGTAATAGTCGATCATTTTCCTCAATAAATAAATGA
>JAQQZU010000037.1:1497027-1508490 GCA_030068025.1 Parauchenoglanis punctatus | reverse complement strand
GCTTTGCTTAGAGAGCTGTTACATATTAGCATAATAAATGCTATTTATGGGTTTTTTTTGGATGCAATCTGATTAGCCGTCTGTATAAATATGAGCACGACGCCAGCAAAAAGACAATAATAGAATACATAGTTGTACAGAACGATCCTCTGGGTCTGAGCACCACTTTACAAACAGGTCCCACTTACTCACTCAGTTACTCACACGCTATTCATTTATATTCATCAGTCTCAGGCTTGGAAATTATTGATAGTGTTCCAGCACCTTAATAAGACACTTTGTGTTGTTTTTTCCAATAATTTGTCATTGTCCGACACCCGAGAATAAACATCAGGCCACAGAAAGCCGATAGGGATTGTTTTATTTTCCTCCTTGGTGGACAAAACGCTGACGTGTACCGCTCCGGCATCCTGCCGAGTCACTCTTCCAGCATGAAATGATAAATAAATACTGATATCATGAGCAAATGTGTTTGTTTTGGGCTCCAGACTCCACCCTTGTTATTCACAATACTGAATCAGTATTTTTTCTGCACATGCATTGTGTGTATTTTTCCAAACTCGCTGCACTTGTTTTTCCGTACAAGCATGAAGATAAAGGAATTCAGTGAAAAGTAATAAAAGCTGCAAAGAGCGATCCTCGGGGTCCAAGCACCGCTTCACTCATGGGTCCCACTTTGTAGTTACTGTCATGGCAGCACTGATTAATTCATTAATATCATTACTATCCTCCCTGTGGATATCCTCAGGATTGGGAATTGTGTACAGAAGCGTGAGTGTAATGCTTGTGCATTAACCAGTCGTATAGCGCTTGTGCTACTCGATTGAATTTATCCCATTGTTTCATTCCTTTAGTAGATTTATCCAGTCCTGAGACATTCTAAAGATTCGGTGGTATAACACTGATCCAAACGGATCAGTCGCTTCATCGGGATCAGGCTTCATGCTCATTCTTGGTTCATCATGGTTCATGATTTGTCAAAATGTTGCATCAGATAATAGGGTCGGGAACCGAACTGGGATAACCCTTTTTTTTTTTTTTTTAAATCGTCAAATAAACCTAGGCTACAACAAATAAAGCTATCCTAATGTAGACGGTGCGAAACAGGAGAACCTGCTGTGGTAGCTCGCTCCACTCACCGTGGGTAGCTCACAGCGGCGTTCCAAGGGAGTTCCAAAATAAAAGTCCCTGTGCTTCTCTTGCCGTAACATCAACGGGTTTTCAAAATAAAAGTATTTCAGAAATTTTGCTCACCATTAAAAGTGGTCTCTTAGTTTTTTATATAGCAGTATATACATTTATATTCATATGAATTTTTATTGCACTTGTCTACATTTCCGGATTAAAAAAAAGTCTCTTCTACATAATTACGCAGTTAACAAAGCTTTAATTAAAGTTTTAAATGGTGAAAAGTCATGTTACGTTATCTAAATGTTTTTTTTTGTTTAGCATTTTTGGGATCGAAACGGGGAATCGATAAGAACCAGAACCGATAAGAATCAGAATCATATGATTCAGATGATATGCTGAACTGTCAGACAATTAGTTACGGATTTGTGCAAATACGGAAAATGTTTAAATAACCGCCCTTTCTAGAGCTGTTTCTACACTTTGCAAATGGCAACAAATTTCTAGTGACTCAACAGAATTTCCTCTGTGAAGCAGTGAATAAAATCGAAAGTGAGCCAAAAAAAGGGCAAAGAAATAGACGAATCATCTGTGATCGCTTGGAAACTGTAGAGTTAATGTTGCACCAGCTTATCCCATATTTACCCACCTATAGTAACAAAAAGTCTACTATTATCCTGAACCCTGCGGCGTTTATTAGCACCGTTATCCAGGTGTAATACTGATCCGTGTCTGTGTTTCGTAAACTCCTGACACGATTTGTCTCGCTCCCAGCTAGAACACATCTGAGACAGAGAACTGTTTGTCAGCGTGTCTCGTCAGTCATGTTGAAGTACGGCCTTATATGTAAACGATTAAGATGGTGGGTTAAAAAAAGAGGTTTTGGTCATAATAGCGTGACCAGTGTTTATGAAGCGTGGGATCCAAATCAACAAACACGCAGCATGCGAGAGCATTTTTGTGTGAAAGGCAGAAACGTTTCAGTCTCTTTTGATCAAAGCAACATGAAACGCTGCGGTGTTTAGAGCAGAGTACTCCGAGTAGCTTTATCCTCTGCCAAACTATGTACCAGAACCTAATTAAAAAAATAAAGCAGGAGCGTGTCTCGCAGAAAGGCCGTACTGTGCTCGACTTTCGCAGCACCTCTTGACTTTCGACCTTGCTGACAACGCTGATTTATCAGCTGGTGATCTGACCGTTCAGCTTAATGCAGTGGGTCAGCCGGTCGGCCAGGCATTATATACACTCCGAATTTAAAAATTCGTTTTTAAATAACACGATATGATTAGCGGACCTCACTGAGGTCCTGTACCTACAAACGTCAGACACCGAACCTGTGTGTGTGGGCTGCTAAAAAATTTCACATTATCATTAAGATTTAATTTGTGCGAATCAGATTTTTCAGTGAGATAACCCTGTAATAAAACAGCTGTCAAGTACAGCGGTCTTATTTTTATTACTTCTCTGTTTCAGGTTCATCCAAGGAAGCATCGTCTACTGCTGGAAGTGTTTGATGAGAATCGTCTGGTAAGTGTGTTTCCTTTGGCCTAGTTTACTTCGGTGTGAAAGAGGAGATAAGGTCGACTCTTTGTGCGTGCGCTTGTTTGAATTACTGCGATTTAATCATCGTGAGCGAATCAGAGTCGGATCATGATGCAAGCTCGTGGTGAATGTGCCCCTTGTACTGTACGGTGATTCGTTTAATAAGGTGAAAAGCGAGGTTAGGAGCAGTAAAACCTAAAACCACGGTCAATATTTATCAAGTCAGAGCGCTGATGTTGATCCAGGATCTGCCACCTCACACTCGTTTTTATGTGAAAGGCACAAAATGATGGCAGATCAGCCTCTTTAAGCTGAAAAGAATACAGTTCAGCTCTAAAGCCCTGGCTTATTGTTAACTTTGGTCTCGTGCCTGAATATTAAGCGTGTACCTGAGCCCTAATTTGCAGTGAATGGACAAGGATGCCTTTTTTGCAAGTTGCTATTATAAACTAAATTAAATACACCCAGGGGCGGCATTAAGAGGGTGAAAGAAACGCCGTAAAAGTTGGTGGAGTGTTACAGGCTTTTTTTTTTTGTTAAATCGCCTGTGAATGGTTTCCTCTCTAAATCACAGTGGAGGTCAAACAAACTCCCGAATAATAAGACTAGTGTTCCATTTCACAAACAGCAGTGCTCCTTGATAAGTCGGTGTGTGTGTGTGTGTGTGTGTGTGTGTGTGTGTGTGAGAGAGAGAGAGAGAGAGAGAGAGAAGCAGAAAGGTAGAAATAAACACATGTTGCCAGGTAAGAGAAAATTAAACATGTTTATCAAGTCGGTGAATTTGTATTGGGGAAAAAAAATAAAAGTTTCTGCTACAAAACTGGAAATTCAAACCTTCACGCATTTTGCGTAGAAGCGCCACATTTAAACACTGGAGTATGTTGCTATGAGTTTTGTCACAAAAATACGCAAAACTACAAGTTGTCACTCAATAATGTTCCAAAAGTACAAATTATACACCAAACGTACGAGTCTTGGAGAGACTCGAGAATTCAAACGAGAATTGGCTAATTGCGTGACTGAGCAGATGTGCAGGTGTTCCTAATAAAGTGGACGGTGTGTGTATCTGTACTCTAAAAGAACCAGGAAATATTCTGTCCTTGAATGGTCAAAAAAATCAGCACTTTTGGGCCTAAAGGGAGAAAATGCTGAAAACTTTGGCCTGAAGAATAATACACATTATCCCTGTTTGGGTTTTGGGGGTAGAAGGTCTGAAATGCAGAGAATAATAAAATAAAACTGTGATTGACCTTGGTGTATACTGAAGCTGGTAGACCTGTGGTGCAGCAGAATTAAAAATATATAAAATAACAACAGGAATCTTGAATCCTTGAGATGGTCAGAACATGCATGGAGCAATGCTCAGAGGTCTCGTATTGAAGAACACGTTTCTGGCCACGTCAGTATTGCAATGACGATTTAATCAATGATGATCTTTAATAAATGATAATTAATAATTATCAGTAATTAGACTGCAAATCGGGTTTGATAATTGCCTTTAGTCGAGACGTCTGCAAAAACACTGAGACCGTATGAGAAGTCTCATAAGTGACTCATATAAGTCATTTGATGCGCTCCCCCGACTATTGTTCCTCTAACATTAATATGCAGAGGGACTGTTTACTGACTCGGAAGGTCTGGAATAACTCCTGCGCATGCAATTGTTTCTGATTGATGGTGGTGGAATGGCATTGACAGATGAACAGGCTTAAAGGCCATCACTGGCTGCTGAGGCGTAGCTCAAATGACAAGCGAAGTGGCACACGTCCATGTGAGTAAGAGGGCTCACCAGACCCTCTTCAGCACCTTAATAAAGAGACTCTTTTGATAGAAGACATTCTGTCGAAAGTTCAAGCAAGCTTCCAAGCAAGTTCTTTTCTTTTCAGGGGTTTCTTTTCTCCAGCTGAGCAATGATTCTTTGCAGGGCTTTTTAGTCTTTACTGTAATAGCTTTCAAGCTGCTGAAGTCAGGCACTGAGTTTGTAAACTTGCTATCTTTTAGCGGTGCATACAAGCCCACCGCCGGCTTCTCAAATATTTCCACAACCCCGGCAGTTAAGGAAACCCGATCCTCGGTTTGATACAGAATTAAGTCCGAAACCCATTCCGCTTTATTTGCTGTAATTTAACTCCACCGGGGGTAAAAATATGAGCAGGCAGCAGCTCTGGGGGAATCAGAGCTTGGCACAGAAGCAGGCAAGTTGCAGCTCTCTCAAACCATCAGGCACAGAAGCCTGTTGTTTTTGCAGCGTGCTGACCAAAAGCTGGGTTTTTGTGGGGTTTTTTTTTAAAGGGGGTGGGGGCAAGGCCCCAGGCTCTGGATATGTTTTTGCAAAATTGCAAAGGTGCAGTTAAAGCAGGACTGAAGTTTGCATGTGGAGTGTTTTGCAGAAAGGAGGGGGCACTTAGTGGGTATTTGTGCCTGCTCATAACGTTTGCCTCTGAGAAACTCAAAGCTGGAATTTGTTTCAGCTCCTTAAAGAGAAGGACCACCGGGGAGTTCACTGTCACACGGTGGAGCTCTATAGGCTGTGCAGCGCTTCTCCGTGCAGCACATTTGACCTGCACTGGCCATTAGCGTTGGAGGAAGCTCAAGAGGAATGCAGCTTGTCACTGGAGCTATTTTGGCTATGTGCAAGCGTTAACGATTGTAATCACAGCGTGGGACTCGGAACAGTTACATTGCCGCTTATCGTCTTCTTCTATTTCGTCGTCTTTTTTTTTATCTGCAATTAGCAATTTTTTTTTCACCATGCCTGTTTGGGATTAGGGGGTCAGGCTGAATGGCACGCCGTCTGCGCCTGCATTTTGCCGCGAGGAGAAGCAACACCGACCCCCTGTCTGAAAGCTGCACCCATGAGGTGGATGACGGGCTTGGGACACCTGCTCGGAGCCCCGCAGAGCCCCTGACTCACCCCAACTCATTTCATATGAAAGTGACTCCAGGACAGCTGGCTCTCGGTCTACCGCCTCTGTCACCAGATTATGGCAGCCTGCAGCGCCATACTACTGTATTTGTACCCAAGGTGAACAGCAGCAGCGGGAACAGGAAGAGCACGCTGCAGGTTTCCTTGCAGTCTTCCAGCAGACAGAATTTGGATGCAGAGAGTTGCGGTGGTGGGGGAGAGGAAACAGACCCTGGGATTTGTGACGGCAGTGCTGGAGGAAGCTCTGATGGAGGGTCGTGTAGCAGTAGCACGGCTAGCGATGTCGGCTACTGCAGCAGCAGCAGCATATTCGAGTCGGACGTTGCTGAGAGTAAGATGTCCCATGATAAAGGCACATGCCATCGGAGGACCAAGGCTCCTTTACGCCGCTGCTCCTCATTAGTCATTTTCCCGCGAAGTCCCTGCACCACACCGCCGGCTTCACCCGTCAGTCCCGTGGCAACTCCTCTGCTTCCCCCGTCCATCCGAGGACCCTTTCAGACCTCGCACCAACTACAGCTGTCCGCAACCGATTCGTCTCTGGACGAGCGCAAGGTCTCCGTCGCGTCAGCGGTGAATGGCGTGAGACTTTCCAAGAGCAGCTCTCAGCCCACTGAGGTTCGGGATGCCAGGCCCATCCTGCATTTTAGCGTTTCGGTCGATTCAACAATAAGATCCGAACAACCCGAAAGGCACTCCAGTGTCCTGGTGCACTCTGCAAACCAGCCCCCACTTCCACCTGGGAAAGGAACTGCGGCCAGAACTGTGGTCAACATCGACTGCTCTAAATCCTTAGAAAAGTCGGAGGAAGCCAACACTAAACTTGGGAGCCGTGATCCGAACCTGTGCCGTAGCACTTCAGCCTGCATGCTTCCCACGGGGAAGTTATCCACGGAGAAGAGACACCACACATGCCCGACTATCGGCAAATCGAACATGTCTCAGGAAATCTGTTTTCACCGAGGCTTGCAGCGGAGTATTTCCCTCGAGGTGCCCTTCTTGAACACTGGGATATCATGTCATATGGCCAACACAAAACAGCTCAGCTGCACGAATGGAGCAGCACATGTGCATATACACGTGTCTCGAGGGAATGGTGTGAAAGCGCCCGACTCGCCAAAGGATACCAGCGCCAATGATGAAAAGGAACAGGCTCTAACCAGCTCCAGGGTAAGCATTCGTGATCCTCCAGGGTTCACGGGTTGAGGGGAAAAAAGGTAATGCATGAGGATAGTTAGTTTTTGTTTGCCGTTAATGTGGGATAGATGGTTGAAAAGACCTTTCATGACCTAAATACTAGATTTTCAAACCTAACCCTAAACTGTAGTGTCTGTTATTTCTGGGAAGGATGGTAGTGATGGTGGTCTAACCCCTTAAACAGCATGGCTGATTATTCAGTGAGTTATTAATTTACTGATATGTATATCTGGGCCTCTTGGTGCCTCCTGGGTTCCATAGGTTCAGTTAAAATAGCAGATTATTCTTATTTGTAATATTTGTTACTTATATGAGATGATTTAACTTCATGGTTTAACCAGATCACTTCCGCTGTTGTCTTTGAAGCGTATTACTTATATGCAGAGAGAAGTATTAGATTAGGGATAATGTCTTGGTTTGAAACTTAGAAGCCTTTTATAACAATTAAATACAGAATTTGCTCAGTTCCAAGTCAAGTCTTGTAGAGAATCTGTTATAAAAAATAGCTTCACTTGAATGAACTTGAATGAACTTGGATGGGTGTGTGTGTCCCGTGACTCGTGTTTACTCAATCCCTCTCAGCTCTGGAGCTGATCTTTCTGGGAAATAATTGGCACATCAGGTTTAGCGAATCCCCCAGTGTTGAGAAGCACTTGTTCAGAGGTTCATGGTTGTTCCGGGTTTGTAGATAAACCCTGTTTGCATGAGTGGGTGGTTGTGTGTGTTTTGTATACAAATATGGTAAAAGGAGGGCAGGGGGTTCCTCCATTTTTATTATTCTATTAGCACTATGAGAAATCCTTTTAACTGTTTACCTTGCAGCTAATTATAGCAGATAGCTGATAGGGCCTCCTGCAGGAGTATAAATATGGAGCTGCCTGTCTCCAGATTGTCTGGCCTCAGCACTGAAATGCCCAGCGCCAGCGACTCAAATTTAACGACATGATCTGAGAGGAGTGCACATGGCTCGAAGTCAGCTGCTGGGGTTCAGGAGGGGTGAGCTGGGAAGGTGCGGTGTGGGGCTGACGGGGTATTTCTAGTCTCTAATGTGTTTTGCGTCCCTATTTCTAGTCTCGAACACATCTCTGTTATTAATAATAGCACGCTTTTTCTGTCCATCACATCCTGTATAAGGCCTATATAACATTTTAAACAGCTAACCACACGTTAAATATATACTGTGTGTATCTGGATGCCCCCTTAATGTTTATACATTCTGCAATCTAGACATATTTGCAAGATATGATGTCTTGTGTGGTTCAGTGGTTCTCAACAGGTGGCACAGAGATGGTTGGTGATCTCCATCATTAGCTCAGTATTTTATCATTTTATTTTTTAGGTTTGAAGAACCTTGGAGAGTGACTATGACTCAGTCAAAATTTAGATTTGTCTAATAAAAGGTTCATGCAGTTCGTCATGGAAGCCCCGTAACATTTCTTAGCATTGGCTTAGTAATGAAAGTGACAGTATACCGAATGGATTTTTTGTAAGAGGACAGAATTATATGGCGATTTATTAGCAAGCAAAAGTGAAACTGTTTAAGTGTAACCATTTAAAACGTCCCACTTTTCTTGTGCAAGGAAACAGCGCACTCATTGCTGTGTAGGGTCGGGTACTGAACTCTGTACTTTTCAGGGTATTTACCAAAATACATCGGTACTACGAAACCCCTGCAACATGTGGAAGCCCAACGCACAGTCAGGACGACGTGCTCACGCTACACACTGGTGACCGACTGTGACAGCCAGGAGGTTGTAGGGTTAGAGATAGAGACGGAGTGTAAAATGTTCGAAATAAATAACAAACTTGTGAAATTGGACTTATTTTCCCAACAGAAATTATATTTTTTTTGTTATTACTGAGACAATAAAATACTGAAAAAAGTACCCTTGGGTACCGGTATATAATTCTAGGTAACGGTACTAGTAACGATATTGGTTGAAATGTGAACTTTACCCAACGATAACGAAACGATAATGTATTAGAACTAGCGCATGAATACAAACCTGTGTTTTGGAGCAGTGCTGCTGTCAAAACACCTTTTGACCAATCAGATATGAAAAATCACTGTGGTGTAATTTTATAATGCTTAGACACGGGCTGCTGTGCAGGATAGGAATATTACCATAGTGTTGTAGATGATCTTAAGTCATTAAGAAAACAATTAGAAAGGTTAAGGAGCTTAAATTGTGAAGAGCACACGGGGTTCGACCAGTTGTCGGTCGAGGCTTAAGATTGTATGCAAAGAATGATGTTCCCATAAACAGTAGCTTTAAGAGAAGATCTATGCAGATGACACATTTCAGCAGGTTAGTGGCTCTAACTCTGGTCCGGTCGTTAAGGCAGGGACTCCTCGTCCGTACAGAGCGGCCTCGGCTCCGCTCTCCAGGGAACCTCGGACATGTTATCTGGGCACGCAGTACTGTACGATTCCTCTTCAAGGTCACTCCAGGAGTGGTCTGCATGGCTGTATGCTTTCTGAAAGGCCAAGAGCAGTCACTGTGATGTAAATAGGTTGCAGATGTGTGTGTGTAAATTTTAACCTGCTCCAAGTTTGTTTTTCCGCTGTCGTCGCTGCGTTGCGCACGATTTTACTTGTCACTCAAGCTGGAAGCAATTCTCTGATGTCTGCCACTGATGGTGGCTGTGAATGAGAGCTTTGAATCATGGGATACCGCCTCGCAGTTGTAATGGCCCTCAACGAAAAGGGCGCTGTAGACGTGTGTGCATCAAAACACCAGCTGTGCAGCTGACACAGTTTAAACGAGTGTGGTATGAAAAGGGCAAGTCACAGGGTTGGTTTTTAAAAATGCCAAATTAAATCCAGTAAACGTGATTAAAAGCCTTTTGCACTAGCTTGGCATTACAAATCATTTTACGTTTGTTAATTCTGGCATATGCTTCGATCTAGAGTACATAAAGTAAAGCAGAAGCAGCCACCCAAATGCAACAAAACTATAAATATTTTACAGTGAATAGTACGTTGAAGATTCAGCAAAAAAAAAAAAAACAACTAACTTTTAATAGCTCTTTCAAAGTCCTAGGATTAAAACTCACAAACATTATGTTGAAAATTAAGCACTCTTTTGTGTTCGCATAAAAGTTTTTTGCGGCAGCCGTGCTGAGCTGTTTGTTGTGCTAGAAATGCAATTTCACCGATAGCACAATGGAGCAGGTCAGGAATATTATTTACTTTGGTGGCCTGGAACCAATGTTCTTACCGTATCCCATGATTCAAAGCTTTCACTATCAGCTAACATCAGTGGCAAGATTAGAGGAGTGTTTCCAGCTTGACCGATGAGCCTAGTGACCCACAGCACGACTCCACCTAGAGAATATCCAGCTCCAGTGCCGGAGGGTCAAAGTGCCGCAAGGTTTAGAGGTTTTTCCCTGATCTGATTCGGCTCCGAGGATCATTTGCATGCTCTCTCACTGTAGGCCAAGAGCTGCTGAGCAGAAATCAAGTTCCTTAATGATCAAAGTCGGTTTTCTTTAAGTGCACACCATAGAGCTTGTGCTTCAAAGATTTGGCATTGCTTGACTTTTTCCCCTGGTGTTCACTAACCTAAGCCAGGCTGAACCGCTCCGGATAATTACGCTGAACATTTTTCCACTGCTGTTCTTGCTCACCATGTCTGAGAGGTGACTGATGAAGCACTGGTGTCGAGTGGGAAAGCCGTTCTATCTGTAAAAGAATTGATGTGATGACAGTAAATCATGTGGAAGAGATGGAAGAGTGCCACCATTTTGAATCAGTGCTGTGATATCGCAGTGAGATTTCCCGCTGATGTTACCTGGAGAGAGATGGGTGACTTAATCAAACATTTTACCAGCACCAATACTTTACTTTCAGGAAGTTCAGTATTGATTAATAATCATTTAGGTACACTCTCTTTAAGTGATGGTAAAAATGGATCTGATTGGTCAAGCATGGCAACCAATGAAAAGAGAGAAGCAGCAAGACTTCTGAAATCTGTTAGATTGGATGTTTTCTGCGCGTCTCTCTGTTGCTTAATCCAGCTGTATTTCCTATTTTATTGTTTTGGTAATATGTTCATTCATATATTTTTTTATATATATTTATTGATAGATTGGTTTTGGATGGATGGATTGATGGATGGATGGGCGGTCACATAGGTGGATGGATAGATAGACAGGTAGATTTTGAGATAGATTGATGGATGGAAGGAAAGCTTGGATGGATTGTTGGGTGGGCAGCTGGTCATATTAATGATGGATGGACAGATGAATGGGATGGGTGTATAGAGCAGTGGATGGATAGAGGGATTGATGGATGGCCAACTGAATGGATAGATGGATGCATGGCAAAAGGATGAATGCTCAAGTCACTGGATGGATGGAAGGATGGATGGATATGTTTTCTGATCACTCATTGGATGCCACAAGAGCCAGTATCAAATAAATTGTAATAGGGATGGGCAGCTGACTGGATGGATGGATAGATGGATGAACTGGTGAATGGACTGATGGATGGATAGATGGATGGACGGATGGATGGACGGACGGATGGATGGATGGATGGACGGGTGGATGGACGGATGGATGGATGGACGGATGGACGGATGGACGGGTGGATGGACGGACGGATGGACGGCTGGATGGACGGATGGACGGGTGGATGGACGGATGGATGGACGGATGGACGGACG
>JAQQZU010000037.1:1415096-1430496 GCA_030068025.1 Parauchenoglanis punctatus | reverse complement strand
AATGTTTATCAGTACATTACAGAAAATAATGAACTTTATCACAATATGCTAATTTATTGAGAAGGACCTGTATATGTCTTGTACTCTTTGCTGAGCAGTTTACTCTATGAACTTTGTGTCTGTATGTGTAAAGAGAGAGGAAGTGATCTCATTCTGCCCAGTGGTCTAAGCCACACATACGCACTCAAAGTCACGCATAAAGCATATTAAAAGAATATTGAGGAAGCTTCAAAGTCCAAAAGGAAGTGACTGGCTGTTTGTGGAGTCAATCTGGAAAGTATCAGAAAATAACCATGGATCGTTTTTGATGAGGTTCATGCATAGGTTAGGAAATAATGATGGCAAGGCAGACGTGCTTAACGTGCGACAGCCAATCAGAAGAAGAGTGATGCAATCTACCAAAGATGATATAAGATTGGGCACAGCAGTAGAAAAGTACCTTTTTGGTCACCTTTCTTGTGTGATTGTTGCTGCATTTTTCTTGGGCTAATTAAACTCTTTATTGCTTGGACCTTTTGATTCTCTGCATCTTATTTTTTGATCTACAGTTTGGCACGACGATACAGTGCCACTGTTCAAATCTGTCACAAAACAGCCAATTGTAGTCCTAGGAAGTAACTTGACAACAATGTGACGCAAAACAAATGGTCTATTTTGTCGGAGAAATAGTGGTCCGGTTAAGGCAGGGTCATTTATTGGGCCTGTAGGGGGGATAATCTTCACTCTTAACTGTTCTTTTCCTGTTTCATAGCATAGTGGTTTTCTGGTATGTTAATCAAGACACTCTTGCCATAAATACATAAGTCTGATTTTGCCATGAAGTACAAATGATCTGCCAAGAGTTGAAATCCTGTTCCAGTGTGGTAAGTCAAGTAGGATATAGAGAACTTGTAAACAAAAGCTTGTTCACTCTCTGCTCAGGTTGACTGGAGGACAATTGGAAGTGATCCTGCAGTCTCGAACGCTGACTCAAAATGTCGTGTTCCCAAGCACCAGGGAGACACTGCACCCGTCTCATTGCCACAGATCAAGAGTAGTCTTTGACCTGTGTACATTAGAGGCTCCTGTGGGATCTGCAGTCAGGGGATTCAACACGGAGCCAATTCTATTAGTATCAAATAAATGGTCCACTTGAACAAGTGGTTACGCAATGTCATGGTCAACATATGAAATAAGACTCACATACATTTGCTGTTGTGTCTTGTACTGGCAATGTCATACTTAAGTTGCAGCAGCTACACTTGAAAACACTTATGCTAACCACACACTAGAAGACTGAAAAGACTCTGAAAATACTAAAGTCTGACCCCCTCAGACAAAGTGTCGGCCATAGAGTCACCGACTATGAATTTGCAAGTTCTTGCACGGTCACCTATTTACCACTTTGCTGCTTTCTCTTTGGTGCTAGAGAGAGCTCACCTATTGGTTGTTTTCATGAGCCATCCCTTGCTGCGCACTCGGTGTAGCTAAGCGGCTACTTCCGGGTCTCTGGGATGCTCTGCGAGCCTGCGCGTGAGCCTGTCCATTGCACACAGCTTTTCCGCATTATTTCTCGTGAAAGGGGCCGGCTCAACTTTCCCAGAATTCAATGTGTTGTTTTGGTTTGAAAACACGTGACTGCTACCTGCTAGCTTTCTGTGCAGCAAAACCTCTGCAAATTCACTGTTACTGATCCCTTTGAAACCCATCTTGAACTTTTTCACGTGTCATACATGGAAGCTTTGAACAAAATATGCCCTGTCTTTCCTTTCCTTTGCAGCCTCCCATGAGACAGCCATTCAACTATCTACAACTTAGCAACTATGACTTAAGACCGCCATCCTGACCACTTTACATCAAACGATTGAGATGATGGGAACTCCAGCAAAGCTCTCATGATTTTATTCCGACATTGGAAATTTGTCCGTGACGGAGAAATCGATCGACAAGTCATTTGACGTAAAGCTGTAATTAGTGGCGTTTGCTCAGCAGCTAATGGAATATCTGAGGTGTGCTCTTTGCAGAGATTTTCTTATCTCTGTGCTAAGTTTAGTCTGGAATGCGAAAAAACAACAAAGCCAAATCATTCATTCAATAACATGGCTTTGTGCTCCATGTAGGCCGTAAAGGAAAAAAAGACAATTTCCTTTGTTTTGTTAAAGTGAATTTATTGGCCGTAGTAGGAATATTTTCCTCAGTGGTTGTGAAATTGGTCTCATCAAACTAATGAAATTCAACAAACATATAAAAGGATTACTATCAGTGCTATCCTTGACTTAAAGGTGCCTTATGTTTAGCAGTGCTTCCATTATTCTGCTTCCCCTCCAGAGATTCATTTAAATCAAGTGTGGGAGGTGAGCAGATGGTGTAAGATTAATCTCCAAACAGGAGGTCCTTTTTTGTTGTTAAAAAAAGGAAGAATGGAACTTCCTGCTCTTCTTGAGCAAATAAATAGTGTTAGGGAATCAAATATCCAGCCAGGTGCGCAGGACGAGATGTTTCAATCTTGGAGAAGGTCCGCAGTTGCGAAAACGCAGCTCGTGCACACTCAGGCAATCTGAGAAAGCTGAAATTGTCTTCTCGTCAATATTTTTTTGTGCCTTGAAAGTGCCTAGGCTTATTTTCTTCTTTCCCTCACAACAGGTGGCCTCTGAGACGTGGAGATTATTTGTTTAGGGTGTAGCCAGGATTCTCACACTACTGTCAATTACTGGAGCAGATGGCTCTGCAAAGAGTCCTCATGTAGTGTGCATGCTTTACAAATTGTATTTCTCTTGCATTGTCTGGTTGTACATTACAACAAGATGCACAAGACTAATTTCCTCTCGAGAAAGTTCTTCACAATCAAGAACAATACTTAAGCCGTGTGATAAGATGTTAATTGATTAGAATAATGTTTTGTAACGAATTCACTTTGCTTGCTTAGACTTCTCAACACACAGTTTACATTAAAGAATTTGTAAAGAATCTGGCCATAGGCTTGCCATGTGCAGTTCTTCATACACTGGCAAACAACAACTTTGCCCTACAGCAAAGTAATCAAAAGCACAAGTGTTGAGAGCTTTGTACAATAAAGCAGCCTCCCAGCTGAGACACAGGAGTTCCAAACGTGTCAGCGGAGGAGGATTTGCGACCTCTCGTCTTGCTCATATCCATGCAGATCTTTCGTAAAGCAGCAGGGGTGAGCAGGATTTAAAGAAAGGCTCTCCATGAGCTCAAACAAATGGGTGATAAAAAGAGTTGCAGAGCTTCATCCCGACCAGTGCAAGTGATGGTGGCTGGAGCATGTAATAAACAGCTCCATGGACATTTTCTTTAAACAAGGGCACAGCCTCGGCCCAGCAGACTTGAATCAACGCAGCCGTTTAAAAATAACAAGAATATTATCCACTTCACGCATTGCTGAGTGAACTGGATGTGTCGAATGCTTCCTGACAAGCTGCATGGAGGTGGAATCTGCCTAGGCTCATTCACCCACCTCTCTCTCTCTCTCTCTATCTCTCTCTCTCTCTCTCTCTATCGCTCTCTCTCTCTCTCTCTATCGCTCTCTCTCTCTCTATCGCTCTCTCTCTCTCTATCTCTCTCTCTCGCGCTCTCTCTCTCTCTCGTAAGGTTAATAACACAAATAAATGCAGCTTATCATGTTACCAAGGAAACAACGAAGTGACGACACCTCCTGACCAATCAGGATGGATGGATGATGGAGATAGATAGACAGATAGACAGATAGATAAATTGATTGATTGATTGTTTGTTAATCCCCAAAAGGAAATTGCAGACACCAGAATTCACCCTTTTTCATTTTTATGAAACATATTTTACCCTCGGCAGGTCCATAACGTGACACTCCTTTTTCCTTTATATTCCAATTTAAACAGAATCTGCATTTATTTACCCAGTTTTCTTATAGCCGAGCTTATTAATAGGCGTGTGTGTTTCCTGTAGGGCTCGGACATCGAGACCCTAGGACCCGACATCGGGGCAGATGATGATGCAGAGGAGGCAGCTGGAGCTCCTGCACCGGAGCAGCCCGTTTCTTCACAAGGTAGCGCTCCAGAGGTCGCACTCACATCCCTCTGAATTCCATTATCAGTAGCACCTTAACTAACTCGATGGACTCGTCCTGAACCTGTTTGCAGCTGAGGACGCAGGGGCGGGGGAACAGTCCTCTTTGGACGTCACAGTTAAAGCGGACAAGGCGGCGCCGGGAGCCGAGCCTGCACAACAGGTACGGTCTGATTCATACGGCGTCCATGCTTTATTATCGAGCCCTAATCATGATGTAGCTCCACCCATGTGCGTGAATTTCTCACAGTTAATTCAACAGCAGGAAAAAAGCTACAAACAAAATCAAGCTGTTATTGAAATCTAAAATAAACTCTCACGATGCTGAGAATTTTGGCCATTGTGTGTGTGTGTGTTTGTGTGTGTGTGTGTGTGTGTGTGTGTGTAGGCAGGAAAGGAGGCGGGTCAAGAGGACCACGTCCATCTCTGCTCCTCCAGCGATCACTCCGACATCGTCACCCTCGGAGACTCCAGGGAGGCGGAGCTCGGGGTGTGGGAGGAGTCTGTTGCCAGGGAGGACGAGGAAACGGGGAGCGATGAGCTCTACTTGGGGACGTCGTCAAGCAGCCAGTACACGTTCAGTGCTGCAGAGACAAGTGAGTCTCTCACACACACACACACACACACACCAAACCCCAAATCTCAGAAGGCTGTTTAAGACTTTAACCCCAGAGAAGCGCGATCAGCTATGTAAATAAGCAGTTCTGCCAAAGCAGATCTCTATTCTGGTCTTTTTCTTTTCACAAAGGATGGATACTGAAAGAGGAAAGACGTGCTCGGTGTTGTCAGGCTACATCAGAATTGTCCAGTCAGGACAGTAAAAGAGATCTGGAGATATCTGACGGCTAACCAGAGCGCCCGATACGGCAGCCATTCCCCCACTACCATCCCCAGGGTCCCTACTTTGTTGCTCGTTGGCTAAATAAAAGTCCTGCAGAACCTGAAATGATCACAGCGGCGCCGTCATGAGCGAGTGTATTTATTACCAGTAGTATATTATCTGTGCCACTAGCTAGTATCATAGTGGAATAACAAGACAGACACTGAAGAAGTTAAATCACAGAATAACCCCACCGTAACTATAACGTAGCGTAGATACACGGCTCCGAGGAGATCGAGCAGCGAATTCATGTGCGCAATGATGAGGGGAAGTAACGGCGAACTTGCTTTTATTTTTATGTTTACATGTACAGCATTCATCGTACAGTCCAAGCAGAAGGGTTTGGTTAGTCGGTCAGTCGAACGAAAATAAACAGAGATTTGTCCAAACCCTGGTTAAGGCTTTGAATCCATAAATGTGCCCTGAGATTCCCAAAACGGAAAACAATGTGGAATGTGATTCCCGAATAAATATTAGGAGCTTTGGCTCTTCATGCGTGTGACTGTTTATTATTATGAGAATGGAAATAAATCCGCAGTGACGGTTCTCTCTGTGACGGCAGACTGGCTGAGGAGCACACGGGCGTTTTGTAGGAGCGTCAGATGCTTTACACAGCAGCTGCACACCATCCCCTGCCTCTCAGGTGCTCTGTGTGTGTGTGTGTGTGTGTGTGTGTGTGCGCGTGCGCGTGTGTGTGGATCTTGAGCAATGTGGCATAACATCCTGTGACATTATGAAACAGTTGATGAAACCTCCAGAGTGTGTGTGTGTGTGTGTGTGTGTGTGTGTGTGTGTGTGTGTGTGTGTGTATGTGTGTGTATGTGTGTGTATGTGTGTGTATGTGTGTGTATGTGTGTGTATGTGTATGTGTGTGTGTGTGTGTGTGTGTGTGTGTATGTTGATGTGGAATGAACAGGTTCTGCCACATCAGTGTGATGAAACTTTCAGCCAATTGCCTTGGTGCACGTTACTGACAGTGTTTTCCTGCATGTGTGTGTGTGTGTGTGCGCGTGTGTGCGCGTGTGTGTTTGTGTGGGAAATTGTACAGGAGGGCTGATGACCTTGTCATGTTGTGGCCCTTAACATGGCGTGGTTTGAGTGTGTGAGCTTATCACTGAGGGCTTATCTCTCCACTCTCCCGCTTCAGCGCACCGTGCCATTGGACCACATCTGATGTTGTTTGTTGGAAAATCAGATCTGATCCCGTTCCATTAATATTCAGAAAATCCCAGTCCGTATACAGAGCATCTCCCAAATATCATGCATCGTATACGGACAATATATGGAATTTTCTGGCTTGTACTGGAAAGTTCGAGGGATTTTTTCCAGAAGTCTTTTAGAGATCGTATTTCTATAAGAGCATGCAGAGGATGTGCAGTATACACCGCTACACAGCGCTCACACTCGGGTTCCAGAGCATCCAAAAGAACAAAGCGATTCGACTCGGAAGCGACGCGACCGCAGGAAGTGAATCGGCCGTGTGCGTGTTTTGGTTTGCAGGGTTTCGTTTGTAGCTGTGGAGCTGCAGAAATGCCGTGTGTTCTGGAGACTTGCACATTCAAGCGAACAAACGCGCTACGTGGAACACAAAGTGGCTGAAACGAGTTATTTATATAGTAATTAAAACGTTTATCGAGTGTCCTGCATGTTCAGGTCATTTCTCAGAACGCTTTGCACTTTGTAAAGGTTTGTTCGGCGTTTCACGAGGATGTCTTTAGCTCTACACGCCCCTCAGCGAACATTTATTTGTTTTTTTTTAATCGGTTTTGATTGTTTTTCCCTCTTAAACTTGACGTAAACACCAGAATGTTTTTCCTGTTCTGGATTTGCTCATCGCTGTAAAACAAACAGCCTGTTGTTCTGCCCTGCATGCTGGACCCGCTTGTGTTTACAGCGATGATGTGATCGTGTGTGTGTGTTGTCATTCCTCAGTTAATGTGTTTTCCCTGCTGTGACGTTCCCAGTTTTCCCAGCAGAGTGCGCCGCACGCAGAGGCTCCAGCAGCACGGAGGACGAGGATGCCGAGACGAAGGCCAGCCCGGGGGTGGTTCGGAGGCGCAGGCTGAGGAGGAACACGGCTGGCTCGGAGGCGGAGGAGCAGAAGGACAGAGAGGAGGTGAAACATGCCGAATTATATTTCCTTAGTCCTGGTGCTGTAGTCACATGACCGCATGACTAAAACAAATGCCCTAAACAGTAAACTCTGCAGTAAAGACTCCAGAGGTTTGGAAACACTATAAATGCTCCAAAGCGTCATTATAGTGACTTTATAAATGTTTTGGCAATACTGTAATCTCTGTAGCCAAACATTTAGGGATGATGTATACTTAACCTAACCTGAGTGTGAACACTAGATGGCAGCGTCACATAGACCAAATCAGAATTTACAGAAAAAGAAAAATTTTCTACGTTAAACGAAAACAGAAAGTCCACGCAGTCCTGCAGCAGCAAACTGGCCGCTATAATGAACTGCAGACTGTACAGTCGAACACGGAGCCCCGCTTACCCATAATCCCCCTCTCTGTCACAACACAAATACCCAGAAGTATAAACATGCCTTTGGTGATTAAAAGCCTCGTGTGTGTGTGTAATGAGTAACTCTCAATCCTATAGGATGGTGATGATGGTCAGGAGGAGGAGGAGGAGCAGAGAGAAGCCCGCGCCCATCATCAGCGCCAGAACAGCGGAACCCTGAACAAGTGCATCCTCCTCGCCCTCGTCATAGCCATCAGCATGGGCTTCGGACATTTCTACGGTGGGGACACGGCTTAGCGTTCCTCATCATCATTTCTATTTCATTGTTAAATCTCATCGCTCGTCTACAGGAACCTCACGTCTCCGGAACGTTCTGATAACACGCTAGGGCAGCTACACCATCACAGATTTGACCACGTGACCGCAGACGAGCTGCATCTGGTCATGTGACCTTTTTTACTTAAAAAGCAGATAAATGATCTTTGCTAATATATTACAGAAATGCAGCAGTTTCTCAGTCTCGAGGGTGTGACATCCCATAATACTATATACAATAAAATGGAAAGAAATTTAATGCAGTGTGTCCTTATCAAATATCCAGCGACCATGTTAATTAACGTTAATATTGAATAAGCAATTAATTTGTTTTTATTCAGATTATATATATATATATATAGTACTGAATGTTGTAATTTGATATATTTATTATTTATTTTATATGGTTATTTTTGTTACTATTTAATGCATTTTTATTTTTTTTACTCTCTTGTTTTATTTATTTATTTTTTAACAACAAATGCAATTTTAAATGTATGAAAGTGACAAAAGATGTTATAAATAACAAACTGCATATAATAATCTATTTTATTATATTAACCATGTTTTAGTGTTTTTAAAGTAGCATTAATTAATTTTAATTATTTAATATTGTTCTTTGGATTACAAAGCATTGCTCTCATTATAAACGAAGCATGAACGATGTTATACATAGAGTTTAATGTGATTTATCCCCCCTTGGTTCCCTGTGCTGTTCGACAGGCACGGTGCAGATCCAGGAGAGGCAGCGGCTGGTGGAGAAGACTCGCGTGAACGACATCAGCAAGGTGTGATCACGTTTCTCGTTATTCTGCTGCTCGCTCTGAGCCTCCTTCTCCTGCTGATCTCTCCATCTGTCCTGATTCATCACTCGATGAGATGAGAAGTATGTAGAGTAGAGGAGAGGAGAGGAGAGAGGAGTGGTTCTGCAGGACTGGAACTGAGAACCACTGTACTGTTTGCCAATCTCGCAAGATTATTTAAAGGAGTTCATGCTTAAAAACAACTGAGATGTGCAAATATGCTAGCACTGGGATAATACTAATCATACTAGTTGAACAATTTACTTAAAAAATATATCTTTACTGTGAAATGGTTCCTGTTCATGTACATCTGTACAGTCAGCTGCAGAATTATTGGCACCCTTGGTAAAGATGATGAAAAATAAAAAGGTTAGCCTTGGTGCCTCACTGCTCCAGGGTTCCATCCTGAGCCGGAGTTAAGGTCTGGGTGGAGTTTTGCATGTTTTCCCTCAGTCCATGTGGGGCTCCTCTGGGTTCTCCAGTTTCCTCCAACATCCTAAAAATGTCAGTAGGTGGATTGGCTGTGCTAAATTGTCCCTAGGCGTGAATGTGTGTGAACGGTGCCCTGCATTGGACTAGCGTCCCATCCCGGGTGTACTCCCATCTTGTGCCCAGTGTTCCCTGGGACAGGATCTGGACTCACCCTGAACCTGCGCAGGATAAAGCATTTACTGAGAGAATTAACATTTACTTTAACTAAAGGCGGGACTTCTCTCATATTCACACAGTCTGAGATTAAGTTGGGTAACCACAAAGATTTTTTTTCATAACCACGTTCCCCTTTAAACCAGCTATTGCAGGGGTGCCAATAATTCTAAAGCTGACTGTATACTTAACCAGCATTACTGTACATTTCAAACCAGTGTGTGTATGTGCACTGGTGCATGTAGCATTGAAAGTCCTTGCTAGATAACAAGCCTTCGAGAAAAGACAAACTAATTGAAATCTCTTCAGAACACGGGCAAGACTACAGCATGTGAAGGTTAGAAGAGCTTCATTTCACCAGGGTTTGAAATGTACAAGTGCTGACACGTCGGCATCTCTTCTGCCTGCCATCTCTGGTGAACTTTGTTACAGATTCAGTGGCTTCTTCTCAGTCTTTCTCGCTCTAATTTCATCCTTGATGCACTATTCTGGAACTTGGGTAGCGTTAACTTGCTGAACAAGGTGAGGTGGATTTTGTGAAGGCTAAGGGTTTGTTAAGGAGTATTTCTTCATTTTAGCTCCACATTTGGCATTAAAAAGATAATATTTGACCACAGCCCATTTTTCAATTCCAATATTATCCAACTGGAAAGGTTAACATCATCTGGTTGGATGGTTCAGACTCTTAATTAAAGCGTATCTCTGTGCGTTCAGGATGTGGTTGAGAGTCTGAAGGATTATCTAGAGGAGAAGCAAGACATGGTGAGGTCCCTGACAGGCATTATGGATAAGATTACCAAAGAGAATCAGCATCTCAGAGCCAGAGAGGCTGAACTACAGGTAAATGCCTGCCCCAATTATACTCAAAACTCAGTAATTAGTTTAGATTGGTAAACTTGAAAGGCTGCTCCAACAAAATTCACCATTGATGTGTTTGATTGGACTGTGAGTTTAATTGAACTTGGAGATCCATCAGGTTAAGTGGTTTGACCTGATTTTACCTGTTAAACACAGGCTCAAAGGCAAGATTTACTTACACAGCTCCAGCAGGCCAAGAGTGAGATGGATTCTCGTCAGAAGCACCTAGCCTCGGAGAACCGGGCGCTGAAGAGCACTCTGGAACGAGAGGAGGCATCTCTCTTGGCCCTGCAGGATGAGCTCCGTCGTCTCCGGACTCAAATCCGCGAGCTGGAGGAGAAAGGAACTGGCGCTGACTCGATCCTCTCCGAGAACCAGCGTCTGAAGGACCACCTCCTGGAGGAGAAGCAGAGGATCCGGAGCTACCTCAGCCAGAAGGAGACACTGATGGCGGAGGCTCAGGTGCTTCGGAAGGAGCTGGATAAGGAGAGGAAAGCGACAGAACAGTTGCGGGAGGAGCTGGAAGAGCTGAGCCAGCGAGATCCTGGGATGCAAGGAGAAGGAGAGGTTGATACCGAAACTGAGGAACTCCAGGCTCGACTTCGTGAACTTGAGAAGAAGCTGAGCTTTGAGCAGCAGCGTTCTGACCTGTGGGAGAGACTGTACGTGGAATCGAAGGAAGACCGAGCCAAAGGGGACACACAGCCCAAGCCCAGGAAATCGAAAGAAGGCGTGCTCGGGAAGGTCAAGGAGACGTTTGATGCCGTGAAGAACTCAACCAAGGAGTTCGTTCACCACCACAAGGAGCAGATCAAGAAAGCCAAGGAAGCAGTCAAGGAGAACCTTAGGAAGTTTTCAAACTCTGTCAAATCTACGTTTAGGCATCTGAAGGACTCCACAGCAAAAGTGTTCGAGAGAATCCAAAGGCCACAGGACAAAAGATTCAACGAGAGGAAGGATGCAAAAACGAAGCAGCAAGAATTTCAGCAAGAGAGTTTCAAAGAACAACAGAACGAGCGTTCAGAGGAAGAACACTGGCATCACCACCGGCCCCTGCACCAACATCCTCGCAAAGCCACAGTGCACTCTTCCTTCCAGGCAGACTGCAACACATGCAAACCAGGTGCCCAGAAGCAGCAAAGAACTATGGGATCCAAAGCTGTGCCTAAAGGATGCACTGGCGTCTTTGACTGTGCCTACCAAGAATCCATGAGCCTCTTCAACAAGGCCATGGAGCCCATAAGAGCAGACGAGTTCCACCAGCTCCTGCGCAGCTACCTGCAGCAGGAAGTGGGTCAGTTCCATCACTGGAGGGAGCTCGATAGCTTCATCAACAGTTTCTTCCAGAACGGACTGTTTATTCATGATCAGATGCTGTTCACGGACTTTGTCAGTGGAGTAGAAGACTACCTGGTGGACATGGACGAGTACCAGGACGGGGATGACGTTGTTTTTGAGGATCTGGATGATTACATATACAAGCACTTCTTCGGCGAGACTTACTCAGAACAGGATTGTCAGAATGGTCCAAGGTAAGAGCATCTTATTTGTTCTGATGTTTTTTCCCCCAGCTATAAATCATCTCCATCTAAGTACACCCTTAGCACAGCGACCCAGCATTTTTCAGGATCTCAAATGTTGGCAGGTGGCCATATTTCGAGTGCTCAGAATGGGAAGGAACTTTCTAAAGACTTCCGAACAAATTCAGGTACGGCCTTTGGATTTGTCAAGCATGTGTTGGAGAGTGTTGGGTTGCTGTGTTCTGGGCTTGTACGATGTGCACTGCATGTGTTCCTGCGACCGCTAAGCTCACCGCTTTCCTCTCTATTACCTTTTAACCACTAGGTCTGAGAAACAGTAGCTCCTGCATGTTGACAATTCCTTGCTGTGAGCGACGTGCGAAGCTTTAGGGTAAAAACACCTATTTAAAAAAAAAAAAACAAACAAAAAAAAAACAAAAAAAAAAAACACGTGTGCTGTTTGTAAATTTGCAGTCGACCCTTTGAAGGCCCAGGGTCAAAGGTCAAACCGGAGCGGGAGTGCCAACAACACCAACACCAACAGCAGCAGCAGCGAAAGCACCAACATTCACGCCCTCTGCCTCCTCGAGACAGGAAGTGGGCCCGATCAGGGCGCAGCTCCGACAGACACTTTGCCGAAGTCAAAATAGAGCTCGGACCCGTGCCGTTCGATCCGAAATACTAGCAAACGTTCTCAATTAGTTGTTTCTATTGTAGCTCTTAGATTTGAAAATAAAAGTGGCTGTTATGCAAACATGTTTGGAATAATGGTGCGTTCAGCTCATGTCACAATTACGTTTAAAAGCGCTGGAAAAGAATAGAAAACTCGTCGTAGATGCGAGAGTAAACCGTGAAACGCTTTCTTTGGTTTTGGGCTGAAACTTCGCAACTTTTCAGAAATTTCTGACATGACATGAACGCACTATAAGACTAACGAATGCATCGCTTCACTCTGCCTCCCCAAATGTTGTGATTTTGCACAAATCTAAAAGCGCTAAATGTTGAATGTTTTCTTGCTCCATGTGCGCGCGCTAATCTGCGGCTAGGTTTCAGTAGGCGAGCACAGACTTTAACTAGCGACCTGTTATTCAGCTGTAATTGCCAGAGAACTATATACATAGCGATGTATGAAATAAAACGTTTGAGAATGCACTTGATTTAAATTAAGCACTGTGTGTTGGTAAGAGATAAGAGTTTATTTGTTTTAAATAGACTAATTTAAATGCGCAAGAATTGTGTTCAGTCCTTCGTAGGACCAAATAATTAAGTCTGATCTACTGAGCTCTCAGTGAAGTACTATGAACTGTGGATCACGTCTGTCTTGTCTAGCTGGGTGTTCATTAAGCAAGTTTATTGCTGCCAAGTGTCAACGCTTGATCGTCTCAACCCGGAGCTAAATGTTCGTTTCCATCCTGGGTGTGTTGTGTGTTTCCTGTTTTATGTCATGTCATGCTGGATAGGTCACATTCCAGTTGGAATTGTCTTTAAATTGTCCAAAATGTCATTCTTTTTGGTTGCTGTTTAGCAGGTCATGGGAAAAAAAAACCCTACAATAAAAATGTTATTTTGCTCGAGGTCTTGCTTCTAGAATTTAAAGCTGAAATAAAGAAATGGCACTTCAACTGAACTTCTTTGTGTGATTGATTAAAAAAAAAAAAACCCAGCGTCCGTGACACCTTTTACAAAACAGGTATTTAATGACAGAAATGTCGCACACATTCATTTATTTATTATTTTTTTTAAAGTGCATTCCATGAGTTTGATTTTGCGTTATTGCTCATAGATACAAATCCTCTTTCCTACCCGTCCTTCAGGAACGTGTGTGTGGAACATTTCGGCTTTCTTCACGAACCCGTTTCCATCCAGAAAAGCGGAGATTTCCTATAAAAGAAAACATCTGAAGAACATTAGCATGTAGTGCAGCTACAACGCTCAGGTTTACATTTGGTCACTTTTTCTGTAAGGAGACTTTTATGGACGGAGTCTCCAGTTTCAGCTAGTGGATGTTCTAGATCATTACACGTAACTCTAAATGGACAAAACTAAAACAAAATTGTTGTTTTATACTGCAAGAGGGATAAAACACTCCAGGAGATGCTGTTCTAGGAAAATAACCAGCTGCAGGTGTCTAACAGGAACATTTCTCCATCACACCCACCTGTTGATTCATTTCCTAGAAGAGCAGCACATGGAGTGTTTCAATCCTTACAATATTATTGTCATTGTGGACTCTTTAAAAATATCTCTACTCTGCATATTAAACCTCGCGTAAACTGTTATCTGACTAGCTAATCAATTCAATCGAATTTTAGAAATGATAAACGCTATAAAATATTCTCATGTCGCACGAGAGATGTCCACGCTCGGTTTTATTAGCAGGCGTTAACTAGGATAGGTTAGTTAGCTACGAGAAAGAAACGCAAAGCTCCTATTTATAACTTTATGTTAAACTGTGATGAAAGTTTATGCTAAACGTTTAGCTTAAATGTGGAACTATTCACTGTCCAATTGTGCCAACGTGCTACCGACTGATGGCTACTACGATGCTAACCGGGAACCTCGCATTCATTAGCGCATATTTTGGATCGATATACCCTTCGTATAGCAGTTTACTGTGAATCTTTTACCTTCTCGAGTGGATCGAATAAAACCACATGTGATGGAAGCGTGGATCCGTTGGGGTACGACGTCCCGAGCCAGCCGAGCGGATCCGCGTAGAACGAGGACGCTTCGTCTGCGTAATCTGGATTTCCTCTGAGGTCCGGCGGACATTCCAGGAAGCGGAGTCTGACTGGACAGTGAAGGTGGCTGAGAGGGAAAAACAGTAAACAAAGCAGAATCGTGTAGTGCATTACAGAGTGTGCAAGCCCTTAAACTGTGCCCCATGCGGGGAAGTTATACAGGTGGTCCAGACAGGTAAGAACCAATACTTAAACTACATATACAGGAGTTTGTATTACATCACACCTTATGTAGGACCGTTACATATGGAGTGTTGACGGCCTTAAGGAAGGCCTCCATAAGGAGTTATGGAGCAGTAGTAGTGGACTTCTATAAGGGGTAGGAAGCTGTAATCCAAATGGCTTTTTTAATGGCACCCCTGAACCTGCATGCTCGCACTCGTCATCCTAGACATCTAGATCTGGAGGAGTGTTTGGCGTCTTCATCTTGGAAGATCCATCTGCAGCTCCCCAGTTTGGGCTGACTCTCAGTCGGGTGGTGTGATGTGCTTTATTACCTGTATGAGGCTCACCTGTAGAATGGAGTGGAGTGGCAGGGCATGAGGAACAGCACATGTGGCTCAGGTGAGCTGGGAGAGTCTCGGAGGTCACACAGGTGCTGCAGGTGACCCATAACGTCCAGGACTCCACGCTGGTGAACCAGACCGGTGTATAAGGCCGGGAGCAGGTTGAAGAGCAGGAGAGCTCCTGCAGCAGGTTTCCTCCAGGAGCGCAGCTTCACCAGGGAAATACCTGCCACACACACACACACACACACACACACAGAGTGAGACACTGAATAACCAGTGATGGACACTATTACAGCATGTTTTACCTTGTAAAATAAAGAGTAGTTTTTACTATTTACCACAGAAGATCATGCAGAAGGGCAACACGGGGTAGATGAAGCGGAACTCCTTGTGTGCTAGAAAGCTGAAATTCATACAATGAATCAGTACAGGTGCAGTTTATTACTGTAAAATATAAAGCTAAACATAAAAATACGTCTGTGTGAGTGCGGCACAAAACAGTCATCAGACTCCAAACACCACACACACTCGCTCACACACTCGCTCACACACTCGCTCACACACACAGAGGAAGTGTGTTCTGCCTAAACATTTGACTGGAAATGGAATT
>JAQQZU010000037.1:1385939-1396632 GCA_030068025.1 Parauchenoglanis punctatus | reverse complement strand
GGTCGGCCCCTGTTGCGCTGGTCAGTCCTGTTGCGCTGGTCGGCCCGTTACGCTGGTCGGCCCCTGTTACGCTGGTCAGTCCTGTTGCGCTGGTCGGCCCCTGTTACGCTGGTCGGCCCCTGTTACGCTGGTCAGTCCTGTTACGCTGGTCAGTCCTGTTACGCTGGTCGGCCCCTGTTACGCTGGTCAGTCCTGTTACGCTGGTGGGCCCCTGTTACGCTGGTGGGCCCCTGTTACTCTGGTCGACCCCTGTTACGCTGGTGGGCCCCTGTTACGCTGGTCGACCCCTGTTACGCTGGTCGGCCCCTGTTACGCTGGTCAGTCCTGTTATGCTGGTGGGCCCCTGTTACGCTGGTGGGCCCCTGTTACTCTGGTGGGCCCCTGTTACCACCGAGCAGTCCTTTTTCAGCAGTAATGGTACTTCCTGCTTAATTTCACATTGCTTTTATTTTTATCTCTGAACACATCGCACTGCAGATCACTCCTTTGCATATTTTACTATTTTCTCTCCAGGTCCGAGATAAGCGAGACACCTAATCCACCATCATGATGCAGTTGTAGTCCATACCTCCACTACTGATTTATTATTTTTTGATACTTGACTGGCCAAATGGTTTTTGTATCTACATTCTACTGCAGGGTGGAAAACTTACTAGAGGTTTTTTTTTTATGTTGGTCCTTTTGTCCACCTTTCTGTCTGAAATTCTCCTGATATCTCCAGAGTGAGTGGTTGAATGTGTTGTAGGATAGATATGGAATGATCAGTATAACCAGCAGATGAACTGATTAGATTTTGGGATTGATCCAAACAGGGTCAAGGTCACAGCAAGGTCAATCGCTTCCTGCCCTCGGTGTAGTGTATTATAAGGGTATTTAAAGTAGGTGTATAAATGAGTAATAGGAAGGACTAGACCTGTTAACAGGGGAGGCTTTCTCGAGTTTTTACACTCAGTTCTGTCTCCTCAGTCAGAATTCGTTATTACTAAGAGGAACAAAGCTGCGTGAACGTGTCCGTGGCAGTGGCTGCTCTGTTGTGCTCTCAGCTCATCATCTCTGTAGTTGTCTGCTAGTTTAAGTTGTGCGGCATCACTCCATCACTCTCTCACGCTACTGTATTTTGCACAGTTTCAGTGTAACCGCATTGTTTCTTAAGGAGAGCACATCCACCCTTTGCTTTTACAGGCTTTATCTCTGTTAGTTCAGCATGGTGGAGTGTATGCGGTCATTGTGTATACTTTGATACTGACTGTATAAACCTTTCGCATGCGCAGGGTGGAGTGTGTTTAAGTGGAGCCCTGGTGTGTTTTCTCATGTGAGCGCACAGCAATCGCCCTCGGGCTCGAAAGCATCTGAGCAAGTGAGAAAGTGATTCGACTCTGAGGCGTCTCGACAGCAGGAAGTGAGTAGCATGGGGTGTATTTTTTGTTTGTTTTGTTTATTTGTTGTACATGAGCTGCTAATCTGAGCCAAAGGACAGAGTTGTAGCACCGCAGAAATGCCATGTGTTCTGGATGAACAAACATGTTGGATGTGACGCACAAATGTTTTAAACTAGTTATTTACATCATCTTTATGAAGTGCTTTCTTCATGCATGGCTGATTTTTGTGATCTCTTCACAAACTTGTTTCCGTCACTGTGTTTCTAACCAACGAATGAACGAGTTCTCTTTTTTTACGAAGACGTTTAAGCTCCGCACGTCGCTTTTTTTTTGCCCTCTAGTTCGTTCGGTTATGTGCAGCATGAAGGCAAGCTAAACAGCAAATCCGTTTCACTCCAATTCTGACTCAGAAACCAGATCTTATTTTCTTAATTTAACCAGAATTGGAAAGCATGCTGATGACCAATAAGCCGTTATGGCGGGTGTGGAGAGTCGTGATGGTGTGCTAGAAGGTTGACGCTTGTGGTGGTTACACACCAGATTAAGTGTTGGATATCTCTTGCAAGTTGTAGAAAGCTTGCTTCATGATCTTCAGCATGATAGAGCTGAGTAATTTCTGTCCTAAATGAGACGTCTTGAAGACTCCGCCAGTCTGCGTTCTGTGTGGGGTTGAGGTTATGCTGACTCGCGTGTTTCTGATAACTCGCTAGTTTGTCTAGCTTTGGGCGACATCGGTGAATCACAAGCGTGAGTGCAGGTCCTGACACTCTTCCTGAAAGAGACTGGCTGATGTGTTCTTGCTCATGTTCTTGAGATTTCCTGTCAGCTTTGACTAGTTGATGGTTGTTGTTCTTTAATCAGGCTCGATTGAACTTTCCTATAGCGTCTAAACTTATAACGGTTTGCTTGATGTGCACGTTTTTGACCTTCCGTTCTGGGATTCTTTGCTGAACTTGATTTCCTCAGAGGGACAAACCGGAGAACTTGTTTTTATGCTGAGATTATAGACGCATACTAATGACTACACATGTTGCAGTCCAAATCCGTGTGCCATTTGGGAGGAGGCTGCCTGTTGGAACTGGTTCTATCTGTTGAAGGCTCCTTATTTTTGGATACGTGACCCGTTTGTAAAACGTGGGTTTGGATTTGCCTTCACACTCTAAGCAGCTTATGTTTCTGAGAAGGTTTCACTGCTGGTGAAGGTTCAGAATCACACCGCAGTCATGTGACTCTTCTCTCATGCGTCACGCCGTTAAGAATCGGTCGCTTTCATGATCACATCATGCTTCTGCACGTGTTTCTCACGTCTCCTGTCTGTTCTTGTCCTGACAGCACACTGGGGGCATAAAACCATCCAAGCCTCCATTCCTCAACATGCGCTGTGAGCCCACATCTCTCTCTATCTCTCGCTCGCTCGCTCTTTCTGTGTGTGGGCGAGTGAAATATGTGACGAAACTCATATTAATTGTTTCAGGTGTCTGAACAAAACAAGCCTGAACCAAAATGTGATGGTTTACCTGCCTGCCAGAGACACTCCTCTAAAAAGCAAGACAACAGGACAGGAAGCCCAGTCGGGCTGGAAAAGTTGTGTATTTCTATAAAAACTGCATTAAAAGTTTCATTATTCCTAAACGTTATACCCTCACAGAGGAATATTAGCAGCAGCTACACTGAGATTGTATTATTTCATCAACCATGGGAGGCGAAAATCACAAAATCATGAACTTTTAAAGGAGCGCTTGGTAATTTCAGAGCCCCCTGCTGCCAGGAAGGCAAACTGCAATGGATAAACGTGATCACCGTCATGGCAAACATGCAGCATGTCATGCGAGTTACTTTGTAGAGACGAAATGATGAATCTGAGCAGTTCTGTTCCAGCTGGTGGGCGGAGCTTAAGTTTGTGGGGCAAAAAAAAAAAAGTAAACCGAAGCCTGAATCGAAGAATCCGGGAATGTAACGCTTGCTGATCATTTGAAACATAGGGTTTTTTTTCCCTAAACTTATTACAGGTGTTAAACGTTACAAACGGCATCTTCAGTGTTTCACACTTGATTTATTTTTTTCTTCCGCTTCATCTGTCCCACCAAAATGACTCCATTTTGGAAAAGCGCTGCCAGTGTTTGCCACGGCTCTGGTTTCACTGCGTTTCGTGTGATTATTTTCTCGCAGGAGGATTATCTGGCTGTACTGGGCGCTTGCTGAATTCAGACAGAAATGAGTACGATTCAGATATGAATACAAAGTCTACGGAAATAAATGATTTAACACTGAAAAGGAGTCGAAGTCCTTTATGCTCAGGTGCGCTTATTCTAAGCAACAGAAATTAGCGCACCGCTAACATATTGGGATGTTTTTTTTCTCTAATGCTGAAATAGGATTAAATATTCTTAACAGTATTTTAACAGTTCTGCCTGATTTTCGGAGCTCCAGGACTCCTGTCTCTGTGCGCAAAACAGTAAATTATTGATGCGCCGTTATTAAATATTCATATCACGACAATCACCAACGGTTTCGTAGTTTTATCACTGAATCTCATCGGTGTTAATGCATTAAATATGTAACGGTGAAATGTCCTGCTCTGGGAGATCACAAGACAACATGGAGACGGAAAAGACGTGCTCCAGTTCTGGAAGGACCGACAGTTTTGTTATCGGGGGTTTTCTCCTTTCTTTAATCTGTGTAAAATGACTTCAAATAAGTGAAAATGAAGCTGCAAAAAAACTCTTACACTAAAAATATCTCGGTTCTTAAACTAAAACTAAAAAGCGTCCTTTCCTTTCAGTTTGTAATAAAGCGTTTAGCAATTTCGCTAATCCTAGAGGAGTGGAGAGTGTCCAGCTTTTCCTGGACCGTGTACGCGAGCCTTAAATCACTGTAATCCCGCGGAGTTCTTGTCGAGGCGTGACTGCACACAGTTGGCCGGATTTCTCCTCGTATTTCCTCATTCCTCCAGTCACACATCAGGAGAGAGAGAAACGTACAACAACAGGTACAGAAAAAACCAAGACATGGCGTTTATTCGCGTCACTACTCCTCGTGTGCGTCCAAGAGGAGACCGTGTGTAGGCTGGAGTATTAAATCTGTTCTTGTACGTCTCTCAGACGAGATGATGCTGTTTGAGTATTTAGCAGAAATGTCGTGCGGCGTTCATGAGACTCGATTTCTGTTCCAGTTCCAGAGAATTACACACGATGCTGAAGTATGTGCTGTTAAATGTAAACTGGTTCGCTGAGCGGTCGAGGAAGGTGACGTTCACGCTGCGGATCGTTCGTTATTCAAGCTTGAAGTGTGACAGGAACGGCGTGGTAAAGAGCTGACGCGCAGAAGAACGCCGCGTGTTTTCGCCCTGCAGCCGGAACGAGTTTGTTGCGCTGCAGTTTCCGTAACCGCGAAAATGACAACTGTGAATCTTCATGCCGAACACTGCCGTAACTGGATTTTTTACTTCTAGAGCGCACGCAATCATAGCCGTCTGAGAGAGAAAAAGTGTGTGTATGGACGTGGACGGCTCCACGCCGCGCGCAGAAACGATACAACGTTTATCTTCGGACCCATGAACGAATATCGCAAAGCTTAATAATGGCCGGTTACTGTTACTAATATTTATCCAGCTCATTTTTTGGCTGCTCGTTTACAGACCCGAACTTTTCTTTGTGGATTCTGGGGTTTAGCGTTTCCTGTTACCGCGTCAGCATCTTCACTCTTTCACACCAATTCTCCCTCTTCAGGCGTTCGTCTGTGGCCTAGTGTTCGTGCAACATGCAGAATTGTGTTTGCGGTTACAAACCGAGCTGCTCACATGGTTGTGTAATAAACAGAACTACCACAAGCGAATGTTTTTCTAGCGTCGCATTTAATTAGTCTTATCTGTGCTTTTTTTGACACAAGCGCTCGCTTATTTCCCCTTCAGGTGGTTCGGCGTTGTGTAACGTGACCTTTACACCCAGGACTGTTCACGCAGCAACGTCATGACATTTGACTAGACTCTAATTGGATTTATTTCAGTTCTCGCTTTCACATGGACCGGGTTTATTTTGCATTTCGGAGTCGCGTTCCTGTGTTTTCTAAGCCTGAGGTTGTGGGGTTTAAAGGCGAGCGCCCGGTGTACACGCGGCTGAGGAATGCCGTCTCGGATTCTTCAAGACAAGGAAAATCGAGCAGGTTTGTTGGTGTGAACCGCACGCAGGCGATTTAAATAATCTGCATACTGAAAGCCGCCGCGTAACCTGATTCTGAATACACGTAACTTTCCCTGTGTTCGTGTAACCACTGGACTCGAGTCGCGACACTACCCACTGCGCCGTCCACAGAACTGGTTTATATTGTACTGATTTAATTCAACAGAGCCAGTAGCAATCTGTTTGTGTGTGTGTTTCAGGTTCAGCAAGCAGCTCTCACTATGTCTGATGGGGACTACGATTACCTCATCAAGTTCCTAGCCCTGGGGGATTCTGGGGTGGGAAAAACCAGCTTCCTGTACCAGTACACGGACGGCAAGTTCAACACTAAATTCATCACCACCGTGGGCATAGACTTCAGAGAAAAGCGGGTGGTAAGTCGTGCATGCGTGGGTGTGTTTATTTGCACGTGAAAGCGCTTTATGAGGACCTGATGTTCCCATAATGATAGTAGTACATGACCATTTTAACAGGACATACAGCTGGGCCACATAAAGTAAAGTAAATGACTAAAAGAAATCAATTCATAATAAGAATTGTTTAGTTTTTGTTTTCGAAGCATTACGCCTCATTCATCAAGCGGGATTCAAATTCATATCATTTTATTCTTCATTTTTCTAAAGAGGATTGTTGTAATAAAGTGTTTATGGAAATACAGTTAGTTAAAACTGTTCGATTGCCATGTTCCAGTCCTGCGTCTGCGTGTGTTCCGTATAAGGAGACTCGCTAACGTGAACCGCGTTTAACCGGCTGTAGTGTTCGGGTTACTGCGAGTTGCTAAACATACACGATTACACCGTCACGTTTTTCAATTACACCCAATTTGTTTCATTGAACTATGTCAGAATTTCCTTTCAGCTCCCTTTACCTTTTATGGAGTTTTGTGGGCGTCGCTAAATGCAAATGAGCCGGGCGAAATGGCATTCATTAACCTGCGCTCCTGATGAAGGATGAAGAAAATCAGCATTACAGAAGATTTGTAAATATGGCGGGAATGTTTTTGTTTGGTGTGGCCTAAGAAAACTTTCCCCTACACACACACACACACACACACACACACACACACACACACGTATTTTAGATCACTTGTTATTGCACCCTCAGTGCCTCCCGTGGAATAGCCATTTAGTTTCCTTTTTCCCAGCCGCAGTGTAATACCCGTTTCGACGCGTGTAACCGCTTTGTTTACCCCCCACACACACACACACACACACACACACACACACACACACACACACACACACACACACACACACACTGTAGTTAAAGTGTTACTCCGAGACATGCGACGTTGCTGTTAAAACCTCAGGAGCTTCCTGTAGCAGAAAGAAACAAAAACGTCACAACATTTAAAGTTCGTGTTTACGATCATCGCAAAATAACTAGCAAAACTGAGTACATTGCTAAAAATACCCCCCCAATTCTCACATTGTGGCCAGAATCAAAGTCAGCATTGTAATTATTGGCACCCTTGGTAAAGACGGGGTTAAAAAAAAAACCCACAGTGATGAAACCTTTCATTTACGTAACTGTATTCTAACATTTACTATTATCATGAGTATCAAAAAATATATCATTTTAATGTGAATTACACCATATTATTGGCACCCCTGGATAAGGTTACTGACTCATGGGACTGGAGATGAGTGGGCTGTTTCAAAAGCTTGCTTTGGCGATTGTTGGGCCGTTTATTTGTGTGTGCATCCGGCTGCACGTTTTGGATCATTGTCCTGCCGAAAGCAACAACCACGACCCGGTCGTAACACCTGCACTCCAAAATATACAACTCGACAAAATGAAGCAGTCTAGCTGGAGTCAGAGCTGCTTATGGAAAATTGAAGTACAGCACCGATTAGAAATGATCTGTGTGTGTGGTGGTGTGTTAAGTGTTACGTGAGTCACATTTCTAAAATGCGGGCCTCGGTAAGGTTTGATCCTGGGTACGGTCCTGGCCACGCCCCCAAACTAATACAGGTAAAAGAAAGGACGCAGGGAGATAAAAAGTGAAGCATTGAACAGGTGATCATGAAAAACCTGCACTTGGTCTGTGACTTGGTCATAAAGGTGTGTTTTGATGTCATTTCCCACAGTTACAGATGTGGGACTCTTACCAGTCGTGTTACACCATGGCGTTCACGCGTTCCTTGAAGGAGAACTTGAGCAGCTTGGCTGAGGCAGGTTCTCAACAAAAGACGCGGGAGTGAAATTTAACAACACGGTTCACGTTTCAGAGCATTGTTTCCACCGTGAATTCCACCCGACGCCTCATTTTACACTCGGGTCTGAGACGAAAAAAAGAAAATTCGAGCATGACTGATGGACAGCTCATTGTTTCCTGCTTCTTGGAATGTTTGGACCAAAGCACAGGCACTACGTCCTGGAGGAGCTACACCTAAAGAGCAAACACGGGCTGTTCCTACAAAACAAACAGCAGCACCAATCATCGCGACCCAGTGCAGCGTGGGCTTTTCACCGCAGTCCATCACAGTCGAAACTCGGGATTCACAAAGGCTTGGAGTAAATCATATTATTAGCACAGGGCTGTGAGTTCTGATTACTCAGAAAGCAATCAGTTTTATAACAGCAGCTGCAAATCCCAGGTTTACATTAACGCACTCGTTATAATGTGTTATCTTTCAGCTCATTTGCCGGAAACTTAATCACATAAAAACGTGTCTAATTGTTGTATGGACACGTTTCTTTGACATTTTAAGGACGGAGTCTCCAGTTTCGACCCACTGAAGCGGACAGAGGAGCTTGCGCTTTGGGGTTTCTCAGTAACAAACGACATCCTGCACTTTTCTGTCTTGAATGTAACTATAAACGGATAAAAGAACTATTCCAACACGTTTGTTTAATCAATATGACCGTTTAATCGTTGGCAGCTTGCTTCATTGTACAAGGTATTAAACATTTCGGGACGTAACGTTTATCGGAAAATAACCGCCTTCGGTGTGGTAAGAGTAACTCCGCTTCTGCTGTTTGTTATTTTCCTGTAACGGCGTGACACGGAGTGTTTTATTCCGCCCTTTTACTCCTTCACTAATGGATCAGTGTTTGGTCACAGACCAACATTTCTCCACATCCTGGACTGATAACATTTTCAGGCCGCAAGAGCAAACACAGCATTTGTGGAACGAAGCTTACATACAGCTAAGAAGTTTTAAAGTGAGGTAGAGAAGTCTGTCATTTGACTCAACGTTACAATGGAAATGTCTAAGTTCGCTAGCTCATGGCTGCTAGCCTCATTATTAGCCATGTTCAGTTTTTATAACTTAATATAATGCAGATGGAAAAGTGTGTGTGAGATTTACAGTTCATGTAAATATTGTCTTAAAGATGTACAAGTCCAACGGGCCTGATGGCGCAGCGGGGCGGGGCCAAAGGATACACATTCAGCTGTGGGACACGGCCGGCCAGGAGAGGTGAGAACGTTAGCGCAGATTCTCAACATTACAAACAGGCTGAAATATCACGATGATTTTTTTCCCCGACTCTTGCATGAATGTGTACCAAAAGTACCAAATACTTAAAATGAAAAAACGCTAAAACAATAAGCGTTCGCCTTGTTTCTAAGAGAGTGTGATTGGCTGTGCTGTCTGGGTGGGAGGGGCATTCTCTCTCTGTCTCCTGTCAATCAGAAGGGCGTCTGTGAGATGATGTATGTGGAAGAGGACGGATAGCGCTTTCCTCCGCGTGTATTGCGCTCCGTGAACTTAACCGCATGAACAGGAAAGATGTTCGCCAGAAGCCTTCTCTAGCCTTCACCTTCCGCAGTTGTCAGCTAGCTAGTGGGAGGGAATCGGCAAAAATGACCGATTTTACAAGAAAGTGGGGTAAAACAAACAACTGTATACAATGACGTAGAGAATAAATAAGAGATGAGAGTCCTGCTGTACAGTGTGATTGCTGTGTCCTGGGTTCTCACACCTACAGGATTTATTTGTTTCCCTTTTCGCAGGTTCAGGAGTCTGACGACGGCCTTCTTCAGAGACGCGATGGGTTTCCTGTTGCTGTTTGATCTGACGAACGAGCAGAGCTTCCTCAACGTCAGGAACTGGATGAGTACGTTTCAGACGAATGTCTTCGGGTTGAGATAATGCAACCTGGCCACTAAGCACCGAAGTGCGTGTTGTTTTGTTTTGGTCTGCAGGTCAGCTGCAGTTGCACGCGTACTGCGATAACCCCGACGTCGTGCTGTGCGGCAACAAGTGTGACTTGGAGGACCAGCGATTCGTTAAGGAGGAGGAGGCTCGAGAGCTCGCCAGTAAATACGGGTGAGACTGAACACCGGCTAGAGAGACACCTCACCCAGAAATGCTAACATGGCTAACGTGTCCACCCAGAAACACTACCCTCTCAGTCCATCTATTTAACCACCTGTCTTTCAATCCATCTCTCTAACTACCTGCCGAACTGTCTGTCTGACATGCTGTCTGTCTGTCCAACCATCTAACTTGTCTATTTACTTATCTGACTGTCTGTCAGCACACCTCTCAATCCGTCTGTTTAACCTCCTGTCTCTCAATCCTCCCATCTAACTGTCTGGCTGTCAGTCCACCTGTCTGTCTATCTGTCCATCCATCTGTCTAACCACCTATCTTTCTGTCAACCCACCCCTCTAACTGCCTGTCATCTTCCTGTCTGTCTGACCATCCAACACCACATCTAACTGTCTTTCAGTCTAACTGTCTGTCTGACATTCCACCCATCTATCCACCATTTATTCTCATATTTAGTCTCACCACCAATCTAACTATCTGTCTGTCTGACTATCCGTCTGCTCATTTGTCCGTCTATTCCTACAGTCTACGTCTATTTATATGTCTATCCACCAGCTTACGAGAACAGATGTATTCCTGCTAGTTAGTGTCTTCATGGTGCCCTGCGTGTTGACAGAGTTGTCATATCGTTTGCTTAGGGTGTGTGTGTGTGTGTGTGTTTAGACCAAGTTGTGCTAATCTCACAAAACTTAAAGATGACAATCCAACTGCATAGTAAATATTGACCAAGCTGATGTCAGGTGACTCGATCATAGTCACGCATGTAGCAAGTGGAAGTGTGTGTGTGTGTGTGTGTGTATATCAGAATATCAGTATTCTGTAAGCCATGCTTCGTATTGTAAAACAGAAGGTG
>JAQQZU010000037.1:1373032-1381292 GCA_030068025.1 Parauchenoglanis punctatus | reverse complement strand
AAGGTCTGATCAATCCCACTATTGTAGAAGGTCTGATCAACCCCACTCAATCCTGCAGAAGGTCTGATCAATCCCACCCACTCCTGCAGAAGGTCTGATCAATCCCACTATTGTAGATGGTCTGATCAACCCCACTCACTCCTGCAGAAGGTCTGATCAATCCCACTATTGTAGAAGGTCTGATCAATCCCACCCACTCCTGAAGAAGGTCTGATCAATCCCACTATTGTAGAAGGTCAGATCAACCCCACCCACTCCTGCAGAAGGTCTGATCAATCCCACTATTGTAGAAGGTCTGATTAACCCCACCCACTCCTGCAGAAGGTCTGATCAATCCCACTTAATATTGCAGAAGGTCTTATCAATCCCACCCACTCCTGCAGAAGGTCTGATCAATCCCACTATTGAAGAAGGTCTGATCAACCCCACCCACTCCTGCAGAAGGTCTGATCAATCCCACTATTGTAGAAGGTCTGATCAACCCCACTCAATCCTGCAGAAGGTCTGATCAATCCCACTCACTCCTGCAGAAGGTCTGATCAATCCCACTATTGTAGAAGGTCTGATCAATCCCACTCACTCTTGCAGAAAACTTGAAAGTAATTCTAATGAATCTTGCATAATTATGGAGAAGGTTTGACCAATTCCTCCTACTCCTAATCCCACCGGCTCCTGCAGAAAGTTTGACCAGTCCTGCTTACGCCTGTAAAAAGTTTGAAAGGAATTCTAATAAATTCTGCCTGCTTCTGCACAAGCTTTAACCTATCCCACCATGACAAAATGTATTATTTTTGTTTACACCTGCCTATGATAGCTTGTGAACTTAGATGAACTTAGTTGGTTCTATTCCTAAAATACACAAATTAGTAATTTAAACCACAGTAACCTGAAGATGAATAATTGAATTCTGCACACCTGAGGCAACCTACCATGTCCAATGTGCTCCTGTGAAAGTGGCCTTTCTTTGTGCTTTGTGCGTCAATACTGACTGACCAAGGATATGTTTATGTTTGGTTCCAGGCCCAATGCAATGCCTCTAATGCCATAATGTTCTCATTTTTGAGAATTGCTTTTTCCTCCTGGTTTGTTTGTCTGGACTTTATTCAATAAAGCCTTTAACCTTGATCTGTGTCCTCCCATCTGCCATTCCTGAAATCAACAGGGGCATCTTTAATGCATTATTGAAACGATGGAAAGATGAAGAAATGTCTTCATTCTTTTATGCTGCATTTTATAATCCTAAATCCTAAAGTTTTTATATTGTGCAGTTTAACATTGCAATACAGGTGTTTAAACAAAATCAGGCAGTTTGTGAAGATTTGAGTTCTGTGACGTGCGGCGAAGCTTTGTGGAAGTTTTACCTGAGCCACTTTTTTCAGCATCATTCTTAAAGGCAGAAATGATGAAAACCACAAAGAGATAATAAAGCCATAGATGCTACTGTAAGACTTTCACAACCTGTCAGGAATGAAAAGAAAAGCTTTCCTCCCTTTCTGTTGGCTGTGATCGCATGGTGGCTCTCTCACAGCGTGATGTGGAGAGAACGGTACCTTCAACGAAGCATTACAGTGCTGAGTGCAGTGCTTTTAGAAATCCTTGTTTGAAATATAGTTAGTGAAGTGGCTGAGTTTTAAGAAAAGGAGTTTTCTTGACTGAAGATGGTAGAAAGAAAGAGGGAGACATTTATGGAGCTTGCTTTTAAAGCTGGGCTTTTTTCTCCGTCTCACTCTAATTGCCTCTTTTGTGTCCGCCATTCCTTCCTATTGAGAAAAACAGACAAGGACTGAGTGACCTCAGGAGCTGTAGTCTACGTGGTTTTTTTTGTCTTTTAGAGACTATTTTTACAGACACCGTGTCAAATCTATTCATTCCGATGAGGTCATGCACCATACCTTTTTACATTAACTAAGCTAGCAGTTTTTATCCTGTTCATTTTTCAGGTGACTAAAACATGGCGGCGCACAGGAGCGTTTTCTCACCTGGTGGGTTACGTCGTCCCATGCCATTGTGTGTTTGCACTTGATGTAGTCCTGTACACTGATGCTGTATTGTTTTGTCACACCATGATCCTCAAGAAAAGACTTTATATTGCAAAAACCTCTCACTGGACACTTTATTAGGAACACCTGCTAACTCATGCATCCATCCATTATCTATACCGCTTTATCCGTCTGGGTCGCGGGGGGGGCTGGAGCCAATCTCAGCAGACACAGGGCGAGAGGCGGGGTACACCCTGGGCAGGTCGGCAGTCCACCACAGGGCCCCTGCTAATTCATGCGGTTATCAAATCAGCGTAAAAATACGAAATGCGTAAAAATGATGCAGATGCAGAGTCAAGAGTTACAGTTGATGACATCAAACATCAGAACAGGGAAAAAGTATGATCTCTGTGACTTTAACTGAGGCATGATCGTTGGTGCCAGGTGGGCTGGTTGGAATATTTCAGAAACTGCGGATCTCCTGAGATGTTCACACACAACAGTCTGCAGAGAATATACAGAATGGTGCAAAAAACAAAAAAAGGGAGTGGAGGTTCTGCAGGCTGAAACACCTAGAACGATCAGAAGAGTATGACCAGACTGGCTTAAGCTCACACGGACTCTATAGTAACTCAAGTAGTCACTCTTTACAACCATGCAGAAAAAAGCAGAAAAGCATCTCAGCATGCACAACACATCATACTCACCTAAATTGGGCAGTTGGAAATTAGAAAAAAAATCATCTGGTCTTCTTCCAGTCTTCAATGGTCCAGTTTGTTTGAGCCTGTGCCCAGGATAGCCTCAGATTGCTGTTCTTGGCTGACAGGAGAGGAACCTGATGTCCACCTCAAGGCTGATGTTCTGTGTGTGCTGAGATGCTTTTCTACTCATCATGGTTGTAAAGAGTGATTATATGAATTACTGAATCCTTCCTGGCATCTTGAACCATTCTGGCCATTTTCCTCTGACTTCTGTTATCCACAAGGAGTTTCCACCCACAGACCAGTCACTCATTCAATGGTTTTTGTTTTTGTGCACCATTCTGCGTAAAAACTCTAGAGACTGCGGTGTATGAAAATCCCATGGATCTTCCTTCACACTCTACATTCCTGTCAATACAGGCAGAATTTCCCATATTTATAAAGTACCATTAGCTTTTTCACTGCAGCTACCTCAGCTCAGTGTTGCACAGCATTGTATTGCACATACAGCTGCATATCACATATGGTGCATACATTTTAATATAATCTTTAATAATATATTTATATCTTTCTTTTTCTGTTCATAAACATGTTTTTAAGCAAATTCTGTTTCATGTCACCAGACAGTCATTTCAGTAAAAGTCATTTCACTGCGCGTTGTACTGCGTATGGTTGTGTGTGTGAGACCAATAAAGTTTGATTTGATTTGAAATGCATTGGAAGCCCAGACCAGCACCTGCCCCATATTGGAATAAATGAGACGTTTCTACGTTAGCTGGATCAGCATTAGCAACCTCGGCAAC
Organism: Parauchenoglanis punctatus; assembly: GCA_030068025.1. Taxonomy (NCBI): domain Eukaryota; kingdom Metazoa; phylum Chordata; class Actinopteri; order Siluriformes; family Auchenoglanididae; genus Parauchenoglanis; species Parauchenoglanis punctatus. Next base: position 1,377,809 of record JAQQZU010000037.1, on the reverse strand, counting down.
GTGACACAGAATCAATATCACGGCCTAGAAATGCAGTAATTTTTATGGTGGCTTCATGACTGGGATTGTTTGACAGCTAATCCAGATTTGGTTGCATCACAGTGCAATAACGCCGTCAACAAACTGGTCTCTACTATGTGTGCTGTCCTTACACACGTGATTTAAGTATGCAGAAGTCTTCTGATAAGCAATTATACAATAAAGATTTAATCAAGCCTTCCAACGCTAATTCATATTGACATTCTTTAAAGGCGCATTGATGAGACAAGTCTCCGTAATCATGTTTACTAAAGTTCCATGAACATTTGAATAAAAGTATGAGGAAAACATTTGCATACACAGATAATTACACAGCTGATTACTTTTCTATAGCAGCATCTCTTACTCTAGCGTAGCTGCAAAATGTTAATGGACTTGTTATTGTTTCTATAGTAACAGCTCAGTCGCAGGGACTTGGATAGAGGAAGCTTCATGTAAATTGATTGAGTTCATTGATATGCTGAAGTTGGGATGTGTGTTTAGCATTTGCTGAAGGATCTCCAGTGTCGGTGCGTTGTAACAGTCAGAGGGAAAGCTGTGTACATTTTACTTTAAGATTTCTTTTGGAGGAATTTACACTTTCTCAGTAACACAATATGCGGTGTTGTTTTTATGTATTAACTTCAAGAGAGAGAAAAAAGAGAGGATGAACTGAGTGAGGGAACAACCGTTAATAGTGGACGTTCCACAACATTGAACATAACAATAAACGGATAATATAGAATACATATCAAATTGTAATACGGTCAAATTGTTGATTGTTCTGATATAAGAGGCATTAAACACTTGGGCTCATGGAGCTCATGCAGCCGTGCAGTGACACCGTGGGACTCTGGTTTTAGCAGTAATTACCTCCACAATGATCCTGCTGAGAAGCGTCCAGCTGCCCAGGTTGCTCTCGTGTGGAAATTTGCCAGGGTTTTTCACCTCAATTTAAATTCTCCTTGCTTGGCCTAATAGCAGGAACTTTTTCAGTGCTTTGAAGCAGTTTTTACTAAATGTTATGATTTATGACCAGGCTTGACCAGCTTTAATGCCTCGGGGGCATTTATTCTGAAAATACAATCGCCGTTATTATTCTCTGTCTGTATTGATTTTAAGAAAGTATTGAAAAGAGGAAACTCGGAGAACAAGATGAATTATTTATTTAGTAGGAGAAAAGATAAAAACTAAAACCCACCACAGAAAGTACTGCTGTGGGTTTTACCCAGATGGTGCACTTTTTTCCGGTTTGTGCAGAGTCAACTTGGCCTTCCCGAAGAAAGCTTTACGAATAATGAATGAAAGCTAGCACGCGCTGGGGTTAGCGTTATGTAAATGATATGGTTCTAGCTAGAGGCAGGGAATTCGTTCTTGATAATTGTTAGCCACATTAACAATTCAGCAGCTGTAAAAGAGGCTCATAGACTGTTTGTTTTATCCATTTATATATTAATCAACTAATGATCAAGGTTGAAAATAAGATATTCCTAAGAATCAGGCTACAGATATATATACAGTGCTGACAGGAAGTTATTGTAAATTTGCATCATATGTCTTGGCCCTGCATTATATCAAAGTAGATTATTTAGTAATCAATCCTAGGGTACAGCGCAGAACATTCTCTTTTATTTGAGAACAGTTTAGGACAGTGGCGTATAAGCTAAGGTCCTTCACTGACATTGGGATGATTGTGAGGGTGAGGTCAAATCCTGAGGACCCTTAACCCTCAGCTATTCAGCTCAATGCTCTGTTTGTATTCTGCTTAGTGTTGAATGAAATGTGAGTGAAATACAGGAACATACAAAGTAATTCTTTAAAAACTATATGTCTCAAAACACAATCCTCAAACAAGATTGTGCTCTTGTGTTTGCCTCAACCCTTGCAGTTTTTCAAACTACAGGCTGACCTTGCTTTTATTTCCAAGGTCCTAGAAAGGGTAGTGAGCTCAGCAGCTTAGGTCACACATGTATAGGAATCCATCCATCCATTATCTATACGGTTTAACCAGCTGGAGCCAATCCCAGCTGGCTTCAGGTGAGAGGCAGGTACACCCTGGGCAGGTCGGCAATCTGTCACAGGGCTAATACAGACATGAGCAACCATTCACATTCACTTTCACATCTGTGGCCATTTTATAGTAGCCAGTTGACCTAATCTGCATGTCTCTGGACTGTATGGGGAAAACCGGAGCACCCAGAGGAAACCCACGTGGGCACGGGGAGAACATCCGGAACGTTTTGGAACGTCTGTGCCGCCTGCATAGGAATCACATCTATTAAATATTTCAGTCAAAATCTTTCGGTATTGAGACAGCGTTGGTTAAAGTAGTCAATGACCAACTACTGACATCTGATGAGAGTTGTGTCTCTTTACTTGTGTTGCTACTAATGTATACATCTAATTCATGTGGCATAGAGTATTGGAGCAGACTATGAAGCAATACGAAGAAAATTGTCCACATCTTTTAATATTCGGGGTATATTTAAAGGTTGGAACTACAGCATGATGCACCATTAAAAACAACTCGAAGAGATAACCAAGTATGAAATTCTGCAGATTCTGGCAAACCTCCACCGAAACAGTCAGCCACATATTCCAAACATTACATTGTATAAACCTTCATACTCTGCATCAGCAACTCTCCATCAACACAGCAGCACTAGAGACTGCCCCAATAAATGTAGCAAAGTACCTCAGAGCCTGCACACGTCTATAAATCTATCTCCACTAGACGTCAGAGGCAACATGCACCATTAAACACTGCATTATGGATAAAACTCACATTTTTTTATTCAAATTTCGATTGAGAGTTCATTCGTAAAATTCTACAGAGCTACACGACTGTTTTGAGGTTACTGCCCCTTTCCCTATAAATGCTAACTCTGGGTAAATTTATTATTATATGTTTCAGCAAAGCCACAGGACTCACACCTGCTTGATAAAGTCGAGGATGATGACTTTCCTCTAACATTCCTCTAGTTAATTCTTGCAAGAAAGACTTTACTTTGGTCTTTGAATTCCTAGACTCTTTTTTGTTGTGATCTTATGCTAAGTGCTTATCAGATGATTGTACATGCCACATGTTCAGCTGTTTGCCACAAAACTGGAAACCTATATCTATATCTATATATATCTACCTGCTATAAATATACCCACAATACAGGAAAAAGATTCTAGGATACTCATCCTGTTTGATCAGATATGTTTTTCCCCATATTTAGACTTTACTTTTATTGTTGTCTATAGCATGACACACTATCCTAGAAAGGTGAAAGGTCACGTTATATGTCACATATTGTAAATTTGTATATTCCAACTTGCAGTTATGATTGCATTGGGTGTTTGAGTGTAATTTCCAAGCTGGAAAAACGATATTTCCGAGTTTTCTGAATACAAAGTTCTAGTCGAGTATTTTCTGGTTTCTGTGCCATATTTTTCTCTCTGTTGCTAAAGGAGAAAGCGGTTTAATAAAGAATTTATTCCCTTCTGAAAACAGAATATTGCTGTTTTTTTTGGATTGCGAAGCTTTATTTTCCTTCATATTACACTTTATATTGCTTGTTATTTTTGAAAGACATCGTCTTCTACAATTTTAGGAGCTCCTGTTTAAAATTCTGTAGCGGTGAGATGGCACATGGCGGAAAGTGAACATGTCCTGAGTCAGCAGATTGAGAAGAGGGTGAGAGCAGAGAGCAGGTCAGGACGCACGATCTCTGCGTTCTCTCGACTTTATCTGCAGCGAGTCCTCCTGTGTTCTGGAGGCTGACGTGAACGAAACATCAGATGATTCAGTTTACGCACGCTTAAAGAAGAAGAGATGCGAGTTAGCAGGAGAAAGCTCAAGTCAGTACATAGCGACAGTGTTTGCATGAGCAGAATCATCGGATTATGGTCAGGAAGAAAGAAAGGAAGAAATGAACAGACAAAAGGAAAAAAGAAAATTAAGTGAAAGAAAGAAAAACGAAAACAGAAAGTAAAGAGAGTTGGTTTTTGTCATGATGTGAAAATTGTCTGATTTGTGAGTGAATCTGTGTCTAATCGCGCTTTCTCCAATGCCTGAGAAGGAAAAGGACGTAAAGGAGGAGAGAAGGTGTGTAGAACGTCTGTCCTCTAATGGACTGGAATGAGTTTAGGAGGTTATTGATTGTGAAGCAGAGCTGAGAGCTCAGAGCTCCTCTATCCAGCGTGACAGGACCAGTCACTATATTTCACCGTCTCGAGATCAAACTCCATTCTTACAGGAGAAAAATGGAAGGAAACAGAGGAAGCGATTTCCTGCCTTCTCTGGCAAATACAGAAGTGAGCCATATGCCGCTCTGTGCTTTTAATAAAAAAGTCTGGTAGGAAAAGAGACGGCAGTGTGAGTCTGACAGAAACTCACAACTCGGAGATATAAAAAGGGATCCTGAATCACGCCGTCACCATCTGCCTTCTGATACACGCTTCCTTCTCTCTCTCTCTCTCTCTCACACACACACACACACACACAGGTTTTATCTCTATAAGGACTTCCATGTCACCCTTCTGAATAACCAGCATCCGTTTTTTAAAGGGCAGTAGACCTGTGTCTGTGGCGATAGAGCTCTCTGAACGAAAAGAAAAAGACGAATAAGTCGTGGAGCTTTAAGGAGAATCATCTCGCCGCTTCAAATCAGAAGAAGGAAAGGAAAAAATGTGTACATGATGCGAGAGAGAGCAGATGACTGGATGCGTGTAATAATTCACGTGATTTTAGAGTGCTTTGACATACACACTG
>JAQQZU010000037.1:1332983-1353771 GCA_030068025.1 Parauchenoglanis punctatus | reverse complement strand
GAGACAGACAGATGCAGACAGAGAGAGAGAGAGAAAGAGAGAGATACAGACAGACACAGACAGAGAGAGAGAGAGAGAGAGAGAGAGAGAGAGAGAGAGAGAGAGAGAGAGAAACAGAGAGAGACAGACAGACACAGAGAGAGAGAGAGAGAGAGAGAGAGAGAGAGAGAGACGCTATCAGAGCCGGTGATGTAAACGCTGGAGATTGCCTTTCGAAGCGCATGTTCACAGTGATCATTCTGAAAGGCTGGAAGCCAAAATCAACCAAATGAAACAGTCAAAAAGCCTGGAAATAAATGAATAACAACGAAACGCAAACACGGAAACAGCACAGAAACCCATGCGGCCTGTTCTGCTCAGCACTGAAGGCGGCCCTCGCTGTTGTCAGTGGCTATAAAATTACAAACGCCTACGAAGAAATAGATAGCAGTCCTCGCCGTTTTTAAAAAAACGCTGTTTAAAAAAGAGTCGGACAGGTCGAGGGATTCAAAAGAAGTGTGATCGTGAAAGACAAATGGAGAAAAACTGCTACACAATTAAAGAGTTAATGATCTCCCCCCACACGCGCGCACACACACACACACACACACACACATAAAATAATCAAGCAAATTCAAAACATCACCAACATTACCAATAATTTTTTTTTTTTTAGAATTGTTCTTTTTTCTCATCAGGTTTGGCACTTTATCTGAACAAATACCTGTTCAAAAAAGACTAATCGTCATACAAAAACGTATTCAATGTCTCGTTAACGTAGAATATATTATTTCATAGTGAGCATACAGCAGGTAAACACTTGTACATACGCTTTTAGTTTTTCAAATGAACATTCCAACAGATGTTTTACACACATGCACAGAAACGAACCACACAACTCTCTTGCGCTGTTGCGACATCCTGCCTCCTTTTTCCTCCGCTATTATTTCTTTATTTAGTTATTTCATTCATTATTATTATCATCATTATTTATTTATTTTTTTTTGCTTTTCACCGAGTCCATTTTAATATCTTCACGACGCTTCCTCAGCCGAGCGGGTTTCTGATTTGAGCCGTACGAACTCTTTGGCCACCTCGTCGTTGGTCCGTTGCGAGAGGATCCTCATGATGGTGAGGCCCGTCTCGTCCATGGTGACGCTGCGGATGAGCGGATACGCGGCGTTCAAGCTGACTTTATCGGTCAGGTCTCGGAGCTGCAGCACGGTGACGCCGATGACGCGGTCCTCGCGAGCAAAGCAGTAGTCCTTCAGTGACACGTGCAGCTCGTACGCTTCCGGCCCGTGCTCGCTACTCAGGATGCTGCGGAGGAAAGAGATGAAATGGAACAAACAAACAAACAGAAACGTAAATGTAAACATTCCTAATATAACGATCTTATTATAACAATGTTCATATAACAGTGACTCAGTTGCACGGACGCTTATCAACGGTTAAACCGCGAATGGAAATACAAATATTAATAATGAATACATTTTTTGGTAATTCATTTAACTGATGACAATTTTGAAATTCAATGGAAAGTTGCTGCGTCATAAATTAGACGATCCAATCGTGACGCAACATGCAAATTACAGGACAAAAGCATTCTGGGAAATTAGCACAGACTGGAGAAATACTGCACGTTGGATATTTTCACTGCACTAGTTGTGCAGGCTTTACCTGTCTAGCATGTGATGTTATTACATCATAACCTTGAAGATCCAATCATCTCTGATATGCAAATCACACGACAGTATATACAATACTTTTATTAGAGAAAGGAGAAAATTGGATTCGCAGAGTCGGAGTTTTCTCGCTGAAACTAAATTGTTAGAATCTCACATACAATATTTCAAACAAGTAACATCATAAAGTCATCCTAAACTTTAGGCTTTGTTTAATATAATAAATAGAGTTTTGCGGGAGTTGACAAAGTGTGAAAAGCTGAAGTTTTTCTGTCTTTAATTCAGACAGCGTTCTAAATAAAAGTCATCGCATCATAAAACAGCAGATCCGATCACGTTCCAACATGCGAACGCGGCTCAGGGGGCGTGCGCGTGCAGGAGGGGAGGCGATTCACAAATTTCTTAATAAAATAAAAGTGCGCGCGTCTGGGAAGTTTTTGGTTCTTTAAAGAGATTTAAAACTCTAAAATCGAGACATTTCTTATTATTCGGTGTAGCCAAACGCAAACACACACAGACACAATGAAACGTCCTCGAAACGTTATGAAATGCTATTTTATATTTATATTCACTTATACGTATTAGTTAGATTGTCTTGTTTTTAAGAGAGTTTAAAATAAGGCCATTTAAAGAAAACTGCTAAAATATACAGTGGTCAAAAACTTCATCCTAATAGATTTTTCCCTAAAATGACTATTTCTGTGGTGTTTATTTAGTTAAAAGCCCAGCAAGGGCTCGACTCGCGCCTGCACCTGCTTTACACGTACTGGTTTTATTCTTGTGTAAAGCTCCGGGTTTTAAGACGCTTCAGCGTGAACGTTCTCAGGCACAGAAGCGCGTTCAGCGACCCGACTCCCCGAACCAAAAGCCACGCTCAACGGCTTCCCCACATTAAACTAAACGCTCCTGCAAACGGCTTTTAATTCCTGATATTTTGACATCCTATAACGAGAGTGTTAACGACTCATTCCCAGAAGAGTGTGCGTTATTGTTCTGGCACTGAAAAGACTCGGGCAGTTTGGAACATCTCTATTCATCCTGAAAGTGCAGACGACTTCACTAAAGCGTCTTCATAATAAGCCTGGTCTTTTTAATAGCCTCTTTAGCTTAAACGGCGAGCAGAGCGAGTGACCCGGGCGCAGACGCCGCTGTGAGGACCCTCAGCCGAGTGCTGCTGCTACTGCGTAAAAGCCCCCATGAGTCTGATATCTGTCTTCCTTAAACTCTCTTTCAGTATGATTTCTACCTCTCAGGTAAATGATAAAAGCCTCACCAGGTGCTCCGGATCAGCTCGGCGACACGGAAACCACAACAATGGCAGCGATTGTGCATAAGCGAGAGAACTCTGAAGAGAATTTACATCACAAGTTTGCCAAATTGATGTGGAAATGAAAAACTCCGGCAAACGTTTTGTGAGATTGCACAAAAGTACATCCTTTTTCCCCTCCATGTCCTATGCGGGGCTCTGTGGCAAATAAATTTGTCACGAATGATGGGAATGAACTCGGAATTCAAGAAAACCTGCCAGATGGTGTTGAAGCTAAACAGCGAAAACGTTTTTTTTTTTGTTTTAGGAATACACTTAGCCGTCTCTACTTGAAGAAAACCGAAATGATATGATTATTATTTATCGTTTACTTTCTAACGAATGGTTAATGAAGGAAGTACTCACTACTGGAATGTTTCGTTGTATTTCGGTGACCAGTTGTTGTTCTTGGTCTTGGTGCTGTATTTGCGTTTCTTGTCGGCGAGGTTCGGCCCGATGGCGTTGATCTCCACAAACGGCCTGAACATGGTGTTCGTCTGCCAGTTGATGCTGTTCACACCCACCACTGCGAAAAATGGAAACAAAACAAAACAAACAAACACAAAAACACGTCATGATACGAGACAGGAAGAACACGCAACCAAACCAGGTTTTTTTTTCGTTTAGTACCTGATCTGAATACATCCAGTGAGAATTAATACTGACATTTTCAGATGTAACTACAGACTTAAGTGTTATTTAGAAATGACCAGGAAACGTGAGCCCTAACTCCAGAAAGCAGGTCGAGAAGTTTTAGTGAGCCCCAAATGACATCCTCTTAACATTGAAAGATAATACTGAAAGAGCAACTGCCCCAGCTAGTCCATATCAGTGATAATAGCAGTGCTGTGGTTTTTGTGGAGTGTAATTCAGGGTTATTCCCGCTTTATGAACTCTCAGACGATATTAGCGTAATATCCTCGTGAAGATTTTCAGGTCTCTGAACCTAAAGCTTGAGTCGTTCGTTCCAGTCCCTGCCAGGGAAATAGTTTTATGATGGTGTGTATGGAGGAGGTGTAACGACACACATAAAGAAAGTGTGTGTGCCGTTAAAATACGGCTGCATCATTATTACAGCCATAAAATAAGCAGGGCGCTGAGTGCTGTCCATCATAAAATACACATTAGCACCGAAATGAGTCAAGGAGGCGTCCTGTGAGATGAAGAAATAAATAAAGTGCTTACAATTGTCTGTGTGTGTGTGTGTGTGTGTGTGTGTGTGTGTGTGTGTTCGGCGTACCCTTCACGTTGACTTTATGTTCTCCGGTGCCGGGGTGAGAGATGAGATCCACGTGCATCACCACTTCTCCCAACGAGCTGGACGATGACTGACCTGAGATCACACACACACACACACACACACACACACACACACACACACACACAGTCTGAGAAACCCCTCTCACACACATGCACTATCTCTACAGTGACCTGAAATCAGACAGATAATAAAAACTTTGAGAAATATTTCACACTAATCTTAGCAGTGACCTCCAAAAGTCAAAAAGTCTGAAACAGATATAAATAGGAGGCTCACAAAAAAAAGCCCTTCTTGTTTAGGCCACACCCACTTACAGATACAGATACAGACAAGCGTGAGACAGATACAGGCAGCGATACTGCGTTTTATATTTATACTTAAAATAATTGTTTATAATGAGATCGTTCTGATCATATATGAAAGCTCCAACACCACGCAGGGAACTCATGCACACGCTATAAACTAGTAATGTGAAACTGGCCTGAAGTCTCACACACACACACACACTGAGAAATCCTTTACCCATTGTAGCTGAGTGCAAAAGTTTTCACACCCTTGCTTTAAACTGATGAGATGTGACGATATAAAAACATGTTCCTGAATGAGGAACTGGTTGAGCTGGTATTTTATTTATAGTTATTTTTCTTTCACTCATTATTCATTGCGTTGTGTCTCTCTAAACACCGTTTAATAAAATCGAGGCGTCTCTGGATGTGTACCTTTATAAGGGCAGGTTATTGGCTTAGGATGATTTATTTATTACCTTTCTCTCCATTCCGAAGATCACATTTAAACACTAAATTTTGGAAGATCACATTTAAACACTAAATTAAATGGGTTAAACAGTCGACTCATTTATTACGGTGGATTGACAGCACTTACAGACACCGTTATCCAGAGTGACACGCATAAGCCCTTCTATTACATAACATTTTGTTTATTTAAAAGAAGCATGCTGGCTATTACATCTTTCGCCTCGGTTTAGACTCACAAATATTCATGAAAGGATAGCTAAATCCCAGAGAAATTCCAGTAACTAGCTTTAATAGCGAACCAAGCTGCAGGGCGGAAGCATAAAAAGCTTCCCATCACCCACAGAGTGCACTACGCAGGGAGTCGGAACGCATCCGGGAATCGGCTTTCCGTTCATTCCCACGCAGAACACCTCTCAGAGATGCGACTGCAGGAAAACCCTGATAAACTGACATAACACTACGGCGCAGACTGCACAACAAAATGCTGATGAATCCCTCACCGGGAGGTCAGACATACAGAAACCCTACACACACCAAGCATCGGATCAGTGCTGAAACTCTCATAAGTTATTCATAGCCTAAACATCGCATGAGGATTGCGCAACATTGATAAACCCCTGCTGAATGCCTCCTGACACGCCGTGCTGTGGGAGCTGAATTAATGACTTGGCCATAAATTTGGACTCAATCTGAAGAAACTCTCAGGTGAGTTAGTGCAAAAAAAAAAAAACCCACACCACTTAGCTTCCTGCCCAGTGAATTCGTAGCGGCTTCGCTGGATTTCCCTCAGGAAGGAGCTACACACACTGCAGCCTGAATCCTTGAAATAAACAAGGACTGAAAATCATCCGGATCTGAACAATACAACCCTGTTATAGATCAGATGCAGCTCAGGCCAAGGTCCAAATAACACGGCACTCGTTTATCAAATAAAACGCACCCTGAGGACTTGAGGGGAATATAAAACATATCCTCAATGCATCACATCTAAAGAAGCGCTGACCTGAAAAGATAATATCTGAAGCCACTAGTTATCTCAGGATATCTCTGACAAACACATATAGATATGTATTTTAATTACTTTTGCACAAAAAAATAATCATGGACTACAGGACTACAGTCGTTTCCCATAACTGCAGTATTCATAGGTCAAAGATCCAGCCGTCCATTATCTATAGCGCTTTATCCGTCTGGGTCGCGGGGAAGCTGGAGCCAATCCCAGCATCTGAGGTCAAATTTATTTATAAAGCACGTTTAAAAGCAACAGCAGTTGACCAAAGTGCGGCACGATCAAAATAGCAAAACCGTAAAACAACATGATAAATAATAAGGACAAAGAGTTACAGCACAATAAAAGATGAAGTCAGAGTGTGAAGCTCAACTCGAATCCAATGCCAATGAGAAGAGGAGGATCTTCAGCAGCCACGCAAAGCTTTCAGAGGTCTGAGCAGTTCTTCGATGAAAAGGCAAGATGCTCCAGAGATTAGAAGCCGCCGCAGCAAAAGCTCCATCACCTCTATTATTATTGTGACTGGATCTCAGAACATCCAAGAACATCTGGTCGGTCCACCTCAGAGCTCTAACCAGGGTATGAAGAAGAGTTCGCCAACCCAAATTAAACCTTAAAAACAAGCAATAAATCCTTAAAATCAATCCTGTACCGGTGTCATGCGATCACACGTCCTTTTTCCTGTTAGAATTCCTGCATTTTGAAGAGACGACGACTCCGAACCCACGAACAAAGAGTTACAGTAGTCTATCCAGCAGCTAATAAAGGCATGGATAACTTTTTCAAAGCCGCTGACAGAGAGGTGAGCCTTTACCTTGGCTAAAAGGCTTAACTGGAAAACGCTAGTTTTGACAACCGAGCTGATCTGTTTACTGAATTTGAAGGAGCGGTCATAAATCACATCAAGCTTTTAATAAAAGAACGATTTTTCGAAGCCAGAGGGCCGAGAGTTCCATCAGAGTCATCCACACATAACGAGCTCAGTCTTATTTACCTTAAGATTGAAGAAGTATAAATCCGACCAGGTTTTAATGTCTTTTAAGCAGTCCAACAGAATAGTTTGTGTGCAACTAACTAACCTAAAATAGCTAGTATACATTGCTAATATGTAACTATCTAAAAAAAAACTTGTATGCAGCTAACTAGCATAAAAATTGCTAGCCCAAATAGCTAGTACGTAATTAGCTTAAAAAAACTTGTATGCAGCTAACTAGCATAAAAGACAGCTAGCATACATAGTTAGTATGTAACTAGCTTAAAAAACTTGTGCGTAACTGACTAGGATAAAAATAGCTAGCACAAATAGCTAGTATGTAATTAGCTTAAAAAAACTTGTGCGTAACTGACTAGCATAAAAATAGCTAGCATAAATAGCTACTATGTAATTAGCTTAAAAAAACTTGTATGCAGCTAACTAGCATAAAAGACAGCTAGCATAAATAGTTAGTATGTAACTAGCTTAAAAAAAACTTGTATGTAACTAGCATAAAAATAGCTAGCATAAATAGCTAGTATGTAACTAACTAGTTAAAATACACACTCTTATTTTTAGTTTCATTTCATCGTTCTAATTTTGGCAATAGTATGTAATCCACTAACAAATTTCTTTACTTTGTCCTCCATATTTGTCGTGCTTACTCGCTCCCCAACCTGCGAGCTGATTGGTCAGGAGATAAACTAAGTTTGTGGCTGTTTCTCAGAGTCCCATTGAAAACGTGCACTGAAAGCTCACGGCCGGTTGAATAATGAAAAGGAACTGGGTTATGTTCCCTACTTGGTTGGAATAAAATCTGATAAAACAGGATTAGCTTGCTCGTGCTCTTGCGCAGTCGAGCCTGACCCGAATCCAGCCGAAGACGTTTTGATGAACGACCTGGAGACTGAAGACTGATGTTCATCAACTGTACTACGCCAAGCTGTCAGTGGTGATGAAGGAGCGGAATGTGACTTTATAAAACAGCATACACTAAGAGTGTCCTCGAAGTGTTTTAGGTTCAGTGTTTCATAACTTTCCAGTGTTTTTTCTATCCTAAAGGTGCTGGTGGAAACGCGGCGTGTCCAGACGTCCTGCTGGAAGGAACCGGAACTGCACGCAGACACGTGCTGAAGCCCTGGCTCTCTCTGCTCGAAAGATGAGCTTGTTTATATTCATAATCATCCGATCAAGCCGTACTTATTACAGACCCTCGCTGGAGAAAAGGACGGTCTAATTTATCAAGATGACAATCACATATGGAGGAAAAGGAAATTAAGCTGGGTGCCAAAAGACAGACTGATGATGTAACCAGCACCCTTAAAGGACGTGTGCGTTTCTATGGAAACGTCTGTGATCAGTGAGCCTGGTGCTGATTTGTTGGTAGTTGCTGTAACTTCTTTATAACTGTGAGGTGTTAATGGCTGTGTGCTGTGCTAATGTCACAGGCGGACAGTGTTAATGCCAGCGCAGAATTTTAACAATGTTAAACATAAGCGATAACTTGTGCTGTGTTAAGTGGGCAGACTAAAGGACTAAAGTGGCGCTGCATGCTCCCTTTAGGTCAATATGAAGTGAGGGCTGAAACCCACTGTACCACTAACAGCATGGCATTGTGGGTAACGTAGAAAAATGTTAACCAGCGTGAAAATAGAGCAGCGTGTCGATGGAAGATGTTTAAACTATAAATTATCCCTGAATATTAAAAGCGTCTGCTGCACGAGTCCCTGCGGATGAGCCGTTGCTATAGAAACGACATGCGTTAGAAGGAGTGCATTTATATATATAAAAAAAAAAGTAACTGCACTTTTATTACGAAACTGAATTTCATGGTCAATTAATAATATTTTCCAATTTACGCTTAAATAATAGCGCGACTGGAGTCTCAGACAGCGATTCTGCTTATTAGTAGATTCTTTCACGTCCTTGTCCCGACGTTCTAGTTAATTAACCCGAATGTGCCTCATCGAGAAGTTCGTACTTATTTAAAACACTTACTTTATTGAGTTATGAAAAGTTCAACCCACTTCAAGCAGTCGGTAAAAACAGCAAACCTGAAAACTTCTCACAGAGCTGAAAAAATGACATCAAGTGAAATTACCTTCTATAGTCAGACTGCCTTGTATTTCCTATTATAAGCTCATGGTCAACAAAATCTAAGATTATTAAACCTATTTATTGACATTGTTATTCATTTCAAGGGTAAAATGATATTCTATTGGCAGATAATTTTGCTCCCTTTTCAAAATAAATGAAAAAGGCTTGAAAGGAGTAAAAAATATCAGTTTAATAATCTTATATCTGATTCATTTATTTCCTTTTTTTTGCAGTGGAGATGAGGTGCTTCGCTAGTCTGTTTACCAACAGCGAATTTAGATAAAGGATGAAACAGAACAGTGAGAGAAAAATATCTGTCGGAAAGACTCACAGACCTGACATTTTTAAATCCTTAGAGGCAAGCGGAATAAAAAAAAATATTTGTCACATTCTGAAATATCATATTTATCGTTTCACTCCATCTTAGCACGCTGCTTTCTGCGAGACCTGTGAAACTTACTCTGTTGGTGCAAGAATTTTGAATATAGGGTGTACAAACTTTTGCACTCAACTACTTCAAGTCAGACAGACCCAGCAGCTTGACACACACACACACACACACACACACACACACTGAATAGAACTGTGAATATAAATTTTAGCTAAATCCTCTAACGACATTCAGCTTTTCCTTTGAGTTCAGATTCCTGAAATTAAAAACTGCAGATTTGTGTGTGTGTGTGTGTGCGTGTGTGTGTGTGTGTGTGTGTGTGTGTGTGGCACAAGTGTAAGAACAGACAACAGAAGAGAATAAAAGTAAAATCCTGACATTTTCGCACGAACGCCAGAACATTTTTGCATATGCATGAGGGCATATGAATGCTCACACAGGTTTATATTAAAGCACTCTTTCTAATGCGTTATCGTTTCCATAGTAACAGCTCATTCACAGGGAGTTGCACAGGGGATGCTCCACTTTATAAATAGATTAGAAAAACATTGATATGCTGAAATTTTCTTAAAGTAAGGAGAAGTCCTATGAAGTTTTATGACATCTTCAGGACAGAGAATAAAAAGTTTTTAAATTGTTGCCAGATTGCTGGGGGGGGGGGGGTATTGTAATAACATTATTCTCTAAGCAATGAATTACAGTTGCAATAATGTACTGCAATGTGCAATAATGTAATCGTAAATAAGGTTTAAATGTAAAGAAAATAATTAAAAACGAGCATGGTGTTGAGTAGATTTTAAGAAAATGCTCTACTTTCTCCAAAAGCTTTCTTGTAAACATTTTAATCATGAAAATTAACGTAATATCGTGCCCAGACGTCTAGAACGATAAGCGCAGCTTTCTTGTCATTTTGTTTTAGAGTTACATCATGTGTCCCAGCTCTAGCCCTGTCTCCGCCCCCTGCCCCAGCATCGGTGTGTTACCTGATTGTGTTCACCTGTTTTGAGTCCTGCTCTTTGATCAGCTTTTCTGTTGTCTCTTTGCCTCATTGTGAAAGCCTTGTTTTCTCGTTCAGGATTCTCTTCTTTTATTTTGACTCATGCTGAAACATTTAAACGTCCTGCATGGCAGTTTTTGTAACTTCTGTGAAACCGAATGCGCTTAAGAAGTAAATGCAAGTGTAAAAACAGTCAGACTTTATTGGAGAATCATTTATAGTGCCATTGGAGTTTAAGTCTGAAAAATGGAAGACACTCTCTTGGCATTTCATTCTCTAGAAGAAATCAATAAGCGCTGTCACGACACATTAAGAAGACTTTGGCTGATTTTTTTCCCCCCAAGGCTTTTCTAATCGCCGAGGTCTCCGTTTGGAATTCCAGAACAGGATTTATTGGATTTTGGATGACGGCCATTAGCATTTGTTTGGACGATACTGTTCTGTCCTACTCCAAATACAGCAGAAAAATGATGTGATGGATCAACCAGGACCTGGCAGACTCTGTTGTGAAAGCGAAGACGCCTACCGAATCCGACCGGCTGAGGGCGGAGACTGTGCCGCTTACACGAATGGAAATCAGGTTGTACGACAGACATTATAAATCAATAAAGATCGAGTTAACATGAGCGTCTGAGTTAATTCCTTCTCTGAGCTGACGAAATAGAAACTCGGGTTGATGGATCCACGATGGGAGAATGTTCTTGTGTCTCACACACCTCCTGAAACATTTTTAACGCTTGTATCTAAGAGTGAAATTAGCACTTAAAGAAACAATGAGCAGATCCACCAGGTTAAACAGTTCTTTTTGGGGTGTAACAATAAGAACAGAAAATGTGTTCTAATCAAAGATATGAATAAGAGGAGCGCTATTTTGAATGGGATCTGTGAATTGAGTGTAACAGCATGTCGGCTGATTTCATCAACAGCATGAGAGTTTGCGCTGAGCGATCTCGGGGCTCCATGCGCTGCGATGTGCCTGAGCTCGCTTTGTGTGGCGCTTCGGCAAATACAATTTCATTTCAATATGATCTTTTCAAAAGACATCCCAGCAGAGCTGCTGCTCCATATCGTCTATACAGACCACAGAACGTCTCTGCTGAGATTAAAACATTAGCTTAAAAAAAGTAACTTTATATATATAACTTTATAATAACTTTATAATAGTAAGTATATATATATGTGTGTGTGTGTGTGCGCGTGTGTTGAAAATGACTTTTTTTCTGATTTTTAAACACTGATTTTTTTCAGTGTTTAAAAAAAAACCGTATTTAAGCCACGCCCACTTCTGATTCAGCTACACATACAAACATGTTGAGTTTTAATAATAGAAATAGACAGACTTTGTGTAAGATGACTACTTTCTACACTACTGCAGGTCTGTTACAGCAATTTGAATTTCTTTAATCATCCGACAAAAGTTTAAACGAGAACCAAGTTGTGTGACTTATCCATGCGACTGGTTCTTATTTAGCTCATGATTAAATGCTCTGTTTATCACTACCATGTAAACGACAGTGAATAATGAACATTCAGTTATTATTATTCTTAGGGAAAATAGCTAGCGTGCTAAGCGCAGTGTGGTTATGATTTACCGGGTGCCTAATATGAATAATGAACAAAGACGAGCCTTTTGGATGGAATTTAAAAAAGTATCTTTGAAAACAAAGCGTGTGAGATCAGAAGTGCCACAGAGGTTCTGTATTTAAAGCAGTGATTATTGCATTATTTATCTTCAAATAAATATTAGAAACCTAAGAACAGCTCTTGATCTCACCAGCATGAGCTCTATATCATCAAATTTAGTTTCAGGGATCTGCCATCTGTCAATTGATATTCTGTGGGCCCTTTTTTTTTATTATTTTTTTTTAGAAGCTTCCGTTTGAGCATTGAGGATCATCAGCATAGAAATAAAGTTGTAGGCCATGTTGGGAAGTTAAGCAGGATTGTGTAAACACTAACCATCAGCGGGCCCAGGAGAGAACCCTGAGGGACACCTTGAGAAACAGATACCTGCCACTGGAGATAAAAGCCAATTTGGAGGCATGTGTTAAAAAGTCAGGTAGTTCCTGAGCTAATCTAAATTAGCACTGCAGACACTGTTACAAATTGCGTCTCTCTGTATGCGGCATGTGCTCGTTCTACACGTGCCTTTGTTTTGTTTCTAATCCACTCTCCACTGCCGTGCTGTCATTGGTTGATGCCCTATTGTGTTCAGCTGTTGTGTACTGAGTTCATTCCTTGATTTGTCTATCTATACCCTGCTGTTTCTCTGTCTCTCCTCAAAGTTTTTTGTGTTTTTGTGCTTTATAGCTACTTTAAGTCCAAGCTGATTGCCTTGCCTCTTCATTTCCTGTTTCCTGGGATTGATTCTTACTTGTTTTACTGTTTATGATTATGTTTTGGATTATGATGATGATGATTGGCCACAATAAAAGCCGCAGTATGCTGAGTTGTGTCCTGCCTCACTCGCTGCATGCTAACAAATACCCAAATCATTACTAAGATTGAAACGTGAACACTGCTGTGAGCTAAAGAAGGAGTAATACATTGCCTGGACTGGATTAACAGCAACAAATAAGATCATTTATGACTTCCAGAAGGTGACTTTAGTACAATGGTGTGAACAAAAAACCCAGATTGATGATGCTTGGACAAGTCGTTATTGGACATGTTTTAATGTACGTGAGAGACTAAATCTTCGGTTTTACTTCTTTTTAACTATAAATATACATATGCAAGATACATGTATCCTGTGGCGGTTTGGAGCATCGCTTGTGCACATCCTCAGAAATGAAGATTACATCATTTAAACAGTACAGCACCATGTGACAGTGTGTTTGCCACCTCTAGGAGCCTTCACGCCTAAAGAAAAGAAAAAAGTCTGCCTTCCAGACCAGGAAGATCTTCTGGATTTCCTATTTTAGCAAAATACTTTTGAATGTAATGTCCTCGTTTTCAATTTGTGATGCAGCTCATGACAACTGACGTGACAACGACAGCGGACGTTTGCAGAGAATCAGAGCCTGTTTAAAATAGTGGTGTATGAAATCCCTAAACATTTTACAGTTATGTGGAAACCCGAAGAACGGGAATGTTTTTGGAAACACGCAGGCGAGTATGTGAAAATGCAGCCTGCATTGCAGCTGGTTCAGTACGTGGACACGTGTCAAGTATAAACTAAGACAGGCCTTTGCAAGTCAATGTCGGTTTTTATGTTTTGTTTAGGATGTGAGTGACTGACATAGTCTTTGCAGGGAGGAGAAATTTGTCAAGTTATTTATGATAAACCGGAAGGAAGACTTTAATAATAGATGTTGATTGGAGAAGTTTATGAGTATGCGTGTGGGCTGTGTAAACATGTAGGAAGGATGCGCCAATAGTAGTTGTAATGTATTACCTCTTGCTAAAAGAGCTTCGCTTGTATGGTTGAAAATAAACGAGATGAAACACTTAATTGCTTGACCTGTTTGTCAGTGTTGTGCCTACTCATCTTTAACGCAGCTTCATATGATGAATCGAAAGAAACCGCAGAGAGAAAACCCAGTTAAGATGGAGAAAGCATTAACGTAACGTGTCTGTCTTATTCCAGGCGTACATTAACTTTCTCGACTTTGACAAACACAAAAAATTAGATTTCAATCTTTTCCCCTACTTGAAGTTGTTATTGCTGATGCGTCTCTTCACCGGAATTAGCATGACTGAAAATTCACAAGGGTCCTCAAAACCCACCTGGTGTGTAAAGTTGTGAATAATTAGGGTTAGCCTGAAGGCGTGGTTAACATGTGTAGCTTTAATTACAACTTTATTTCTATGAAGTGCTACTAAATCACTCACTCATTAGAATTCCTATGAATTTTTCATGAGATTGGATTTACCGAATGTCGTCTGGGAGCAATATACCTTCGCGCACCTGCTAAAATAAACGTCTTGTAATGCGGAGAGCGACTTTAATGACTTTAAAGAAGGCAGTATAAGCTACAATCAATTTTAGGGAAGCTTAAGTGGATCTAGACGAGAGCACCATATTAGGCTATAGAGAAACAGAGTGTGTTAAAAAAAGGATGCGTTCCCCAACACGCAGGGTGAAAATTAGATTCCGTGGATGTAAATATTGACATCGAGACAAACCGTGCCGGAGCTCTTGTCATCTCTAATAAGATTTTGTAAACAAATGAGAATTAAACATGTGTCTGGCAGTGAGAATCTCTCTAAGGAAAAACCTAGGTAAATGTTTTAACTAATGCTTTGTAGGAGCTTCTTCAACTCATCACATTACAAGACCGAAATTATTTTCTCCATTCGTCTTCTGTGGTGTATATGATTTGAGGAGGAATGTAAGATAATACCACCGCCCCAGTTTAAAACAAAACTGATCTTTTACGTTACATCACCTGTTGATTATTGATATTTCTATAAAGTGAAAACCAGCGCTAGTCCATAAAAGTGCCCTAGATAAATAACGAACTAAGTAACTAACTGGTTCATATTAGTGTGACTTGATATCTGGTATCCACCAGGACAGGACTGATGGTTCTTACGTCACCATCCCAAACTACTCCACCACTGCGTAGAGTTCAAGCTCAGTCAGATAGCTTATCCTTAGCACAGCCCTTTTCTGGTTAGTTGTTGTCTTTTTTTTTTATAAAGAGTGTGTGGAGAAGCATTTGTCTGAGTACTGAAGCAGATCTGAGGCTCAAATAAATTTGTAGGCTGTGTTGGGAAATTACAGAAGCACAAGGGAGTGGGTAAATAATAAACAGAAGCGGGCTCACGACAGAACCCTGAGGGACACCTTGAGAAATTTAATTTGTACTTGGCAGAGTAGAGATACAAAATCCTGCTTGCTAGTAAGGTAGGATTTAAATTAGCACTCCAAGTACCCAAATAAGTGCTGAGATAGATATGGGTAAAGGAGGAGGAATACATTTACAAGACTGGAGTCAGCAGAGGAAAGAATAATGTTTTTCAAGTCAGTGGACAGATTTGAATAGGATTGAGGTTCATAGCACTGAGTGGGATTGGAGGAGTCTGATCTTTTTCTTTCTGATCTATCTCTTGGTTGAATTGATTGTCTATTAGACAAAATTCTTATTTGACTTGAAGTTTTTATAACAAGCAGCATGTTTTTTGATAAACTGTTCTTTAAACTGTTTTTTTAAACTGTTCTTTGCCCACATTTTACCCAGACCCAGAGAATTAGCTCCATAGCATGATGCAACCACCACCATGTTTCACTGCAGGCTTCACCCACTGATCTGAGGGTGATGAGCTTTACATCATTGGCTTTGAAATTATGACTGAAAAGGTCAAACTTATGTTATGGTTTGGAAAAATGTGAGTAGGTCCTTGAAACAAGCTCTGCCATGGCTCAGAATTGTGGAAAATACAAAGAAAACTGTTGAGATAGGCAGCGGGTGGCGTTTGAAAGATCCTTTTATCCAAAGTTACAACTCAACCATGGAGCTGTTGGAAGACAGTGATGCAATTCTAGAAAACTGAGCACTCAACATCTGCCCAGAGAGAAAGTTCTAGCATACAGGAGTGCTACAAAAATGGGGCAGAAGATTCCTGCACCATCTCTAAAGCAGGCATAGGTTGTGATCTTTACCCAAGCTGTTTACACAAGTTTATTGAAATCTGATGAAGCTGGAAACAGGAAATGCTTCATCAGTCCAATGCAGTCTTCAGTGGTGATGAATGGTGACTTGTCGCCATGATGAATGGTATCTTAAAACAGTTGACTCCCTGATGATGCCACAGGTAAGCCATGGCTGGGAGTCCAAGGGGGGAGAATTGGCCATGCTCTCTGGGTGGGAGGGGCATACTCTCTCCCTGTTAAATCCTGTGCACATTTAGTAATGCACTGAAGTAATTCTTCAGACATTTCCATGTTCAGCCCTGTCCTCAGCCAAAGAGCTTTTGATGGAAGCCACTGGGGCTAGCAGATTGAATTTAGCGTTAATCAGAATCACTTCAGTTCCTATCAGGCGGAGGTAAAGTGATTTGCAAATTGAATTCCTCAATCAGAACCCAGAAAGGGGTGTGAACGCTTATTCAACCAAGCCTGAATGTTTTCAAAAGAACAGTGTTTAATTATGAGTTGAATGTTGTGTATGAAATCCTATCGAAAGTGCAAAGAGCTCTGGCACGATTTGTCTTGATTTCAGCTACACACTAACTGGCCCTAAGACAATGTGGACTGCTGTGCTAGCACCGTTCCACTGTATTCCACCACCACACACGGGGTGATGCAATTGTTTTCTGTCCTCTAGTTGCGTGCTGATCAAAGAGTAAGAGACTACGGTGGTAAGGCGTGTGGACTTTCCCAATTATAACTGTAGAAAGTGACAGGGCTGAAAACCTCTGACTGTTTTTGTGCTGTCACACACCAAAGTAAATCATTTGGAGCTTGTCTACTCCCCAAAAAAACTTTTTCATGGTCCTGTAATTGGGTAGAGCAGGAAATCTGAGTAAAACTTCTTCTTCTATAAAGTAGCAAGCCTTAAAACTTCCCCGAAGAACAGCGCTGTGCTTACAAATTAAGAAATAATAAAGCAGGTCATTATTGCCGTCGTTTGCCTAATGTTTTTAGCCAAATTAGTATAATTACTCTGAGACTGACTGCAGCAGACAGCTGCTCCACAACCACGAGCCGTAGGCTTGAAATAATTCTTGGTTGACAATTAAACTGAAAAAAAAAAAAAAAATAAAATACAGCGATTCTAACTGATGAAAACGTGAGATGGCTTACCGAATTTACAATTTCAGTTTGGGTTCCAAGAACATTAATCTGTCTAGTTTTCTAGGCAGTGGTTTTTACTTAACTTTTGTCTCGTGTTGTTGTTTTTAATGCAACTGAGAGTCTTGTGTGGGCAAGTTTAATAAGATAACAGGTTTCCAGGAAATGATTTCACATTTTATTTTCGCAGCATCGAGTGCTCACTGGCCATTCTAATAACGTTGGATATATTACGGCGTATTTGACAGATTGGCTTGTCTTTGGTCGTACTTCAGAAATCAAAGCTTCGATACTGCGAGATTTCCCCAGAACAAAACACCAAAACACCGCAGGATCTCTCAAAATCTGCCATCAAACATACAAGCAGAACTTCAAATTGGATATGCGTGACTTGAGCATGTACTCACTTTTCCGAGGGAAGAAAGAAAAGTTTGAACCTGCCCTAAAAATATTCCATATAAATGGAAATGACTTCATGCTTGTAATGTCAAATGAGGCAGCAGAATGTTTAGTCATTATTGAACATACATTTTTATGATCGGTATGGCCATGAAAGACTGTGACTAGTGTGAGGGGATTACACAGACCAAACGCAACAGGGTAGCTCTGGGAAGATATTTGTTTAAGACCAACCTGTAATCAGGACGACTTTGGCGTAAATCGGCGAGTTTACGCAAAGGCGTATTGTTCCGTCATGCTTTCGTACACCTTCTTTTCCAAACCAAATTATTACACTCCACAAAAAAGGACTGATTCGCAATATCTGAGCAAGTTTCCATCAAACTGTACACTGTACATCCTCTCAAAGCACAGCCTCCGGAGTAGAAACATGATACTGAACATCACCATCCATCTGCACTACAATTAGAATTGAAACCACGGGGAGCGCTAAACAAAAGCCTCCTGTTGTGTTCACGATTTAGCAATGTTCTGTCCCATTAAACCCGCCCATCTCTTTAGATTTTACAGCAATGCAATTGCACCATTTATTGTCCTACTATGCTCAATTGATCTCATCTCCATTTCAGAGATGATCGATATAAAACCTATTATGGGAAAAAAGCCACTTAACCCTTCTCATGCTTGCTTATAACTGGGTTATTTACTGTAAAAGAAGACCTCCGAACACTCCACAATCCCTAAGATTTGTTCTTCCAACAGAATTATTTCTTACCTTGAGACATCTGGGTGCATATATATTTCTTGATCAAGGCATCTGTGGGTTGGGTGTAAAGGCTAAGCGCATATTTCAGAGACTTCAGTTCGGGACTCTTCTCCAGGAAGGTTTTCTTCAGGCCGTTCCCACCAGCATGGAAATATTGCTGGAAGGAGAGCGAGAAAGAAACAAAAGAGAATGATTCATAAGCCAGATGCAGTTTTGACTCATTTGAACCTTCGTGCTCTTTTTGGGTTTGCTTACCGATATGTTTTAGATCGCATATTATCCGACTTATCGCTTATGCTTTATAAACATCGCTATTCGATATAATGAGATATTCTGAATAAAAGCTCAATCCACACATAACACGAGGTGGCAAATGAATATGAATACAGGTTGACCATATAGAGCTCTCTAACCACAGTATTTAGCGAGAGATGAATAGATCATTGGAAAGTCGATGAACTAGAGACCAAGCTAGACATTTTAAGGTGCTAATCCGATCTCGCACAATTATTTTTTTTTGTACAACTTGGGATTTTGTTGGCTGAATGTCTGCACTCAGACGTTTCGTCTTTCGAACTGCTCTAGTCAATGTTCGTTGGTTACTTGTGAACGTTATTATCTTGAGTTACATTTACTATTTTGGTTGCCATGGTGGCCAAATCAGATTCAAGGTTAATTCCTAACATCTATTTACATGGAGAACAACACCAGCTGGTATAAAAAAAATGAAACTAGGAACATATACAAACCATAGGGGTCTGTGGTAGCTCAGTAGTTAAGATGTTGGCCTAGTGATCGGAAGGTCGTGAGTTCAAATCCCAGCACCACCAAGCTGCCACTGCTGGGCCCTTGAGCAAGGCCCTTAACCTTCACTGCTCGCTTGTATAAAATAGGATGCATGTAAGTTGCTCTGGATAAGGGTGTCTGCCATAAATGTGAACATATAGCTAGAACCAAAATTTATCAATAGTACTTTTCATTGGAGGAATAAAATCCATTGCACTTTCCTGCTGATAATCATTTTGCTTCTAATTTGCATAAAGGTTAAACTTTTTCCCTTTGCCCCACCCACTTCAGCCTGTCCTGCCCACTCTGCCCCCTGTAACTGTACTGTATCTGCAGCTCTCATTGAAGATGAATAACTTCTGGCTTCTTTTTTCATTGAGGCAGCATTACTAATGGGTTCCTGAGACCGTCCCTTGGAGGGACCCCTCAAAACATCTATGCGGTCTACAACCGAGGCCTTCATTTTACAGAATCCCTTCAGGAAGCCAAATCCTTAAGGAAAACCCTGGGAAAGCAAATCGCTACCTTGACTGTTTTTTTCAACATTGCTGATTTCTCTGCTTTCAATATGGGAAGGCAGTTTGAAAAATACAGAATGCTGAGAAGTTTGATATTTTTATTGGTTTTGACAAACAGAATCCTGACACGTCTTTCTGGGGATGTAACGCCTCGGGAAGCCCGTCACACATCAGCAGCTTGGAGGGATTTTGTGTGCGCAGAAATCCACACGCTTACAGCTCCTCAGGGGTTTGTGTGGAACAAGACACCAAGAGGACGCTAGGCCTGGATGCTTGGCAAACCCATAAAAAACTCCTTTTCTGGTCAAAACTAGTGCTGAGACCACTTTAAATGTCACTTCCTGTCATTATACCATGTTAGAAAGATTTACATTATAGTTTAAACTTGAATCATATTTAGACAGCCGGTAACTGAGACTTTCTTCTCCGGGCTTCACGCTAATTTAACAGAGAATGTATTGAAACTCTCCATTCATGTTCAAACAGCTCATATTTGTAATGGAATGAGAAAAATGGTGACTTTTTTTTTAAGTGTCAGAGTTATTAGTATCCTGCAATGTCTCACACACACACACACACACACACACACACACACACACATGGCCTGATTGCTCGTTAGTGCTGAGTGATTAAATGGGCGATGACCAGGCATCTGGATGAACGTGTTACATTTCCATCACACACACTCAGGAAAATACTACTCCATTAGCAGGATGGACAATAACAGATTAGCGGCCTGCCATCAGTGGGAGGGAAATCAAATCTGTGTTTGTCGCTTTCATGATGTGATTAAGCCAGATTGAGTTTTCTGCTCTTCCTGTAAATGGCAATAAGGGACTGTCACTTTAAACGCTGTCTGTCTCATTTACCTCTTTCTTAGTCTGTTTTCTCTTTCTTTTTCCCCCGTTTTCTCTCTCTGTTTTTCTCATCTCAGCACTGAGCAGCTGATTTATCTCTTGTGGGCATGGCTTGTAGTAGTTCAAATATATACTGCCATCTCTCAAATTTATATACACCAACATGCTACTTCTTTTTACCTGTCCATAACAGATACAGTACATATCGTAATCTTACACGGCTAGACAAAAGCTGCTTGAAAATACAAACTGCATGCATACACACACACA
>JAQQZU010000037.1:1281815-1292683 GCA_030068025.1 Parauchenoglanis punctatus | reverse complement strand
AAACTTACACACTGCAGCGTTAAAAAAATTACATACTGCAGCTTTAATAAAAACTTACACACTGCAGATTTAAAAAATTACATACTGCAGCTTTAATAAAATTTACACACTGCAGCTTTAATAAAACACACACTGCAGCTTTAAAAAATTACATACTGCAGCTTTAATAAAACACACACTGCAGCTTTAAAAAATTACACACTGCAGCTTTAAAAAAAACACACACTGCAGCTTTACTATATCACACTGCAGCTATAAAAAATTACATACTGCAGCTTTAAAAAAAAACCTACACGCTGCAGCTTTAAAAAATTACATACTGCAGCTTTAATAAAACACACACTGCAACTGTAAAAAATTGCACACTGCAGCTTTAATAAAAACTTATACATTGAACCTGTTATATTTTCAGGTTATATTTCTTACAGGACAGGATCATATTTGTTTTTTTTCCTCCTGGGTATCAGATGGATGCCATCACTAATAGAAATGGATAAAACACACACCGCTGCTTTAATATTTGATTATGTATAGCTAATCATCAGCAGGAGCTGCCAAATCGAAAGTCTGTCAAATCAAGCGCGTGGAACTCTGACAGGTGCCGGCGAATAAAATATTTCCGTTCGTGACTCGGGGAGCTGAAGTTAATCAGAGTCTCTCCATCATTAGCTCAGAGTGAAGTGTACATTCATCAGCCGCATGTGTGAGAACCGCCGCGCCTCACATAATGAACAAATGTTCCACGGAGGAGATCGGAGCTCAGTCACGGCCCATATTAATAATACCTGCTTATGAGGCGTGCCTGAGAGGGATGAGTTGTGAAAATGAATTAGTGTTGAACTATTTCCATGGCACTGCCTCCTGATACAGCCCCGAGGAGGATTTCTGAGCTGATATCACTGCCAAATAATGCGAACTGCAACTGAGATGTGCTTATTTGTCTCGGAGAATCCTGGAAGACATTTTTTTTTCTTTTTACACCGTGCAGGACAAAGTGCAGCAGCAACACATCACCACAAAACCCCCATCAGCTGCAGGTCAGCTATATTCCAGAAACTTCACGATCAAGATTCAAAGACCTCACGACATCATCATCACGAGCTCGACCTGACCACGATGCCCCGTGACACCGTGCCACTTTGATCACTCGACTCGGTGTGGAAGAAAAAAACCCCGGCGTGCCTCGAGAAGACCAGAAGCCCCTCCACCCACTCTCATTACCCACAATGCATCAGTATGAATTATTCAAACCGACAGACAGCCTAAAGAGGACTTTTGAAAGTTTTTAGCGTCTACCACCGGAAGCCATGATAATGCACTTGGATAAATTATGTGTGAAGATATAAGGAAGTTGTAAAAAAAAAAATGTCACAAAGGTCGTTTTTGTGTAGAAGTACAGAAAACGTTGGTGGAACTGGTGATAAATGACAAATAAGCTTTTGCAAATGTTTGAGGATTGGCAAAAAAGATGGATTGGAGTAGAAATATTAAACTCAGGAAGAGAAATCGACTTTTAATCTAATCTTATTCATTTTTAAGAACTACATCATACAATATGTATAATAGTGGAAGACACTGTGGTTTATAGCACTTGCGGTAAGTGTATGTAAATGTGTTTATTAAAATATAATTTATATTCAATAATATGGAATAGAATCATATTAAATATTGTTATATGAAGCTGTAAATAAAAATGCTTCTTTCTACACTCACATGGCAGTTTAATGAACCTGGATTATATGAGTATTTACACTCCATTTAATACAAAACAATAAAAAATATTCAAAACATAAATATTTAATAGCATAAGTATGATACATATAAAATATCAAATAAAATATTTATATATTAGAGTGCAATAATTTTATGCCCTCAAGTGTTTAGATAGGATTTTT
This sequence comes from Parauchenoglanis punctatus, assembly GCA_030068025.1. NCBI lineage: Eukaryota > Metazoa > Chordata > Actinopteri > Siluriformes > Auchenoglanididae > Parauchenoglanis > Parauchenoglanis punctatus. The sequence goes on along the minus strand of JAQQZU010000037.1, from coordinate 1,290,788 downwards.
GTATTTATTTTGTATTATTATTATTATTATTATTATTTCATGTGGATGTTGATTTTCACATTATTAAGATTATTATTAAACATTGCTTGAGATTTATGAGTGAGAAAAGAAAAGCTCTTGCTGTTTTGTTTAGAGTTCTGCGATATATAAATACTGCATCTTCCTGAAGCTCCAGGTTCGATGTTCACGCCTTAATGATGCTCCTTGAAAATTCAACAGCAGTTTAAAGGCTCTCCTGTGAGCGAAGGATAGCTGTCGCTCTGAAAAAAACTCTCCGTGACTAAGACGGTTCTCTCAGGAGTAGATCTCCAGCACATGTTCCTCTCCTAGCACAGAACTCCGCTGTAACGCCAGCGTAAATGAGACTAAAGTCACCTTCTCATCAGGAGGATTTACACGATCGTCAGCCATGTGTAGGTGTGTTCAGAGCTCCGCACGCGCAGCGAGGCTTTAACGCTGGCAACTTGTCTCTGGTGTGTATGCTGCATCATGTTACGTTCAACAGCAAAAAAAAAAACAGGAAATATTTCCTTCTTTAGTCCACATTTTCTATCCTTTTATTTCTGTATTTATTTAGTGATTTACTGTGAAAGGTGAGTGCTTGCGTTGGTGATAAACCTCGGCTCCGACGCTTCTGCTCAAGAAAAATCACACACAGCTGATTTTACACAGTGCTCGACTCCGAACACGCATGACGTTCCCGGCAGGAATATCGATCTAACTTTAGGACTCGAGTCTCCGAATTGTCATAGAAAGTCAGGACGGAAAACCCTCTGAGATAAAACTCACTATAAACAAACGTGACCTTTTCAAAACCTATCTACTGTGAAAGTCATCAGTAACATGTTCGAATGGTGAGATCCCCTGTGACCTCTCTATCTCACACACACACACACACACACACACACACAAACACACACACACACACACATCCCGGTGGAATTTACTCAGATCTTCAAAGACTTTTTCACATCATCCTCAGAGGAAAACACCACGGGGTAAACAAGGGGGATGAAAACAAGTTCAGGATTCCTTCTGGCTCTCTCACACACACACACACACACACACACACACACACACACAGAATGTATAAACCCATGACTGATGTTCTGATGCAATCAAGAGGCAGACAAAAGACAGAACGAGAGGGATTTTTAATTGGATCTTTTTGACACGCTGCACTTCGGGGCTCTAATCTAATGCTAATCTGTGCTTCTGCTTCCGTCTGGATCACCCACGCGTGGGATTTTCTCCTTACCTGTCTGGGAAAATTACAACCCAGATGCCCTTCTGCCTTTTTTTTTTTGGTAATCTGATCATTTCAGTCATGACAGAGACACCGTGTGCTTTGGGAAAGATGTCTGACCGCTGCTACTCGCTGTATTCAGTCATCCAGCGGATGTACAGTACGTAGCCGTATTAAACACTTCCTGAATGAAGAACTCGAATGAATCAACGAGCCACTACTGTATAAAATAAAGGGATTATTATTAACTGAACATTACAGAAATGGAAGTTAAAATGAGCAAATCCAAGCACAAAAACTAGTCAGATAAAATCCTCAAAAGTGCAACGTATGTAAGGAATGAACGTATTTGTTTTCTAGAGATTATTTAGAAATATATATATATATAGCGTGTGTATATAGTGTGTGACACATATAATAAACATCATGAATAAAAATAAGTCAGGTTTTACTTTGACTCAACCTCGTATATTTTCGAGATTTCCGATTAGGTCAGTTTTTTCATGTAAATTTAAATATGGATATTTACAGAGATAATATCTACATTATTCAGTCAAGGCTCGGGTGTGCTGATTCCCACACATCTCTGGCTTTAAACCAAGAACTGTATGAGTTCGGATCGACTTGGATGACACTCAGACATACTGAACAGCTCAGGAAGCGTTACAGCGCAACACTAACGGGACAAAAACTAAACTAGAACCAGGACTCTGCTCAGTTTTACAGGCGGGTTAGACATTATATACAGGGGAATCATACAAAGACGAGCGGCGAGTGGAAGCGGTGGGGCTGGGACCTTATTTACCCATCATGCATCTCTGACATCCTCACATCCTCAAAACTCTGGCTTTGAACCTTGAACCTGAGTGTGCAGGAGAAAAAAGGGCATCTAGATATGTTTCTCCCGAGAGAGAGAGAGTGTGTATGGTACAGGAGCAGGAGCAGGATGACAATGACAAAGCCTTGGAGGAGTGTGTGTGTGTGTGTGTGTGTGTGTGTGTGTGTGTGTGTGTGTCACCATTAGCCAAACGAGACGGGGACGGCCGGAGGGCTGGGCGTTTCTGGAGCAGAGGTGAGCGATGGTGAATCTTCTGTTTATTTTTCTCTCGTCTCTCATCCTGAGTCTGAAATGTCTCTGTGTAACTAGTGTTCGAAGGACTACATTTGTTTTTGCAGATAGATTTTTTCGCAAGCGGTTAGTTATCCAGCTAAATATATAATAAGGGGCGTGTAATAGAAGCGGACGTTCCTGTTAAAGCGACAGCAGGTAGCCGAGTGGGTAACGGTACTCTGTAAATGACGCCAGACTGAAGAGAAGACGATTAACGCGAAAGATACACGAGTGATTTCGTGAGAAAAATAGCACTACAGTTATTTTAAGCAAAATACATTAAACATTATAAATAAAACAATGTAAAGAATGATGGAATATTACTACATTTATACTGTTCAATTATAATTATTTTATGTTTAAAAAGTTCAATAAATGAATAAAAGAATAAAGAAATGGCAAGAAAAAAACGAGTAAAAATAATTCGTATATAATAAATAATGTTTTGTTTTACTAGCATAAATGTAACAAAAAATACATTTTTGAATTGTTCAAAAAAATTTTTTTGTTGGTAAAATTTGTACAAATTGTTCAAAAAATTATGGCTCTCTTCGGACCAAAGATAACCAGGGTGCAAAAAAGAATCGACTTGCATTGACTCCGCCCCTTATTTTACACGCTCAGTTGCGTATTTATTAAGACAAACGTAGACAAAATAGACTTAGATTGATGATTTTAGATGATTTTGCATGTATAAAACACAATCCTTCCCAGCTTTTGTTTTTGCATGTTGTTGTATTTGCACTTTAATAAACAGGTCCAGCATACACAGCAGATCTCATGAACAAGCATATTACCCATAATGCACTGCGAGCACACGCCAGTTTAATCACTGAGAAATGCCTGTGAGTGTCGAGTCGCTTGACGAGTATAACTTTTAATCGAGTGTGTAATGATGTAAAGCGTAAGGTTGCTAAATAAAGCATGTAGCCAGAGGCTGTACATCCCCAGTGTCCTCTGCGGAGGCTAACTAGCCATTAGCACGATATCATTCATCACTAATTAGCCTGCTAAGAGGTAGTAAATAGACTAAAAAAAAAGCAATTTATTTATGTATTTATTTTCGGTGATGATCATTGTTAATAAATTCTAGTCCTTTTTTGCTGTGTTCAGTTCAGTTGCTAGAAATAAAGATTAAAAGATAAAGCGTTAAAAGTACACGTTTGTACGGATGCCCGACAAAGCCAAAGTCTGACGATTAGCATTATGCTCTGTAATTGAATTAGCCGTGTCCTCTCGTTAGCAAAGCCGGTCCGGGAGTTTATTCGTCTCGAGCTGAAGAGTGAAAGATTAATGTTTCTCAGTGATGAGAAGTGAAAGTTAATTTTCTGCCATTAAAAAAAAAGTGAGAGACGCGAGTCAAACTGTATCTCATCGACTCCTGGCAGCGTATAAAAACCCGCGCTGTGAGTGAGACCGCGCGCTCGGTGCTCTCCGGCGCTACGAATGTTTTTAAATCAACGGATACGAAACTCTTTCATTTTGAACCCCGGTTTTGTTTCACGACCCTGCTGAGGCAACCGTGATGCGAGACTAATAATCTCACAGACGCTAATCGCATCGTGTGATTGATTTTCAACTGCTGCTGTAATGAAGGGCTGAGATTGAATCGGGACTTTTTCTCTTTTAAATGCCGAGAGACTTTTATTCAACTTTCATTCGGGAGAAACACAGTGAACACAATCAGGCCCGAGAAACCCGATCGAGTTATTCACTGAGGTCAACCAGGACGAGGAAAAAATAAAGCCAATGCTGGATTCATCAACCTTCTCAAATCCTGGCTGTCCTCTGACCTCTGACCTTTTTTCTAAATTCGGTATACACGAGAAAGAACGCGATTTTCCCTGGAACTATAGGACATCAAAATTGCAGTGAGGAATAAAACCATCCATGTCATGCTATATCAGGGAAATAATCAACAACATGGTGGTGTGATGGCGCGGAGTTACTCTTCCACCCTGAAGTTGATTATTTTCCAAGAACGGCATGTCCTGAAGTGTCTTACACCACAGCAACTTGCCAACGATTCCCATATTTTATTTATTAAATAATGAAACACTCAATGTTTTATCCATTTATAGTTACAACTACAGTTAGTTCCTGTTCGAATTTACATCATAGCAACAACAAATAAACCATCACTCTCTCACACCACCAAGCATAAACTCCTCTCTCCTGAAGATGGTGGAAAAGTTCCAGCTTTAACTCGGACTGTTACAAAGCGCTGACACTGACACGGCTTTCAGAAATGTTCAATAAACATCTCCTTACAGGGCAACGATTACACACAGGCTTTAAACTGGTCATGCACAGGTTCCTGTGAATGAGCTGTTACTATGGAAACCATAGTGCGCGTTAATATAAACCACTTCTAACACACTCTATGTTCTCTATTTTTTTTTTTTTAGAAATATTGAATCCATCTAATACCGTCCTGATGAACAGCTGATGCCAAAAGGTGAGAATTACGCCGCCAAATAGTTTCTCCTGAACATCTCGCCTCAGCGCGATTATGAGTAGGTTCTCTTTATACGCGCTTCTCAAAACGTAGCATTCGCTCTCCATTCGTTTGATCGTAATCTGACTTTAGTGTGCCTGAGAGGAGAATAGAGAAAAGAACGGCTGTCAGAGGATATAAAGAGACTTTACTGTGTGTGGGTGCCATCGCATTGCAGAGCCAGTGTCTGTCTCACCCTCACTTCACCGAATAATTTCACCGAATGCCGCTTTGTGACGTCGTGTATTGTACGAAGAAATGCTATATGAATGGAATTGAACAGAAATTCTCTGCTAATAAAGTTGGAGAAGTGACGTTCTACAGTAGCACGTGCAATGATGTGTTTTAGCGCTATAGAACTTACATTTACATTTACGTCGTTTGGAAGACGCCCTTATCCAGAGCGACTTACATACATCTTATTTTTATACAAGTGAGCAGTGAAGGTTAAGGGCCTTGCTCAAGGGCCCAGCTTGGTGGTGCTGGGATTTGAACCCGCGACCTTCCGATCATTAGTCCAACGTCTTAACCACTGAAAAACCTACCGAAATGATTTCCATGGAACTTGGTGGCAGGGTGGTAGCATGGGCCGAGGAAGAACCCGTTACGTTTTGGAGCAGATCCGAGTCACCGGGCAGAGCCAAGAATTCAGCTTCCCCGTCGCGAACGTTGCAAGATACGGCGTTTAGCCATGGTGGACGTCTGCACTCAGCAATGCCATACATCTCAGAAGCCAGCAGACGGCAGTAAAGTTCAACAGTGACAAAACATAGCCAGTGTAGAAATATGACGACTCCATTGGGAATCTATACAGACACTTAGAGCGGTTGCAGATTTGCATTTCATAGAAGAGGCGATTGTGCTCGGTGGAGGTCTGCGCTCTCCAAGTGCCTTCTAGATCTGAAATGAATTTGTACCTGATTTTGAAAAGTAGTGGTAATAGTTAGTCAGCTAAAAATTGTAATCCTGTCAATGGCATATTAGTCAGTATTTCACATATTTATAGCTCGCAAGATGTCAGAATGTTAGCTCGTGATCGTCAGTCAAGATCGTCAGGATTATGGGAGGCGGGGCTTCGTGTACCAAGTACATGTATCAAAGAGTCCAAATTCAATAGAATAGAATTACATGTATTATTTTCCCTTTACACAGTGACGCAATTTGGCAAATTCAGGGTAGTATGAAATAAAAGTCATTAACGTAGCCTGAAGGTGATGGGATCGAAGCTCGTAGGATTCATGTGTAGCTCAGTAATAATCTACCGTTTATCTCCCAGTGGGAAGCAGAGCTGCGAAACACACAGCCTCGTCCTCGCCTAATTCCCCGCTGACACGCTCTCATCATGTCCCACAATCCCACTGGGAGGAAGGCGAGTTCACACTTAGATGCCCTGGGTGGCCGTTGCTCTGATGAGGACGGATTATAACACACACACACACACACACACACACACACAAACACACACACACGGGCAGAAACACTGTGTGCTTTTGACAGCAAGATGCGTAAGCTCGAGATACGGTCTTCACGACACATTCACTGCTACGAAAATCTGTATTTTACATTTGAGGGAGTGCGAGAATGGAGACTGAACACACACACACACACACACACACACACACACACATGACACAGTATCTAATAATAATATCTACACTGAACACAATAACCGAACATAAACACGTCTGAGGTAAATGATGCATGTTAAATAAATGACAGTTCTCAACAGAGCTATTACACACACACACACACACACACACACACACACAGTGTCTGCGCTTCCACTTGGAGAGTGTGTACACCCCTGTAAACAACATCGGAGTGGTTATGTTAGTGTTACACTGTTGTAAGGCTGCTGATCATGAGCTAGCTAGTGAATGAGGCTAGTTTTTCAGTCTTTTATAAGGACAGTGTAAACACACAGTGACATGCAAACCGTACCAAATGATCAAGAATAGCAATATTTCCCTCAGATATGCTGATAAATTTCTAAGAAAAGACTTTGTATGGTTACATTTACACAGTAATTATGTTTAGCATCAGTGCTAACTGACTTTCCATAGGTTGTTCCTCAGCAGCGTAGTATAAACGCACGGAGGCTTCTGAGGTTGTGAACGGCTCACGTGCGCAGAACGTTTCAGTGTGTTGTGTGTAAATATGAGACAAACCGTGTTGCCATAGGAACCGAAAAACCTCATTCTGTTGTAGTGAAACGGTACTAATGAGCAGATCCTCCATGTTGCGTCTTTCTGAAATTCCTTCATGACCTCTCTGTCTCTCTCTCTTTCTCTCTCTCTCTGTCTCTCTCTCTTTCTCTCTCTCTCTCTTTCTCTCTCTCTCTCTTTCTCTCTCTCTCTGTCTCTCTCTCTCTGTCTCACTCTCTGTCTCTCTCTCTCTGTCTCTCTCTCTGTCTCTCTCTCTTTCTCTCTCTCTCTCTTTCTCTCTCTCTGTCTCTCTCTCTCTCTTTCTCTCTCTCTTTTTCTCTTTCTCTCTCTCTCTCTTTCTCTCTCTCTTTCTCTCTCTCTCTGTCTCTCTCTCTTTCTCTCTCTCTCTGTCTCTCTCTCGCTCTCTAAATACAGATTTGATCACTCGTATCTCTCGCACACACTTTGTGTTCATGTCTTTCTCTAAGTTTCTGTCTTCTTCTGTGTTTCTGTCCCTCTCTTTCTTTCTCTGTCTCTATCACACTCTTTCTCTTTTGTTCGCTCTCATTGTCTTTCCCTGTCTCTCTTTTCCTGTCTTTCTGTTTCTCTCTCTATCTGAGTGTCTCTTTCCTAGTCTCTCTCTCTCTCCTTCTCGCTCTCGCTCGCTTCTCTGAAGTAAGAACTTTAACGTCTGTAAAAAGAAAGGTACAGCGTACATGTAGTGTAAAACACTTTTGCGACTCTCCTCCTCTTTGCTAGACGCTACAGTAATCGAAGCAGGCAGCTGCTCATTTGGCAAAAATCCCCAATACCGAATAAATCTGGAATTGAGTTATGAGGAAGATTTTCATCCTGGGTCACATCATACGCCTGGACTTGACTAAATCGATGTGAATTACATTATGCAGGAGGAGACATCCCGCTGGTGTAACCTTCAGCTCACCGAGAGCACACTCACACACACATACACACACACACTGAAACATTTAACGTAGTATGCTATTAACACCCAGAACCAGAGCCAGGTAGCGAGAGCGTTGTGTCCGTGGAAGCTTGATGGTCATGTGCTTCATGTGGACTCCAGAGAGTTCCAGGAAGTCCTTGGAAGGGAATTTGAATATGTAAATACAGAGACAGAACTATGATTTTTAGTACTTATTAGTTAATAAATGCATCGAGTAACAATATTTATATCGCGCACATCAACACGTGTATGTAGTTACATCAATACGTTTTTTAAAAAGTAAAATTCGGTACTGCTTTTATTTCTCTGAAATCTTTTTCTTTATTATTATGTTCTTAAACTTGTATGAAAGTTAAAAGTCAGTCATATTTAGAGGGAAGGAATGCTTCAAAATTCAGATCAGATTCATTTTCTGGCATTTCTTTCATTCACGGTGGTTTCCGTAATCCCAGGATAACTGAGGTCCCTGTCATTTTAAAGATTAATGTCATCTGTATGAATGTCAGACAGGGCAGAAGGAGACCAACAGGTGACTATCAATGATGGATGAAATGGCATTAAGAGAACGATGAATAGGCTGTTCCGGGTTAATATTATGTCTTGCTAACTTTATCCACTATCCTAGCTTAATCTGTTATCTGTTAATGTTCCTTAAATCACCTAATTTAGCAGTGGATTATCCACTAACATGCTTTAAAGCACATGTTCATTTGATTCAGATGTGCTGATAATATGTAATCCGATCCATTAAAAGTGCATCACAAACGCTCTATTCTGCTGCAACTCTGAGAACTGAGAACTTTTCATTTAGGATTCTTTTTCTTATGTATATATACACACTACCAGTCAAAAGTTTGTACACCCCTACTCTTTTTCATAGGTTTTTCTTTATTTATTTTTGCTTTCCACGTTGTAAAACATTACTGAATACATCAAAACTATGAAGCAACGCGTACGGCATATACTGAATTATGCGGTAAACAAAAAAGTGTAAAAGAAAAACAAAATATA
>JAQQZU010000037.1:1229845-1240517 GCA_030068025.1 Parauchenoglanis punctatus | reverse complement strand
ACTGGAGCGTATGGAATAATAAAGGTATATGGAATACTGGAGCGTATGGAATAATAAATGTATATGGAATACTGGAGCGTATGGAATAATAAAGGTATATGGAATACTGGAGCGTATGGAATAATAAATGTATATGGAATACTGGAGTGTCTCTCCCCTCTACACACACTCTCAGGCACGAACAGTCTCTTTATCTCAGTCAGTCTGTCTCTCACACACACAAACACAAAAACAAACACACTCTGTCGCACACACTCTTTGGCTCTGATGATTTATTTTGACGGCTTGTTCTATAAATCCTGCCCGAATAAAGGGCCATTTGCTGTGTTGGCAGGCGGCCATATTTGCGAGGGTCACTTCAAAAAGGAACTCCAACAATAGGCAATAACACACGTCACGTTCACAACAGCGTTATTTAACACTGTAACACACACTGCTTACAAAGCCCAGACCATAAAAAACCTCGATATTTAAAACCTCGGCTTGTTTTCATCCTTCCATTATCCTTATGTACATAAAACAAAGTTCAAACAGTAAAGTCATCCTGGCAGGCGTCCTGAGGTTCCTCGGCTTACCTGAGAATGAAACTCAAACTCGTGGCTGCCGTTTTATGGAGGAACTAACTAGCAAACAACTAGCATTGTAGATTTATTGATTAGCAAGTTAGCTATTTACCATTTCTAGCAGTGTGTGGATGTCAAGATAAAGGCAAATATGACTATAAATGATGAGAAACTAACTAACTAACTAACTAACTTAGCATCATTTGCTGGGTACAAAATAAGACTGTGAAGTACGTATTGTGTTTCAATGACAATGCTAAGCTAATCGTTTGCCAACCAGTCACACAAATGCTGAAATGAAAAAGGTTAAAGGAAAACTTCACCATGAAAACGATGATTTCTTATTAACGTGTTCTTCAATGGTAATCAAGATTTATGACCTGCTAGCTAGACTGCTAACTTCTCACAAAGATAATAATAATAATAATAATACAAGAACCAACCAACAAACTAGCAAAGGAATTACAGCGCACATCACAAACATTTCAATCTAAACTTAGTCCTGTTGATTCTAATAAGCATGTGGTTTCTGAGCCGCACCAGGCGCACTGCAAAACACCACAGCTTCTACACGAGGACTCATTATTAATCTGATTGATTGAGAAAGACAGCGTTCTTCTGTCAGACTAATAGCCTGGAGGAACCCTAGATAAGTAAACAACGTTCTGTTTAGTTTCCTCTTTAGTTTAGTTTCTGATGAGTGCACGGATGACTAAACACACATCTCAGACAAACTGCTAAAGCACTAAACCTAGGAATGAACTGAGACGTTGATTTGGAAGTATTGAAGCAGGAAAATCGCCAAACTGCCCTCAGGACAGCATGTCGAATTAGACGTGATGGGGCATGGAGTTAATTGCTTGTGACAGCGCTCATTTCTCTGATGCATGGATTCCCAGCACAGTCCAGTGTCAAATTAGGAGTGAGGAAGAAAAACACACAGAGAAGTGCATTAGAAAGATACTTTAGTTGTATTGTGGATGAGTCAGTTCTTTCAGGTGAATGGCGAGAGCTGATTCGCATGTATGAGCCGTTTACGCTTTCTTTATTTCCGCCTTTCTTATTTTTGAAAACGGACCAACTTTATGAAAGGTTACATAAAAAATAAAAAAAAGAAAGTCGTTACAGAAAAGACAGTGAAGATCATGTTAATTACAAAGATTACTTTGTACACTGTTCAGTAGGTTTTTATTATTTTGTCCTAAAAAAAAATAAATGCAATTATGATCTAAGGTTATGATCTGACCTAGATTAGCTTATAATAGAATTGGGTTATCATTCATATTCCATCCATTCAGTGCAATTTTTCCTAGTTTTCTACAGTATGTTCTGATTTTGACCTCTTTGGCGTCCCAGAATCGGTCCACATTTCTGACCTCATTCGGCTTCCACGTTTCTATACTGGCACATGCTCTAGTTCTCTCTAACATGCTTCTCTGCACTTCTTCCATGTGAAAGTTTGGCTTTTGTGAGGTAAATAAAAATTACCCACGCAAGAATATTGTATGCCTGAATAATGAGGCTCTTTGAAGTGGACCTGGGTGCATTAATAAGTGCACTCACGTTGCAGACAGTCAGCATTCAGAAGGTCCTGACACTTCTCATGACACTTGACACCACATTCAGTGCAGCGCATGCCCTGACGCGCAATGCCCCACAGCAGACCCTCACACTCGGGGCAGTAGGTGGGAGCCGTCGCTGTCCACACCTCGAAATGATGCGGCGTCGTGGATGATATGGGATAGATCAGTGCCTGCAGAGTCTTCCTCAACACCTGCAGCTTCTACAGAGAGAGAGAGACAGAGAGAGAGAGAGAGAGAGAGAGAGAGAGAGAGAGAGAGAAACATAAAATGGCAGATGTGTCTTAAGAACAATAGCAATAAATTTAGAACAGGAATTTCAGACCAGAAATTTTTAGCCCAGAAACCTAGACCTGATAATCTGAAACAAGGAACATCCGGGACACGGGCCCATCAACTTCAAGAAGTTCAGCTTCAGGAAATTTGACTCAGGGACTATAGTTCAGGAATTTACAGCCAGAAATTTTAACCCTTACACCAGGAACTTTATTGCAAGAGCAGAATTTTTATTAGAGGCTTGGAAGGGCAAAGTTTTTGACTTGAGAACTTTTTCCAAGGAATTTAATATCAGAAATTTTAGAACAGAATCTTTCTCCCAGGAATTTAGTTCCAGAGAGATCTAGGAACTTTAGGAATTCAGGTCCAGAGATGTTAACCAACAAACCTGCAACCAGAAATTTTATCTCAAGTACTTTAGCCCAGGAAGCCTGATGCAGACATAACGTAATCCTAAGGATTTAAGACCTGGAAATTAATCTCAGGAACTTTAACTCAAGGAATTTATCTCAGGAAATGGAAGGCCAGTTATTGTATTCCATAATTTTAGGAACTTTATCCCAAGAACTTTGATATTAAAAAAGACCATCTTGTCAAGAATATTACCTTAGGAGCTTAAAATCATGAATATAAGCTCAGGAACTTAAGACCATAAACTTAAACCCATGAGCTTTATGCTAGAAACCTTTGACTAGGAACTTTAGGACTAAAAGGTCTAACAGGTGAATAATTTATGATCCCTGAATCCATTGACTGAAGAAGATAAACCCAGGAACTTTAGTAACGATGTTGCCCCACAGTGAAAAGCGGGTGTAAGTAAGCTATCTCCCTTATTATATTCCCCTCATATTAGCCCTCATATTCTATTTACAGTGTAGCTGTTTGTTTGTTTTAACATTAATATGCCTTTTTGCCAATGATGGCTGATATATGAACCACTGACAGAAGTATTACTGACAGTCGATAAAACAGTAATAGTGCTCATTAGCACTAAGTATACCACTACTAAAACTCTTAAAACAGAGCACACACACACACACACACACACACACGCACACACAAAGATACAGAAATGATTTCAGCCTCAATATCAGATGTAATCATTAATCTCTGTACACTCTGTACAATTATGAAACGTCTTTAAGATATTGTACAATATATAAAAATTAATGTTTGTCAAACTCAACTGAAAAACAGCTAGAAATGTAATAAAGCCCATTTCATTTGCTACATTTGATTTTACTCATGTTAGATTTCACTTGCTATGTTCAATTTCACTCTAGGGAACCATATGTCCTCTTTTTCCCAGACACAATTGTCTTTTTGGGACCTAAAAAACACCTCCTGTTGGGAATCCTCCATCCATCCATTATCTATAGCGCTTTATCCGTCTGGGTCACAGGGAAGCTGGAGCCAATCCCAGCATCTTAGAGTAGCAATTTAGAGTAGCCAGTTGACCTAATCTGCATGTCTTTGGACTGTGGGAGGAAACCGGAGCACCCGGAGGAAACCCACGCATACATGGGGAGAACATGCAAACTCTACACAGAAAGGCACCTAGGGTGACCCGGGGATCGAACCCAGGACCTTCTTGCTGTGAGGCGACAGTGCTAACCACCGCACCACCACCATCACTTTTTACAGTCCCGCCTTCTCACACACCACCACTGGTCATGTACACAGCCTGCACACCACCACTGGTCATGTACACAGCCTGCACACTTGAAGCGTAGCACCTCAAGCGTAACCGTCAGCACCACAGCCATGACACAGAGGAGCAGCTTGCTTGTTGACAGTAGCACATGGCGCCTGAACAGCTTAAAAATAGCCAAATGTTATCTCAGTTGAGAGCTGCGGGAAGCAGAATGCAAGACCTGCAGAGCTGGCACGTACATGTCAGTATCAAATTAGGGCCACCAAATGTCCACCAAATGCATTTTTGAGCTGGTAGCATCTATTTTCTATACAAATCCTATGAGGATCAGTGTTGACAACAGAGAAACTGATCCTGGCTATCACTGACAACCCAGTCACAAAAAGTATTCCTTTCCAAAAGTATTGGAACAGAAACACAATTTTAGCATTAATCCAAGGGGTTTCACAAAAATCTTGCATTAACCATTCAGGAATTAGCCATTTTTTACACAGTCCCTCCATTTTCACAGGCTATGGGACAGTTGACTGATAAGCGCTTTCATGGCCAGTTATGCTCTGTTTCACAATTAATGCTGAAAGTCAACACTTCAATCATATCTCGATGGCGTCTTTTCAAATCCATTGTGGTGATGTACAGAGGCAAAATGAGGAAAATTGTGTCACTGTTCCAGTACTTTTGGAGAGGGCTGCATTTACAATCTGACACTGCAAGCTTATCATGACCAATATCAAAGTGATTTCTTCCCATCATTTTAGCAAACCTTTCTAAAGTGCATAAAGATTTGACATTGATAACAAAGGAACCTAAAGTGCTAAAAGATGTTTTTTGTAACCTAGCAACAACACGTACTTGAGGCAATCTGCCCCATGCTGCCATCCTGCCTCAGTGTCTTCTTTTTTGAAAACCAAAATGTGATCACCCTAATTCACCCGATACATTTCATTTGCTACGTTAGATTCCGCTTTTTACCTTAGCTTTCATTAGCTATGTTAGCTTTCACTTGCTAGGCTAGTTTTAACATGCTCCGTTAGCTTTCACTCGCTTTGTTAGTTTTTACTTGCTAGGCTAGCTCTCACGTGCTCCATTACCTTTCACGTGCTCCGTTAGCTTTCACTCGCTTTGTTAGTTTTTACTTGCTAGGCTAGCTCTCACGTGCTCCATTACTTTTCACGTGCTCCGTTAGCTTTCACTCGCTTTGTTAGTTTTTACTTGCTAGGCTAGCTGTCACGTGCTCCGTTAGCTTTCACTCGCTTTGTTAGTTTTTACTTGCTAGGCTTGCTCTCACGTGCTCCATTACCTTTCATGTGCTCCGTTAGCTTTCACTCGCTTTGTTAGTTTTTACTTGCTAGGCTAGCTCTCATGTGCTCCATTAGCTTTCACTCGCTTTGTTAGTTTTTACTTGCTAGGCTAGCTCTGACGTGCTCCGTTAGCTTTCACTCGCTTTGTTAGTTTTTACTTGCTAGGCTAGCTCTCATGTGCTCCATTAGCTTTCACTCGCTTTGTTAGTTTTTACTTGCTAGGCTAGCTCTGACGTGCTCCGTTAGCTTTCACTCGCTTTGTTAGTTTTTACTTGCTAGGCTAGCTCTCACGTGCTCCGTTAGCTTTCACTCGCTTTGTTAGTTTTCACTTGCTAGGCTAGCTCTCACGTGCTCCGTTAGCTTTCACTCGCTTTGTTAGTTTTCACTTGCTAGGCTAGCTCTCACGTGCTCCGTTAGCTTTCACTCGCTTTGTTAGTTTTTACTTGCTAGCCTAGCTCTCATGTGCTCCGTTAGCTTTCACTCACTTTGTTAGCGTTACTTGCTAGGCTAGCTCTCACATGCTCTGTTAGCTCTGACACGTTGAATGCTGTAGGTTTGTAGGTAAAAGCTGCTACTGTAATCTATCTTCTTGAATGTGCATACATGTAATTCAAATCTTCCTCAGCTTTTCTCAAGACTACTTAGCAAAGATGATAAATTCAGGCAAACTTCACGGAGACTTTGTAAGCCCAGCACTTATTCCTGCTCTGTCCTCCACTAGACCATTAGTAAGCAATCACAGCTTCATGTCCTCTGGGGTTTTTAAGTACTGGTGTGTGTACAGCTGCTTAACTCCTGTCCTGCATCAGCACAAGCATCAGCCTGTTGGTCTGTTTTATAATAAAATTCATTAGTAAGCTGCACCGACTCATTTTCCCTCATAAACATTATTGAGATCGATGTGAAGCTCACGCCAGATTGGCACAGAGTCCAGCGCTATTCTGACCGCAGACTCGCAGCTCGCTCTCGCCCCAAGCAGCAGGGTGACGACTCATCCTGAACTTCCCTCCATCACCGTATCGATCTCTGCGCACCTTTTCCTGCTCCCTGCATGCAAACTAGTTTAGTGAGAGATATAAGAAGTGAAAATGTACATCGGCTCTACGTAATGGAATAAACTGGGATCGGATACACTCTGAGTTTAGTGCCACTGTATGCCAGAGACGTAACGTCTGTTTAGTGCTTCATATACCTGCGTCTGGACTCTGTAGAACTGGATTCAGCACTGTACTTTAGTTATTTATAGGGCACTTGTAGGTATTTTGATGTCCTTGCTTTTAAAAACTCAGTCAATTATGGTTTAGATTTTTTTGCCCTTTACATGTGGTTCAGCCAGCAACACTCCCTGAGACTCAGGACTTTTATATTTCAATTTTAAATCCAAAATGTTTTGTGCAGGTTTTACTTTACTTTTATCTGCTTGTCTCTATAGACCCAAAAATAAAAGAAGAGAAAGAAAGGGGGGGCAAACATGTGGGAGAGCCAATTAAACACGTAGGAGAGTCGATTAAACACGTGGGAGAGTCGGTTAAACACGTGGGAGAGTCGATTAAACACGTAGGAGAGTCGATTAAACACGTGGGAGAGCCAATTAAACGCGTAGGAGAGTCGATTAAACGCGTGGGAGAGTCGGTTAAACGCGTAGGAGAGTCGGTTAAACACGTAGGAGAGTCGATTAAACGCGTAGGAGAGTCGATTAAACGCGTAGGAGAGTCGATTAAACGCGTGGGAGAGTCGATTAAACGCGTGGGAGAGTCGGTTAAACGCGTGGGAGAGTCGGTTAAACGCGTGGGAGAGTCGGTTAAACGCGTGGGAGAGTCGGTTAAACGTGTGGGAGAGTCGATTAAACACGCGGGAGAGTCGAGTAAACACGTAGCAGAATCGAATAAATGCGTGGGAGAGTTAGTTAAACACGCGGGGGAGTCAATTGAACACGTGGGAGAGCCGATTAATCGTGTGGGAGAGTCGGTTAAACACTTGGGGCAGTTGATTGAACACGTGGGAGAGTCGAATAAACCCAAAGGAGAATTGATTTAACTAATAAGAGAGTCGATTAAACAGTAAAATATTTAGTTATCTTAATGATGAGTTGACTTTATGTTTGGGTAGCAAATGCACTTTGCTTTACCGGTATGTGACACACACACACACACACACACACACACACACACACACACACACACACACACACACACACGCACACACACACACTGAGCTGGATGCAGTGTCGAGGCTAACATTAATTATTTTACAGTTGAGAGAACATCTGTAAATCTGTCACCACTTTTAGCCTTCACATGAAGCAGAGAGATCAATGTGCATCTACAAATCTGTCTGTTTATAGCACAGAGAGAGAGAGAGAGAGAGAGAGAGAGACTTTACTGAAAGTCCAGCTTCTCTCTCCTGTTTCTTTTCACTTGTTTGATGAAATCAGTCTCACACATGCCTTTACGAATCGAGTGTTGAACGTCAGGAATAAACCACATTTTTATACAATGTTAAGAACCCGATTGTACTGTGTGTTTCATTGTGTGTAGTTAGTGCCCTTTGTAGTGCATATTTCAGCTAACAACAGTCCTGTGCAGCACAGTGTATGTGCAGCGGTGGCTTTAATAATGCTAAATGCTAATGCAGGATATTTCATGAGACAAAGTTTCAGCTCACACTTTAATGACCCTTTGCTCCTGTAGCTCTTTTAGCTGAACACTGTAGGGTAATTAAGGGGAACGTTTCCCATAATGCTTTGCCAAGCATGACAATTAAAAATGAATCGGAGCTGCTAGACTTAATACAGCGAGTGGAAACACAGGAAGTGTTCTATTAGGATGTAAATATGAGTGTACACTTTATAGTACAAAGGAGAAACAAATGCAGAGAAATCCGTGCAGTTTACAAATCTGTCTTTCTGTCATATTTGTACTTAAATTTTCACCGTGACTCATTACACCCAACACAGAACGTTGTTCACTATGAAATTCGTAAGACAGAATGAATGGGCCTGCCTGTATTCCAGCCAAATGGTTTGAAGCCTTCAGAAATGTGCCTTTATAACACTGCTATGAAGCACCATGATCCTGGTATAAGAGAGTGGTGTGATGTGTGTGTGTCTTTATTTAGACAACGCTGCTGAAACGCACAGCAGGCAGTCCTATTCAGCTCTTCTCTTCAAACAAAAGTCAGCGTGAACGGCGATTCTCTTTACTTTTTTTTGTACAGATAGCCTGTTACCTGTGACCCATATTCCCATATCTCCATCTGGCCCCTGAGAAGAAAAGTTTGGACGCTCCTGCCATATGGCTCCAGCAGCCAGTTTTAGACTGTGATTCCCCAGAGGATTTCATTTCCTCTCTGTCTCTTTTTTATTCTCGCTACAGATAATACCCCTCCAACATCTGCTCTGCATACTTCCTGATCAGCACTACAGTCTAATTCTGATGCTCTTCTTCTAATCACACTTTACTGTCTTTCTGTACAGCTTTAGACAGTCAGTGTATCTCTCATGCTTTTTTTTTGTGGGAGAATGAAACATCACTCCACACAAATCAATAAGGTCCAGAACTGAAGGATGTGAATCATCAAACTTTAATAACTGTCCAACAGAAACTCATTAAAAGTACTATTTCTCCCAACCAAACAACTCCCATTGAACTTTCTGTCCAATCTTTATAACATTATCAGCCAGCAAAGCCTTAAAAGACCGTCCAATCCACACAAGACCAGAAATGTGTATACAGCTCTAAAACCAATCCCTCAGTACTACTCCAGTGTAAACGGACCCACGGTGCTCGTCCCATAAGCCATAAAGCCATAAAACCAAATCTACGAACCATCAATTTAAACCAACCCTGAAAAAGTCCAATCTGAACTAACAAAATCCTGAAATGATAGTATCATCAGAGCAAACTCTGAAATGCCAATCTAATTCAAAGACCAATCCAAACAAACCGGAAATGAGTCCAAATCGCCAGTCTAGTCCTAACAGTCTAATCCAAATGAACTTTGAGATGTGTGTGTGATCATTCAGTCCTATCAAAGCATATAAGCCTTACTATCCAATCTAAACAGACCAGAAATACAATATCCATTCCAGTTCAAGCTCTAAATGATCTGTCTAAACCAAACAAACCATAAAAAACTCCTAAAATAGGAGTCCAAAAAAACTGATCCCTAGTGTAAGCCATAAAGTGTTTCACAAACATGAAAATCACTGTGTCGTTCGAGCAAGGCTTGAAAAATGTCCAATCCAAACAAATCAAAATCCTGAAGTAGTAAACTCTGAAATGCTGGTCTAATTCAAATTAAACTGTCCAATCCAAACAGAGTCCTAAATATCTATCCAGGTTTAACGATGCCTGAAATACCTGTCTGACCCCGAAATAACTTTCCAGTCCAAACAGATCAAACGCGGTGCTTTCATCAATAGTAGGATTGATTTATCTGGCGGCGTTCGGTTAATGTGCAAAGCGAGGGATGAAGGTCAGCAGAAAGGAGGAGTAATTCTCTCTCTTCATCGATTCAGATACTTTCAGTCCTCTATCGCATTGCTGGCACGACCACAGAACTTATCATACAGCTCTGTAATTAAAAGCGGAAACACTGAAGCCTCAGCATAAAAAAATCATGAACCAAAACCTACACGCATCTGCTGAACTCGCTTCAGTGTATTACAGAAATGTTACAGCCACGATCTCTCTTACCGAAGACTTTTCACAGCTTCAGCAGTTTAGTAGTTGCTTACTGTATTAACTCAACTTACTTGATCAGTTATTCTCAAAGAAATATCCTGATTTAATAAAGTGCATCCGCTCACCACATCAGAGCTGTAAACGCAGACGTCTGCAGGAAATATAGAAGTTAAAGCAAGCTGGTGAATGGGTGTTCATGTAAGGCCACTGATAGGGAACGTGGGCGTGTCTTTGAGTAAATATAACGAAAGGAGATTCCATATATGGTCATGAGAGTGGCTGGTGAGTGGGTGTGACCTAAAAGCCGGCCATAGATGGAAATGTGGGCGTGTTTTAATAGTGAGCGTGACTTAATGGAAGAGTGAGCATGACTTAATGTCTATAAAAATTTGGGCGTGCCTTAGCATCCATATACGGTGATAAGAGTGGTTGATGAGTAGGTATGCTTCAAAGGCCATAAATGAGAATGTGGGCGTGTCTTCGATTCCATATTTGGAAATTCAGGCATGCCATCAATTCCATATACACCTATATTATACTGCCAGACTCTGTAATAGCTTCTTCCCCCAAGCTATCAGACTCCTGAACACTCAGGGACTGGACTGACACACAC
>JAQQZU010000037.1:1204986-1215838 GCA_030068025.1 Parauchenoglanis punctatus | reverse complement strand
ATGCACGGGGAGAACATGCAAACTCCACACAGAAAGGCACCCTGGGTGACCCGGTGATCGAACCCAGGACCTTCTTGGTCGGATAAGAACCCAGGACAGTGCTAACCATCACACCACCGTGCTGCCAGTTAGCTTTTATAGTAAACAGTAAAATGACAGTATAATAAGCAACGGTAATAAATGTACCATAAATTAAAATGGAATTACTCATCAAAATAAATAAATCTGGTAAAAGTTGAAGTACAGCTTCACGTACTCCAGGATGTTTCCACTGCAAACAAGCCTAGTCCTTGTTACTAATGTACACACTAGAAATAACCCTAAATATACCTCAAACAGGAAGGAAGCTATTGAAGAAAAATTATTTCAGACATTTGACCTTGCTGTGATTTCGACCCTGTTTGGATAAATTCCAATGTCTTATAAGTTCATCTGTTGGTTAAAATAATCATTCCATATCAACCTTACAAACATTTGACCACTCGCTCTTGAGATATTGCACTAACAAGACTCTCGGGCAAAGGGACAGACAACACAAAAATACTACACTCAGCAGCAGAGACATAAAAAGTATAGATTCTGATTTACTACCTCACAGTGTTACTACAGGAGTCCCTCAGGGGTCAGTACTCAGTCCACTCTTGTTCTTCCAGTACACTAAATCACCATGATCAGGTTTCTCCTATCATCGATCTCTTATCTCCTATCTATGCTGATGACACACAACTATCACTATTTAATAACAGATTGCAAGTAAGAGAAAATCAATACCACCCAAGCATGATAATAATCCTGACCATGCAAACTGCTGTGATAAATACAAAGCATACATAGCAGCAGACAGATTACAGTGAGTGATATTAGGACTCATTCTCACAGAGAAATTTAGACCAGATCCACAAAAATGTATTTTATGACTTTACAAGTACATGATTCTTGAAAGAAATATAGTGCTATTGGAAAATGAATTTAGTAGAAAGTAGAAGTTTTCTATTGAAATGTAGCAAGTAAATGTTACAAGTACTGGGTGAAAGAAAATCTCAAGTCAAGTATGCGAGACTTAAAGTAATTGTACATTGTTACTTCCCAAATATTTGGTAATTTTCAGGAAGATATTCTCCCAAACTTTAGTTATGTCCATTCACAAAATGGACTATGTATTAAAGGTTTTGCATTCCCAAATGTCCAACATTCCCAAAGCCACCACTCCTTTTCCACTCTCTGAAGCATAATGACCCTTTTGCACTTCCCTATTGAAAAATCCCATCAACTTTATAGCAGCAGAGGTGTTACTGCAAGGGTCAGAGGTCAGGAGCTTGACCCTTGTTGATTTATTTAGGAATGAAGGTTTTAAGCCTTCAGAGGACTGCTCTAGCAATTGATTAATGTGCATCACTTTGGATAAAAGCTTCAACTGTAAAATGGAAATCAAAAGGTTGCAATTGGCCAACCGTTAATGTCCAGTGTTATCTCTTTGTACAGAAACTTTGTATACTATTTCAAATACTTATTACATTTTCATAATATTTATGTATTTAATGGCAAACAAATGTTGTCACTAAACCACATTTTTGGCTAAAGGACTCTTGCTGCTTGATGAACAGTAAATCCTCACCTACAGAGGTCAAACATTCTTCTAGCTAGCCATCCTGGCTGCTATTAGCTTATCATTTTATTTTTTACATGGTTGATAATTTTTTCTGCACATTTACACTATTAACAGAGACAAGTTGGATTATTTCATTGATAATTTGTTTTTTCAACTTTTCTTTTCCCAAAACGCTTTTGAAAGAGAAACTAGAAGTGAACTAAGTATAACATTGTACAATCAAAGTACAAATTACACAATGTTTACAATGCTTGTTTATTGTGTTTAGACAAAGCTTGATTACAGATTTGAAAAATGAGTTTGAAACAAATTAGAAAGTGCGCATGGTGTAAAATTAGTCTTAGCCCTACCATTCAATATCCAGACCAGCTATCACTGGTTACAAGCTATTTAATGGTTGGTTGGTTATCCACATCTTTTTCCCACCTCTATATGGGGTCAATGTGGATGGGTTTGAGCAGGTAGGGTTAAGGGCTTTACCCA
Source organism: Parauchenoglanis punctatus (assembly GCA_030068025.1). NCBI lineage: Eukaryota > Metazoa > Chordata > Actinopteri > Siluriformes > Auchenoglanididae > Parauchenoglanis > Parauchenoglanis punctatus. Next base: position 1,213,746 of record JAQQZU010000037.1, on the reverse strand, counting down.
AGAGCCCAACAGTGGCAGACCAGGTGGCACTGGGGGCTCAAACCCCTGACCCCCTAATCAGCAAGCCTTAACCCTTGAGACACCATCAAACCTTTTATAGGCTATTTTATATATAATGCTATCTCTTAGTCTTTCTCAAGTCCTGACCATCAGCCATGAGAAGTGTTATTTCCTGCTCTAATTAGCTGCCACACGAGGAGTAAAAACAATGCTGGCAGAAGCAGAGTTTGGAGTTTGTGAATGTGGTCGCTCTTGTTGCCATTGAATAAATCAATGCTTCCTCAACTTCAGGGATTAGCATTAATCTTTTTTTCAGAGTTCAACCTGGGCAGTGTTTGCCATCAAGATGAGTCATGGGATCTCATTAAAATAATTATAAGGCAACTGATAGTAAATGAGGGAACACAAAGGTGCTCTAAGGTGTCAGCTCCTTCCCAGCTCTGTGCAAAATAAATAAACCAGGAGTGAATGCAGTTTGTCAGGTATGCAAGATATTTTGGAAACATCTGTTCATTCATGAAATTATTATTTATTTCTTTTAATCATGACATAAAATGTGATTACTTATTTGGAAGATGCTTTTATCTAGTTGAGAGGGTTAATGGCCTTGCTCAGACTTGGTGGTACTGGGATCCTGAATCTTACAGCCAATAGTCCAGATCTCTGTTGTGTCTAATTTCAGAATAATCTGAGGAAAAGAAGCATATTTGTCACTTGTACCATTACAGAATTATTCTCATTCATTCATCTTCGGTAAGTGTTTTATCCTTGGCATGGCGGCTCCACAGCCTATCCGAGGAACACTAGATTCAAGGCAGGTATACACACTGGTTAGGATGACAGTCCATTGCAGGGCATTGTGCACATGCATTTCCACACTCTTTCACACCAAGGACCAATTTATATGTACCAATCCACCTACTGGCTAGTTTGGGGATGTGGGAGGAAACCAGAAAACTATAGAAAACCCAGACAGACATAGGGAGAACATGCACAGAAATTTGAGCTCAGGATTGAACCAGGGACCATAGAGTTATAATAAAAATTTTCTATAAATAATTTGTCTCCTATAAGTGTATACTATTAAGCTTAAGCAGTGCTAAATGTGTTAAAAGGAACTTGAGCTTGAAGATCATTAGAGTTTTAACTTTATGTCTTTAAAACTGAAGTTATAAACTGTTGACAGATTGAGACTTCAGTGTAAACTGTTCTTAGCAATTGTTGTCTTTAGGCTATCCAAGGAAGAACAGGCACAGCCATGTTTGCAGGATTGTTTCTCTCTTTTACCCGATTGGTGGGCCACTGCACTTCACCTTTTAATCAGCATGCATCCACTCATGCTACAGGAACACCTACAAAAACCCAAATCTCCCTCTCATTAAGTTTAATTGTTTATAAGCTAACTGAACACTGGAGAGGTCATTGTAATGCTTTACATGCTCTAAAATACCCAATCCTCATAACCCACTCATCAACTAATTATCAGGTCCTGAATGAGTTGAGTTAGATGTATCGGCGTGGAAATTTGAGGAAATGGTGAAGATAGGATCTGATTTGTAAAACAGAGCATTCCATCAAGATTCTTGCCAGGGATGAGAGCATGCAGTGTGAAGTCACTGTGCTTTCTGAATGTATGTCTTACATCTAGGTCAAGAGCTGGCAGATTGTAGAGTGAGTAAGGCAGGGCAGAAATTCCCCTGCTGCCTAGATTGACTGTAATAAACTCCACACCACTCAAGTGCTCTCAACAAATGCATACTGTCAAGTTTGTTATACTCACACAAAGTAGTCAGTCCTCACATTCAGATACTAGTCTGTCTGTGGCTGGAAGGAAACCATTGAGTCTGGTAATGACCTACCAGGTGAGCCATTAAATAGGTTTTCTCAGTAGTAATCAATAAATCAATGAGAAGCATGAATGGACTGTTGCAATTTTACTACATTAAGGGTGCTTCTGCACATATGAGTCCATTGCTACGTAAAATTGATACCTTTGGTTCATTTCCTATTTGGCTTATTTTGGTTTCACACTGAGCATAATTAAACAAACAAAGATTAAATATAATTTTGGCGTAGGACTGAAAACATACTTGTTACACCCATTTATTCTTTGGTCAAGGTAGAAAAAGATAACTAGATGAGTACGTAAATGACTCACTTAAAAGGTTTTGTGCATCACATCCAAAGCTTATTTTCTCTTTTTGTTTTGTCCAATTCTCAAGAACACATTTTACAGCAACTCTGTCCTTTGGCTACTTTGCACCTTGAGGCTTTATTTAGTAACTACAAGATCTTGTTATATGCAACCCAAAACATATGTTTGATTCACAGTCAAGTTAATTTCTTGCTCCAAACAAGTAGCACTAGAGTTCAACTGGAAGTGGACCAGGATGCTCTCCAAGAGTGATTGCTGTGTCCTCTCATGCCTAAAGTACCACAATAAGGGTGAGATCATACCAGGAAGCCATTCAAGTGGATGAAATGCTGTATATGTGAAATTGGTGTCCACCAACAACATTTCTGACTGAAACAGTATAACACCGCTGTCCCCACTACCACCACCACACATTCAGACACACACATAAATCAATAGCAAATTTAAAAGGCCCAATATCATCTTCCACATCAAACACCTGCAATCAATGTTTAGCCCTTTCCCGGACTACCTTCAAAGCCTTCAAAAGAATCTGAGGTTTCTAGCATTAAAGCACAGCCACTCAGACATGATTTAGTCAGTGACTCTTTCTGCTTTTTACTTTCATTGTGGTTTAAAATAATATAGTCTGACCACAAAGTACATCCTGCCAAGTTTGCTGAAAACAAATGGAACCTTGTCTTTTAAATTGTTCCTCAGCCATGATTATTGCTTATCATGTCATAAAACCTGTATCTTCAATCTGTATGAAATAATCATTTGGGGGATCAAATGAGCAAGTCCCTACCTCCAGCCAGGATCTGCTGCTCAAGCTCAGCCATTTGCTTCCTATATGCTCTCAAAGCAGCTTCTTTAAATGTTGGCCGTATCCTTTTCTTGGATGCTGGTTCTTCCACTGGTGCTGGAGTTTCTGTGACATTTTTGTTTTCATCTTCCTGAGTCACAATTTCTTTGCCCTCCTCTGCTCCTTGTGCCTGTGCCATATCTTGCAACTCTGCCTCAACTTCCGCTTCTTCCTCCTCTTGTTCATCGGCCTCATCTGTTGGTTCCTCTGTTTCTTCTATGTATTCAATCATGGCCTCGTACTCCTCCCTGTCCTCAGTCATCTGGTTTTCATCATAGTCCTCACTGTATTCTTCATCATATTGCTCATCTAGGCTGCAGTCGTATTCCAAAACTGGGTTCCCTTCTTGTAAAATGTCATATTCCTGTGAGACTTCATACTCATCTTCTTGGTATTCATCCTCTGCCTCATTGGCATTTGTTCTGTTCTCGAGGGTGGCTAGCACCTGCTCCATCACCTCAACGTAATGTGTCTCATTGTCCACAGGTTGCTCCGTGGTTTCATCTTCATCAGCTTTGTAGTAACAGGGTTCATTGTAGACATCAGAGTCAATAGTGGTGCTGGAATCATTGGCCGTTGACTGAGACATAGTCCTGAAGCGGCCTATAAATGGGATAGTACTCGGCTCTTCAGCAGGCGCACTGGAGCTTTGAGAGCCCTTATTCCAGACAACTTCCAGAGCTGATTTTGCCCTCTGTAAGGTTGAGCCAAAGCCTCCAAAGCTGAAGGTTTTTTCAGACAAGTCTATGCTCAGTCTGCTGCTCCAGGATTTGGGAACCTCTTCAACCTTTTCAGCCCTGATCTCACTCTGGCTACGGTACATACTGGAAGACTTTTGGTTTTGCTGGAGCTGATTCCCCTTATTCTCCTGTCGTTGCAGAGTCTGAGGGGCAGAGTCTGGCTTGGATTGTATTTTCGGCTTGGTCTTAGGCTTCTTTTCTGGTTTTGGTTCTTGCACCGGTATTTGCACTGGTACTTTCATTGGTTCTATTACAGCTTCAATCTCAGGTTCTGGCTCAGGTTCTGGTTCGGGTTCTGGCTCAGGTTCTAACTCAGTCTCCATGTCTGCTTCTTGAGTTGTCTCAGGTGTACTGTCAAATGTCAAAAAAGTCTCACCTTCAAATTGCAAATCGACCTCGAGGCATTTTGTAATTTTTTGAGGGAAGCCAGGATTCGCAGCAGGGTCAAATGGGCTACTGATTTCTGAGACTATATTTTGTTCTGTTGAGGCGTCCAAGCCTGAGTCAGCTCCTTGTTCAAGGTGATGCCAGTCTTTCCAAGGTGAAAGGTCACCTTGTAGAGAAAGTTGAGAGCCACTATAGTGACTTCTATCCCCTGATATACACACCAGACCATTACTGACACCACTGTCAATGGTCTCAGTGGTCTCAACTTCATTGTGCTCCACATACTGCGGGTTTTCCTGACTGAGTGTTTGACTGGGCGGGCTTGCATACCAAGAAGAAGCCATGTCTTCCTGTTTACGTTGCCAGAGCTCCTGATCTGATGAAGAGAGCAGGGAGCATCCATTGACTCTGCTAAAGTACTGGCTCTCAGAGAAATCTTCAGAGTAAGACGGGCACAGTTTGGAGCAGTCAGATTCTGAGCGACTGAGCTTTGGAGTGGAGTAATCACTCTGGGAGAGCCATCCTGGAGTCATGTCAGAATAGTAAGATTTGTTTTGCTTGTCATCGTAAACAGCATCATCAGCATAATGCACCGAGTATGTGGTGTCATCTGTAGACCGCCTGTGATCGTGAGGCTTTTTTTTGTCAGATTTAGTTTTCTGAGGTGGTTTGGGCACAATTGCATATTTGTTTTTGTTTAATTCATCTAGTTCTTTATCGCTGTCCATTGAGTCCCAGTCATCACTCTCGGCCTTGTCTTTGGCACTTGACACTTTCATGTCCATGCTTTCATAGGTCTGAGAAGAGGTCATCCCCCGATCTTTCCTGTCTTTGGACTCTTGTTCAAGACTATCCGTTGAGATTGATATTCCAGTACCTTTGAGCTTATAACACTTTTTCAAAACTAAATCCCTGTCTTGAGGATTTGAAAAAATAACTATAATAGGACGAGGTTTAGCACTTGAACATTCTCTTTGTTGCCCCAGTCGATGGGCAAGTTCAATTTTAAGTGTCTTGTGTGCTTCAACAAAACCCATTTTCTCTTTTAAAATGTGATAAATGAGTTCATCGGTTCTTTCAAATTTTTCCTCAGGCACGTTTAGGAATCTCAAAGTAGCTTTGTTGGTCTGGTGGCTTAACTGTCTGATGTAGTCATGGATGTCTCGTGTCTCTCGTCTGGATTGTACAAATCCTGAGCGAAGCTGCTCAATTTCACTCTGTACCACCTCCACACTGCTGGAGATCTCATCGATGGAGCTTTTCAAAGCATTAACATGCCCTCTAAGCTCTGAGAGCTCTGACTCAATCTGGCTGATTCCCTGAAGCTCCTTGAAGATCATTTCCATGACATCTTGGGTCTGACTGATGCAGCCTGTGGAGCTGGATCCCGGTTCCAGGGTGGTTGATTTCTGCTGCCTCCCAGCCCGATCCAGAGACTTGCTCCTAATTCCAAGTGTCTTCCTCCAGGTGCTAGCCTCTGAGGAATCTGAAGAAACACATTCTTGACTCTTCTTCCATTTTCGGAGCTTTTTCAGAGCACCTAGTCGAAGAGTGTGGAGACTGCTTCGTTCTCCACGTTCCCCCTCTGAGCTGCCATCAGAAGGTGCCAAACTAATCATACTCTTCCTATTCCTTCTTACTGGCATTGTGTAAGCTTTTTGTTCATCAAATCTATGGATAAGTTTGGCCTCGTTTAAAGAGTCAGTATAACTACTATCGATGGATAACACCTCATGAAATTCATTATTGTTCAATAGAAGAGCATTCTTTTGAAGTCCATTAGCAATTGCTACACGGTAACTGAATGTGGGAGAAAGGGAAGAGCAGTCGTTCCTGCCGTCGTCTTCCTCAATAGATAGGTTGCGTGCAGAAGAACATTTAGATATCTTTTTGACTGTGCTTTTCAATGTGGTGGAAAAAGTCTGATTTCGAGCATGCAGTTCAGGGGATATCTTAGGATCTTTTTTGTTTTCGCTACTCTCTTTCTTTTTAGTGGTATTTGCCAGTTTCTTTGTAAACATTCCTTTGCAAATCTTAAAAATGTAAGATGATAGCTTTTTTACATGGGCAGAAACCATGGAGGGCAATAGGTTAGTGTGTTTGCATTCCAAATGCAGCAATGCAGAAGTGGTGTTAAATCCAGCAGAGATCAACAACCAACAGACCAAAAATACTTTTTTGAAGTCAACCCTGAGGGATAAAAGAAGAGAAAAGAGAAATATGCCCTTAGAAGCTGCCGTGCCAAGCAAAAATTGTGTATATCCTTATAGCAGGAAAATCCAAACGTCTTTTTCACAGATGGCCTGGCGTGTCTGTAAAGAGAAAAAGAAATATGGCATTATGTCACACTGAAACAAAATGATCATAATCTATAGCTCCTCTACAACCCAATACTACTACACCATGCTGTGCTAATTCTCAGAATTCATTTATTCATTTATCTTCAGTAAGCGCTTTATCCTGGGCACAATGGATCCAGAGTCGATCCAGGGAACACTTGATATGAATCAGGAATACACCCTGGATGCTATGCCTGTCCATCTTATGACACCATACACACAGTGCCTTGTTCACATCAAGGGACAATTTGAGTCAATAGTCCACCTACTTGCATGGCTTTGGGAAGTGGGATAAACCTGAAGAACCTAAAGGAAACCTACATAGCCATAGGGAGAACACATATCCATACCAATGGTCAATAAAGTGCTTCAAACTTTTACAAGAAAGTGATTTTAAATTGAATGACTCAAGTAAATAGTTTAGGATCTAAGCATGACTCGAGTAAAATGTTCAAGATCGAAGCTTGATCTCAGATAAGCTATTCAGCTTGGAGAAAACTGCCTCATGATTTTCTCAAAACCGTGTAAACTGTTTTTGAGTGAACAAATTTATTTTTCACAAAATCAGCTACCTCATATCAGGCACAAATTTTCACTTTTACAGTGTTAAATCCAAACTCTTTGATCAATGAAAATTTTGTCAAACCCTTGAAACAAGATTGATAATGGTTCTAATTTGTTAACCAGACTGATTAATTTGTTTATCTGTTTCTCGGTTGGTTAAGAATTCAGTCCTTCAGTGCAGACACTCTGATTTATTGCTACTGACTGCTGTGCAACAGTTCCAATAAAAGCAAAGCTCATTAGACCTTATTCCTGTTCTCTTTCTTCCCCTCTTTCTTTTTTCCTTTTTTCTTGTGTAAACTAGCCGAAGGCAGAGAAGTGTCAGGATTTATCCCTGTATCACATGTATATGGGTTTGTGTGATACATTTGTCACGTGGATAACCTTAAAACCACTCTGGATAAGACTTTAAGAGTCTTATATGTCTTAAAACCACATGTATGCACAGGCATTCTGATCTAGATCCTATCAAAACTCGATGCTCTACATGTTTGCCAAAAAGCAAGAGGGTCCAGAGACTGGAGAGGGGAAAAGAAAGAGAAAGAAGAGCCCCACCCACCTACTACTACCCTTTATGACTTCTTGCTCATTTTCCATTCTGCCGTCACCCTGAGTAGCCCCCTCCCTCCCTCCCTCCCTCCTTCCCTCCCCTTCCTTCCCATTTCACCTCCAATCAAGCATCCAATTATTACCTTTTACTTCCTCATCTACTTCCATGAATTAACCAAAACAATCATGGCTGCCCAGGGTGTCGACCGAGCCTGAGCACTCAGCCGAATGTGTGCTAATTCCTCTGTGTGTATATAATACGTATCAGCCGTGCCGGATATATATACGTGACATTCCCTTGGGTCAGGAGGATTTCTCCAGAGGAGGATCACAGCTTTCAAATTTGACCCATTGAGAAAACACGGATGGTCGCCTGTGTATGTGTGTGTGTTTGTATGTGTGTGTGAGATGCAAGAAGCCACGTTGATGTGTCTCATGCAACAGTGAGAAATTGCGCGCAACATGCATGCAAATCCTTTCCGAATTATTCTGTATTAGCACGAATAAACCTTAGTGTCATTCCAGTGCAGCTACACATCCAGCATGAGAAATTCCAGATGATGTCAAAGCAACAAGAAGACATGAGCTGCTTGAATCAAAGAAGAAAGGCAGAATAAAAGGAAGAGACGAAGAAAGGAAAGCATACCTGAGGCGATCCTTGGAAAAGTGTGATAAATCCAGCCACGTTATTCTTTTGAAGCTAGCACGCAGGAGGCGCTGCAGGTTATCACGCTAAACCACGGAGATGACGGTTAGCGGAGCATCCTCAGTATGGACAGATGAGAGAGACAGAGACAGAGAGAGAGAGAGAGAGAGAGAGAGAGAGAGCGCGAGATCTGCAGCAGCAGCAGCCTCTTCGAAGGAATGAAGACAGGCACGCTGTACTCTCTCGCCTCAGCTCCTCATCCTCCTCTTCTCTCTCTCTCCATTTTCCATCTCTTCCCTCAGTCAACCTTGAGCTGATGCCCATGAATGCAGAAGCATGGTTTTACTCTCCTCCTCTGTCCTCCTCTCTCTGTCTACCGTTCTCTTCCGTCACTCTCTCGCTCTTCTGTCCCAGACGAGCGAGGCAGACAGCGTGTCTGGGACAGAGGAAGCCCCCCTGCCTGCCTCTGTGTGTGTGTGTGTGTGTGTGTGTGTGTGTGTGTGTGTGTGTGTGTGTGTGTGTGTGTGTGTGTGTGT
>JAQQZU010000037.1:1129948-1142656 GCA_030068025.1 Parauchenoglanis punctatus | reverse complement strand
ACACACCCACACACAAACACACACACACACACACACACACACACACACACACACACACACACACACACACACAAGCACACACCATCCTTGCATGTTGCTGGCTTGTCATGTCAGATCTGTGTGCCATGCTCTGACACTGCTGTCATTTTTCTGGTCTTTTGTGCTCCTGTCACACACTGGCCAGCTTTAATAATTTAACACACACACACACACACACACACACACACGCACACACACACACGCACGCAGAGTTGAAAACCTCTAATGGTTTGATGGAAGTTTAGAGAGTGTAGAGAATGATAAAACCATTTCATTGGACGGTTTGGAAATTGAGGGGTTTATTGAACGCACCCTTGTTTGTGTTTTGGAAACTGAACGCTGCTTCGTTCAGAGAAACTCGGCAGAGAAAAATAAAACCTTTCTATTTTTATGAAGAGTGATAAATTATGAAGATATTAACTAGGAGATGCTTTTTTAATGATACTAAACAAAACTGAACTGAACACAATAGGCGAGCATTTCAACTTTCAGTCGGCTTTTGTTTGCTAGTTAGCTGCCGCTGGCTACTTTTAGCACATTATGTACGTTTTTTGACATTAGATTAGCTTTCAGTCACCAGTACAACGCTGCTCAGTGAGGTAAGCTCTCATTCTCTACTTAGCTTTAGTTTAAGATAACTTTCCGTCACTAGGAAGGTGTTGCTTACCAGGTTAGGGTTTGCCTGCTAGTTACAGTTTTCACGCGCTTGGATCGCTCACTTCTTACGTTTACTCATTAAACTGGATTTCACTCATTAGTCAAACTCGGTTTATTAAGGTTAGCTTTTACTCTTGTTAGCTTTTGCTCATTAGATTAGGTTTTATTTGAGGTTTTTTTGTGAGCATGCTACATCAGCCTTCACACACTAACTTAGCTTTCACTCGCTGCTTACATTCTGATTGATAAATTTAACTTTTAGTCTGATGTGTTTACGGCTGTAGAAATATTTACTTCCATACAACAGTTGACGTCATCCTGCGTACTGTCAGTCGCCTGATACGCACCGCTGCTAACACAGAAATGATCGAAGAAAGAAAACCCATGGACATGAGCTGTTTTACAGCGATCTCATTTTAATATTCACGGATATTTCGAGATATTCAATATTTATTATATTTATATTCATTATGAATACATTGTGTCATATAAAACATCTTACCTCCGACACACTCATTTCGATTTAACGGATTGTGCCACAGCCGCTAACGCTCGGAGGCCCACTGCGAGCCCGTACACGCTGGATTTACATAAACACTTTGAGGAAACCAGTTGCCTTAAAAATGTAGTTGATTTAACTTGAACTCTTGTGTCATGTCCGTTGCTTTTCCCAATTATTCCACTTAATAAGATTTAACTTCAAATCGTGTCATATCAGAGCTTTACCCAGTTACTCAGCGTCTTAAGTTGACGTGATCTTTTTTATTATGTTAAATAGAACACTTAAATTAAGAGAACAGAAAAAAAAACAAAAAAAGACGGAAATTCGTTCTCTTTCTGTTCAATTTCATTTCGATTGCAAAAAGTCAACAACAGCAAACATCTTATTGTAAAAGTGCGACGTTAAAAACGAAGCAGTCAGCTGGAGCAGCAGCGAGGTTCTGTATTACTGTACACTAGTGCAGCGGTGTAGCTATTTGGAACCCTGTTTTACACTGGAAGCTGATTTTCCGTAGGATGGATTTTACAGTCAGCCTGGTGTAACGTCGGTTTGATGTTGGAATTCCAACGTCCAGTGCTGCCACCTAGAGCCGAGGTTGGGCCGAAAGCCTTTCACTCAGTAGACGAGTTCGCTCCCGACATTCGGATTTCACTCTGTAGTCTCACACTTTACTCCCTGGGTTAGCTCAGTCACTAGCTAGCTTTTGTTTACTAGTTAGTTTCTGCTTGCTAGTTATGTACTGCATGTTTGTTCAGCTTTCACATGGTTCGGTTAGCTTTACTTGCTACTTGTTCCCTCCTCACTTGTTCAGTTCTTCTCGCTCAGTACGCTCTGAGTCCGTTGTTTAGCTTGCAGTCAGTAGTTGCCTTTTCTGTGTTAGTTGGCTTATTTTGTGAAGTTTAATTTTGCTTGTTGAATTTTTACTTCCTAGGTTAGCTTTCGCTCACTAGTTTAATTCTGCCTGTACGTTAGCTTTCAGGACCTGCTTTTACTCAGGATGTTAGCTCTGCTACTAGTTAGATTTCACTCACTAGGTTAACTTTTACTCTGTAGTTGTGTTGGTAAGTGGAAGCTAGTGTGATTTTCTCTTGCTAGCTTACTTTTTTCCAGGTTCTGACAAAACTGCTAGCAGGAAATACAGAGCTAGCCTGAAGCGGTAGAGTAAACTCATGTCCGTATTCAGCGTCCACACTTTCACCTCATGACCTTCTCTAGTGGACAGACAGAGTGATTCGGGACGGAGCCGAGTGTCTTCCTCCATCTGTACGGGTCCTTTATCTGTCACTCCAGACTGCTTTGTTTGGGATGAAGTGCTCTCTCTCTCTCTCTCTCTCTCTCTCTCTCTCTCTCTCTCTCTCTCTCTCTTTTCTCTTTCTTGACTTCACACAACATGAGAAGCTGCTCAGTGCACTCACCCGACTCCTCCTATTGTATACGTGTGTGTGTGTGTCTGTGTGTGTGTGTTTTCTTCATTCTTTCTCCCTTAGTTTTTGTTCATTCTTTCTTCAGCTCAAGGTTGCAGGCTCTCCATTTGAACACGGCGCGTTTCAAGTCGCCGCGGCCGCCTTTAAAAACGAGCGGCCAACCTTGACACAAAATCAATAGGAGGCAAACTCTTTGAAGAATCACAAATGTAATAAGCGCTGGTGCTCTCCGGCTGGAGCCAGGTGCATGCTGGGATACGCCATAGAGATGCATGTTCTGTGATTCATTTGGAAACACAACTGGGTAAAACACACGCACACACACACACATACACACACATGCTCACAACAAGTATGCATAAACAAAAACTTGTATTTATTAGTTAGTTAGTTAGTTTGTTTGTTAACCAATTCCGTTTGCTCATTTATTTTGTTTGTTTCTTTGTTTAATCTTTGTTTAGTCATTTTATTTGTATATTTTGTATTCATTTACTTATAGAATGTGTTTATTTATTTAATTGCTTAAATATTATTCAATTTTAATTATTTTTATACAATTAATTATTTCATAAATTTATAAATATTTTAATCACTTTTTGATTTAGTTCAATTTACTCATTTATTTCATCAATTTATTTGTGTTTACATTTTATTTATTTGCTTTCATTTACTCAGCTTATTAATTTGTCATCAAATATTAATGATTAAAATCTTATTCAAATAAAATGAATATTTTTTGTTTTTCTGTTCCAGTACTTTTCAAACAAACTGCTTGGTGAAAAGCATTTACCGGACATCGTTAATCTTCTACTGAGCTATTTAAAAGATTTACAAGTCTCCAATAACCATAACAACCACAGTAACTATAAACAGATAAAAGTATGATGTTCCTTCCTAAAGTACTTAGTAAAAGCCTTACTTCCTTACTAAAGTATTAGTTCCTTCCTAAGTAAAAAAGGTAATCTTGCTGTGGTATAAGTGTTGTAATTTTAACACTTCAGGACACGCTGTTGGGGGAAATTGATCAACTCAGTAACTCCGCTTCATCACACTGTTCCATCGTTGATTATTTTCCTCTAACATCACCACACGTGCAGTGTTTTATTCCAGACGTGTCACTGTGGTGCTCAGAAACAGTGTGTAACTCAGGGATTTGTGATCGCGTCCTCGATGGACTCTTCATTTCACTCGGCTGTGTCTCGGCCTCTACAGCACACAAAGCGCTCACTGGAACTGAAACACGGCCGAACGAACACAGACATTTCTTTTCTCTAGCTTTGTTTTCCATCGCTGTTTCTTTCAGGAGTCTTCCGTCACTTACGTTTTCCCCAGAGTTCCACACGTTTTCGGCTGCGTGGAGTGACGAACGAACAAACCTTCTAACTTGTGCAAACAGAGGACACGGAACATGTCCTTCGTCCTGTTCTGAAAAAAAAACCAGAGAGAGAGAGAGACAGGCATCTTAGCTCATTCCTGCATGAGCACAAAGAATTTTGGAAAAATGAGAACGTTTCATAAATGTGGTGCTACAAGTATTACCATTTCGCCAAAATCTTTAGCAGTTTTAAAATTCTCATCGTGGTTCTAAAATTTATGATGTGGACCAAGTATTCTTAGCCTTTCTATAATTCTAGTTGTGGATTTGGATCCATTAATGTGGCTTTTGAATCCTTAAGGATTCTATAAATCGCAGTGTGGCTGTGAAATCCTTAGTGGTTTTGGAATTCTTATACTAGAATGAAGAATTATTGTTGCGGTTCTAAAATTCTGAGTGCGACTCTAAAATTTATAAAAATAATGGATGGTTCTGCCTTATTCCGCCTCTGAGTCGTCACAGCGTGGCTCTAAAATCGTTAGTGTGGGTCTTAGGCTTAGAATTCTTAATTAGAAGTTCACAGCAGTTTTAGTGACCAGCGTGGTTCTAGAGTTATTAGGGTGCCTCCAAGTCACACATTGTCAGTGAGTTTCTGGGATTCTCAGTTTGGCTCAAAAATCCTTTGTGGTTTTAAAATGTTTGGCGTGGTTCTAGAACTACAAGTGTGGCTTTAAAGTGTGGTTCTTAGTGTGATTCTGGAAACAGTTATATAATTCCCTTTGTGGTTCTAGAGTTCACAGTGTGGTTCTAAAATTTTCCGTGACCATGGCTAGCATAAAGCAGCTACTGATGATGATGATGTCAACATTGGTGATGACGATGGTGACAATAAGGACAACTACGATGAGGACGACGGCGACAACAACGATGACAACGACGATGATGATGACAACCTTCTCATAGGGGTTCTAGAATGCTCAGTGTAGTACTGGAATTGTAATAATTACTCTTAGTGGTTTTGAAATTTTTGAGAATGTGAGAAACTTCTCACTGTGGTTCAAGAAGGATCAGTATAGCTCTAAAATTTGTAACAGTTCTATAATCCTCATTGTGGCTCTAGAATTATCCTGGCAGCTCTTAAATTCTCACTGTGGCTCTAGAATTCTCAGTGTGGTCCTAAAATTCTTAGTATGGCTCTGAAATTGTTATGGCAGTTATTGTTATGTACTAGAGTGTGATTGATGGGTAAAGTTTGATAGTCCTTTGTGTTTAACTGGAAATTGGAAACTTGATGAGTGGTTAGAATCCATAGAAGGTGGTTGCTAGGCAACTGGGAAAGTTGACAAAGATTGACACCATGCATGAGCTAATAACTGACACAAGCATTTTTAAAAATTACACTGTATTTACAGTTAGCATTGATTGATAACCAAACTTTGTTCGGACATATTGAGGAATACAGAAATTCTGGAGTGTAAAATTATAACTTATAAAGTCAAATGCATTTCATTAATCTCTGATGAAAGATGAGTGAGAATGGTGGAACGGTAGCATATGCCTGTTAGCTGTTAGGTTACAAAATGTCAAAGGTAGTCTAGAAAAAAGCTTTACACTGTCATTTGGAGACGTTTTGTTTCAGGGCCTCTATAATTTCCAGCTGTGTCGGTGGCTCGTTCGGTTCCATCCTGCTGGAAGTCCGTTGTAGTGAACACTAAGACAGAAGGGTTTTGTTGTTGTTATTTTTTTTTGTGGCCATGCCCAGCCTGATGTTAGCGGCCATTTCGAGCCTGATGCCTCTGACATGTTGATCATACGTGAGAGAAAGAAAATTGATTTCCGTGGCAGAAAACACTGTCCAATTTTCCCCCTCCCGATCCTGTAATTTTACGGCCACAACAAAATAAAAGGGTAATTTTTTTCTCTTGGTGATATAAGGGGAGGAGAGAAAAAAAACAGCAGAAAAAATAAAGGGAAAGTTTGTTGAAGGACAGCGAGGATGACAGTAATGATGGTGGTGATGATGATGATGGTGATGAGGGTCTGCAGTGAAGAAAAGGCCACTTTGACAGACCGGGTAATGTGTGTGTGAGACATTGAAAGGTGACAGGGCTAAAGCTTTGGTGAAGACAAAACAGCATGCAATTTAGACAGTTTACCGGTCATTGTACAAATCCGCCGACGATTGCTAACGCTTGTAAAGGGTTTAGTGTCACTTGATTGTGGCCCCTTCTCAGTACTCGCACACAGAGGTGGCCATTTTCTCATGGCAAGAGAAACCTCTCCATTTAGAGAGCAAAGAAAGAACAGGCTAAGGATGAAGGACAGCAATGCCTAATGTGGACACAGGACACAAGGACACAAATCCCTAATGTGCAAGCCAGTGGCAACAGTGGTGTGGAAAAGTTCCTGAGATGACACGAGGAAGAAACCGTTAGAGGAACCATACTCAAAAGGGAATTGTACTAAGTGTATTGCAAGGATGTTTAATGTGAGTAGAGTGTAAATAAGAGTCCTTCATGATAACAACATTAATTCTTAGGTACTTCATCATCATCCAGCCACAGTTGTAATCTGACTCTACGGCGAAACAACCCCAGCATACCGAGTATAATGAGTTTGTTGATTCATGGAAGGGGTGGCCTGTTACAGCCTAAGCAAGGTCCCCAGTCTTGCATCCTATGACCATTCACAGTCATGCGCAATTTAGAGAAGCCAATCAACCTAATCCACATGTCTTTGGGAAACCAAAGCACCAAGAGGAAACCCACTCAGGGATGGGGAGAACATGCAAAATACACACCACATACATAACCACTGCACCACCAAGCCACCATCTTAGGGAATTAGTGCTTGGGAATTTACAGTTTTAGGGAAGTGCAAATCTTTAGGATATCTGTGTTGGACAGTGATATTTACATTCTCCAACCTCTAGTGATCATTCAGTGTCCTAAGTTCCAGAGTCAGGAACAAACCAGGTGACATCTTAGACCCTTCTCTAAGGGAGAATTGTTTTTAAAGGCATCCACACCATCTCTGGCAAATTTTAAGGATCAGAATCAACAGTTGCTTTACCTCATCAAATAGAATTGGTACAGTCACGAGGAACACTCATGAACACAGGACATCTTATACGCTTCTGTAATGAGTTTCTTTGAGAACACCTGGACCATCCAAGTACCAGACCTAGAGGAAGACTGCAAGGCCAAGTCACCGCCACAATCTTGAAGTTGGTGTTAGCCCCCAGCCACCTGCAGTGGATTTGAAGTGCTGGGATTGAGAGCTTCTAGAGCTGATCAACTGGGAAGAGTATGTTCAAGAGTATGTTCAAGTCACAGCAAAGAGCATCTTGGTCTCTTATCTAATGAATCAGTTTCTTCAAGGGCACCTGTACTATCTGAGTAACAGATCTAGAGGGGCAGTTCATGCAGTCCAACTCAATGTTCACGTGATCGTTGCAAAGTCTTGCCATTGTACTGGTAAGTCCAAGCCATATTATTGTGTTTTCCAGAACAGTCTCCTATGTAGGTGGCACGGTGCTGCAGTGGTCAGCACTGTTGGCTCACAGAAAGAATGTTCTGGATTCGAACCTCCCAATCAACTAGGGCCTGTGTGGGGTTTGTATGTTCTCTCTGTGCCTGTGTGGGTTTCCTCCGGGTACTCCGGTTTCCTCCCACAGACATGCAGTTTAGGTTGACTGGCTACTCTAAATTGCCACAGGTGTGAATGTGAGAGTGAATGGTTGTTCATCTCTGTGTTATCCCTGTGAGAGATTGCTGACCTACCCAGGATGTACAGATAAGAGGTCTGATAATATAATGGATGGATTACTGTATCACTTATTTGCTTACTGCATTTGCAGATATGCTTGAATTGACATATGCTGCTTTTAAAGTTTCATTCTGGACTGTGTTTTGGTTGTTGTCAGCATTGTTTTAATAAAGCTTCAGCACATGGATTGACAAGCTGCTGTTGTGTCCATCTTGTAACACACGCTGGTGATTATTTAACCAGGTCACATGAAACTGTGAATAACTAAATTTAAAGTTTTAGCAGGAAAAAAGCACAAGGGCAATCATCTAGGCTACATAAAGGTTAATGCATCATTACTGAAAAGAAATCAGGGTCAGAATGATGGAAGGGGGGTCATGGGGTTAGTGTAGCATGTAGCTGTCTTGGGGTCATCTGTCTATTAGTGTGATTTATAGAAAATACTTACAACAATGTTCATGAAGATAGCATTAATTGATCATCAAAACTACCCACCTGATTTAAACCCTGGATGTAAGATCTCATTTGATTCTGTTCTGCAATTTGTTCTAAATGATTTAACAGAGTTACAGATTAGAGACAATAAAAGCGTTCAAAAGAGGCAGTCTGATGAAGGAAAAGTATAGACATAAGAATAAGAAAGAGGACTGAAAAGAGAGAGACAGAGAGATTTGGTGGTTGACAATGAAATGAGACAAAGAGCATGGAAGAAATAGGACATAAGAAGAAAGGATGGAGGAGAGGCAGGGAAAAAGATGGAGAAAAAAATGAAAGGAAATGAAATGAGAAATATTAAAAGTGGACAGAAAGAAAAAAAAGTCTTTCTTTCTTGTTAGGGTGGAGAGACCAAATCCACTGGTGAATTGTGAAGGGTGGAGAGACACAGGGCACTGGGGGGGTCGTGACCTTGAGTATCGATCCGAGCCTCCATAATTTCCCGGGCTTGCTGAGACTCCCCCCTCCATCTCCACCCCTTCTCTACCTGCAGAAGTACATTAGGACAGAAATCCATAAGGCAGCGCTGTTCATCCAAGCACAGGAAGAAACTGAATTAAATGTTAGAAAACAATCTGGGCACGCCGAGCGGCCGATTCATCACGATCCCTGTGTGTCAGCCGGGTGGGAGGGCCACAGAACAGGAGATGGACTCGTCCATGCTCATCTGTCAGGAAGGAGGATCTTAAACACTGATGTGGAATTTTAGCCAAGGTCAGAATGGCTCTCAGCCATCAGATGGGATTGAGATAGAATAGAAATTAGATGTTGTATCATTATTCTACATGCCAAGAGGGAAAGTGACTACAGTAATCACAAGACAATTTAACTACACTCAGACTCAAGAGTGATTTAAAGATGTAACTCACATGGTCAATTCAACCACACCACTCATTAACTACAGATATCACAAGACAACTTAATGGTACAACTCACAAGATGATTTAATGATATAGCTCAATTCTACAACACCTACAATATTTTTATACCTGTGATACATGGCTACGTTCACATTACCAGGCTGAAGAAACCCAAATCTGATTTTTTTTTTGTCTTAATATGACACAGATCTGATGTGTTCAGGGGTGTGCAGGTTTCCTCCTTCTCGACCTGATCATGTACAGCTGACCAACGGATCCTCCAGAGCAAAATGCGATGCATACATTAACTACTAGTGTGTCCAAACAAATGTTTTTTGTTTGTTTGTGATGCAGATGACTCGAGAAAAACTGTATCAGTGTCCGCATGCGTGACCTTTCAGAGGACTGATGCGTTCACGTTACACTTGTAATGATGAAGGTGAATCACCAAGATAGGCAAATCCAATCTGAGTAAAAATCTGAATTGACCAATCAGGCTTGTAATGTGAATGTAGGCTAAGTGTATTTTTCACAACCAGTTCCATCACTGAGCCACTGCTTCCGATCCCAATCCAGTCTGGGTATTAAGATAAGACTCACACACTCACCTGAACACTAACACACATGTTATTAGATTGTTCTAAATCTCTCATATTCATTTGTTCTCTGTGAGGTTTCTGTTGTAATTCTGAGGCTTGGTTTGTTTTGTTCATTTTGTGCTTTTTCGCTCTTTTTTTCCATCTTGGGCATTTTTTTCTACTGTTTGTTTAAAAACAGGTGACATGGATGACTAATGAATTGGATTTTTATCAATGCGCCTATAAATAAGTCCACCTGCCTCTTCTACGTAACAATATTATGATCTATTAGAATTTGGTCTAGAAAGTTCCTGTTTTTACACTTTTAAACATGATTTTGCTGCTCACAGCTCGCTGACAGATAATTAAAAAAAAATCCTTTTAGAAACGTCTGTGCACTCAGTGGCCATCTTGGCAATTATCTACCGTCAAACAAAGACCAAAGTTGCATCTTAAATATAGAGAGACTCATAAACCAGAAAGCAGGATTGACTTGTAATCTGACCAAGACTGTGTAAATCATGAGACTAATGATTTGGCACCTTTATTAAACCAACTGTTGAGAGTTTATAAAAGTTTGGAGCTAAAAAATGAAGGTTCGCAATATCACACGGTGAAAGGAAGCACTGTTTCTGAGAATCCTAACATGGAGGCAGTCACTCAGTCACCTCATTAACATTACTGGTGTGTAGAAGCTGAAGACTTAGGCTTGATTACACTGTGATTTTTAGCTGATTGCATATTCGAAAAGAATTCTTTAGTTGTGAGTTTTGTCAGTGTGTTGAGTGTGAAAGAGCTTCTGCAATGCTCATCTAAAATTCTTCAATAGGAATAGGATGAGGCAAAATGTACTTGACTGCTATAAATATGGTCGTTACAATGGCAAAATGTTAATGAAACGATGGACTTGCTGATATTAATCAACGTAATGTTTCCATCCAACATGGCATAACAGTGAAAGCTAGCATGCATGTTAATGGACAAAAAGGAAAAAGGAAGATTTTTGACAAAGGTTCCATATATTACATGTGAATAACAAAAAAGTACAAGATCGGATCACTACCGGTGAATTTGCGGAGGTTTTGCTGCACAGAGAGCTAACAGGTAGCGGTCACGTGATTCCAAAACAAAAACAATGCATTGGATTCTGGGAAGCGTGAGCTGACCCCTTTAATGAGGGTCGCTTTAAGGGCGTGCTTGATTTTATGCTAAAACAAATCCGAGTGTCATCAGCATAGCAGTGAAAATAGAACCCCTGAAATATATGACAAGACCATTTGGAAGTCCATAAATATAATGAAGAGCAGCGGGTCTAGTACTGAACCCTGCGGGAACGCCTTGCGTTACGGTGATTTCTAAAGCACTGGACACTTATTTCCCTGCACCAAACACCTCATTAAACCTGACAAAGGGTTTTGAAATCAGGTGCAGGACTGCGCTTCAGGCCGGCTATTATAAAGACTGTCACAGTTTGCTGTATTTCCATGACATCCCACTGTCACACAAGCTGAAAGTTTTGATCGGCACTCTTTTGCGAGTTGGCTCCTCGCGCTTTTCCAGATTGGTCTCATTTTCCACAGCATTTAAAGAGGGCTTCAATTGGGAACCTGCCGTGATGAGGCCACGAGTCCCCATTGGATGAAATGATTTCTCTCTCTCTCTCTCTCTCGCTGTCTCTAACAAGCCTATGAAGAGGACACTAGAAATCATCTCCAGCAATTTTGGTAATGGCTTTTGAGACAGCCGCCTGCATTGTCGTGTAATGATGACAAATGACAACTTGAAAAGGCTTTGGAGACAAGAGACTTAAGAGGTAGAGATGTGAACAGGGAGAAAGAGACACACACAGAGAAAGAGAGAGAGAAAGAGAGACGCTTGCATAAATTGCTCCTGGAGTATTTTCCCGGTTGACTGTGCGTAATTGGCGTTTATTAGACTTGTTATCTCGGGGTAACTTTTTAGCCACGGAGAGCTTTTCCAGACCCTTGCTCGCTCTCTCGCTTCTCTCCTCAACAGGTGAAACGAAAACTAGCTCAGGTGAAACTAATCGTCTGATCAGTCCGTGGGGTTTAACCAACCGACAGAGGCTTCTCACTGACACGGCAGCGGAGCAGGCAGCGGAGGAGAGACGGCCTTCAGACGGCTCATTTAAAACAAATTCAACCGCATCACATGTCAGCTCAGAGTCAGTTTAACTGTCCAGTTCTCCCAGATGACAGAGTGCATCATAGCTATTACAGCCGCGGCTGACATTTTCCACGCCGTGACATTTCAATGATGCGCATGGAGGTCAGAAGCTCTGTCTTCGCTAAACGCTCGGCTTTAAGGTTAATTGGCATAAACGTATAGGCAAAGAAATATAGGGCTGTTTTATATTGTGAAATGTTGGGGCAGTTGTGCAGACTTCAATGGAATTTATAATCTGGAAACAAATCCTGGAGAACATTACGTGTAAAGAGCGCGTTGTTCGTCCCTGACTTATTGCGAATTGTCTGTAATATTTAAGGTCTAGAGCTTTAATTTGACACAAACAGCTTGTTGTTCGGCAATAAATAAGAAATATGGACAGGCTGTGCGATCGTTAAAATCGCGACATTTTATCACAACATTGCGTCTAGGACAAAATCGACGTTTGTAAATGCAGAAAGCTTGTCCCTCGTAGCACTGCTGCCTTCCTGAGATGTTGCGAGACTCCCACAGGCTTTAGGTGTGACTTTCTTTCCGTGTGTTTTGTGTCGCTTCGTGGTCGAGCTTTAAATATCTCGCCAAGGACGCAGCATGCAGCCGGGGAGACCAGGGACGGTGAAAATGCGGTCTTGTGGTCCTGGCCTGTCCGACATCTTGTTCTGACTCAAACAGCCGCATACCTTTAGTGAATCAATACATGGTATTTAAAATTCAGCACTCTGTCTGTCTCATGCTCTCTCTCTCCCTCTCTCTCTCCCTGTCTGTCTCATGCTCTCTCTCTCCCTCTCTCTCTCCCTGTCTGTCTCATGCTCTCTCTCTCTCTCTCTCTCTGTCTATCTATCTCATGCTCTCTCTCTCTCTCTCTGTCTGTCTGTCGTATGCT
>JAQQZU010000037.1:1050924-1061895 GCA_030068025.1 Parauchenoglanis punctatus | reverse complement strand
AGATTTATGTGTGCACGTGCATGCATGTAAAGCTTATATATGTGAGCACACACACACACACACACACACACACACACACACACACACAGAAGGTGTCAGCAGGTCCAGAAAATTGGATCACAAGGTCGGCTCTGTGGCTGCCTCTGGCCTCACTGACGGCAAGACCAATCGATCAATACACTCCGTTACACACACTGGGTGTTTTCGTGGAAACTGTCCGAGTGTTACACATGCATACACACACACACACACACACACACACACACGCCATGCCAGCATGTCATCCAGCATGTTAGTATATTTGTACTGATGAAAGCTGAGTCCACTACTCTGCAGAAGTTCTAGAGCTTCGTTTGCAGTTTGAGACAGAACTAAAGAGCGTAGACGCCACTTCCTGTTTCCCTCAGGCACTAACTCTAATGATCACAAGAATAAAACACTCTTACGGTAAAATAATCAACAACAGGCCAGTGTGACGAAGCAGAGTTCCTGGTAGCACTACGAATTAGCTCATTTTCCTTTAAAAGCACTCCTTACAATGCTTTATTTCTCTTAAACTACAGCAATATGGCAATGAAAACCATTTTTAATTATTAAAAAAATGAATCATTTTTTTCCATTTACAGCTACATTTGATGTTTACCTGTTCCCTCACCTCGATTTTTTCTCTCTTTTGTAGTTAACAAGACACAGCTAATCGTGTTACCAAGAAACCATAAAGTGTAAAACTTGACATTTTCCCTCCGACTGTTACAAAGCGCTGACGCTGGAGACGCCTTCCATAAATAATAGAACTAAATAAACGCCTCATTACAGAACACAATATACCATATCAACGATTACTCGTCCACTGTACGAGTCCCTGTGAATGAGCTGTTACTACGGAAACCATAGCATATCAGAACGAGTGCATGAATATAAACCTGCGCAACTGTCAGTGCTGCTGTTACAGAAAACTAATCAACACCTTCTGACCAATCAGAGTGCAGAGTTCACGGCGCCGTGGCGCATCAATAAGAGGTCCTTCATAACCTTGTGCTTAGTGAATGCCAGTTTAACGAGCCGTTATAAAGGTTAATGTGGTGTTTACGGTGTGCTGTACGTATAGTATGAATATTTAATTGAGAAAATGTACAGTATGTCCAGTGTGTCTGGAGGGCGTTGGCATGTCAACAGGAGAAGTCATGGATGCCGGCGTGAATCGCTCTGCGCCAAAGTTTCCCTAAAATCCTTCTCTGTTTCCGTCCGAAATGCTTGTTTTTTCCGGATGACCTCACCACCATGATGTGTTCATTCGGCTCTAATTGCTTTTGGATGTGATGTCCCCCCACCTCCACCCAGCTTCATCCTTTAACCTAATGGCTCCATCATCATAAATCTAATATTCCTAAACTTCAAACTTTGCGCTCTGACCAGAAAGATGTTCTTTTCAACTCGGTTATATGAAAGGAAAAAGTATAAAGATTCCACAGGAAAATGTATATATTACCTTTGATTTGGGCTGTTTTTTCGCAATAAGGGATGGTTTTAGTGGGATAAAAATTGATTTTTTTAAGCTTTTTTGTGCATTAGCTTTTAAGTTTTGAAACGTTACTTGCCGAGGCCATTTCTGATCAATAAGCAAAGCCCCAATATATATCTCTGATGCAATAAGGGAGCGAGGGGCATGAAGAGAGAGAGACTATCATCTCAATAGAGCATTTGGTCTTCAGAATAATGTTTTTTTTACTCAATTTAAAAGCTACTTTATGCGAACAAAAACACCTGCTCTGAAACTTCACTTTCCAGTTTCCTGTCTTTTTAATCCTCCATTAAATTATAATAAAAGTCTTTCACGTCACTCGTGACCAAAAATGGGTTAGAAATGTGTTCAGCCTAGGTAATGTTATAGAGGAAAAAACAAAGACGCATCACTTCTGGTAAGAGAGACCTTAAAAGACAGACATAAGCATTAAATTTGATATTTATGCAGTAATGTAAGAGAATATAAATATATATATAAGGCCATTCAGGATTTCGTGTTGGTATTCAGCAGTATTCATGACTGAAGATGTTGTGTGTTATGTGCTTCTTAAGTAAGTGCCAGTCTTTTAAGCCTTACATTAGAATGCTTCGTAATGTTATAAAATAGAGTAAATGTACAGCACTTATACATACACACAGCTATCGGATTTCATCATGAGATTTCTTCTTTAGAGAGGCGCTCGTGATCTCGGATGTGCTTTTACAATAAGTACAGCATTAACACTATTCAGAGTCTATAATCATTAACACTATGCTGTATTTGCACAGCAGATACAAATTACTAGGAATGCGTTACTCCTTGCTGATTGGCCGGTTAGTGTGTATTAATGCTCTTAATGCCTCAGGGCTGTTGGCTTCTGATTGGTCAGAAGGTGTTGATTAATTTTCTGTAACAGCAGCTCTGACAGTAGCACAGCTGCAAATCACAAAATAATAATAATTATTATTATTATTATTATTATTATTATTATTATTATTATTATTATTATTGTTGTTGTTGTTTATGTGCTCATTATAATACATTATGGTTTCTAAAGCAACAGCTTATTCACAGGGGCTCGTACACAGACGCACCACATAAACAGATTAAAAAAACGTGTAAGTGTTGCTATGGAGACGATTGTTGCTTTGTAACAGTCAGAGGTAAAGCTGTAACGGTAAGATTACTGGCGTCTTCACTTATTTGCCGTTTCTCAGTGACATGACAGCCTGCGTTTGGTTGTGTGTGGTTTTTTCTTCTTCAAGGGAGAAAACAGAGCGGGTGAAGCAGGGAGGAATTAACACTAATACACTAATAAACATTAAATGTAACTGTAAATTATATATATATATATATATATGTGTGTGTGTGTGTGTGTGTGTGTGGGTTTTGTGTGAATGTTTAATCAGTAAAAATTGTAATCACTGGCAAAATGCTGTGGTATAAGAAAAACATGCATTACCATTGAAAAATATAAATGTACAGAGTCAGACAAAAAATTTATCTACACTTCAGGAAAAGAAAAATTTGTATAAATATTTTAATACTAAATTTTTTCAGACATCACAAGATTAATACAAGTTCCCTTTGGCCTCTACAATTACAAGAGGAGCTGAAAGTGGTGGCCGTCAGCTTCCAGACATTTATGCGTAGAACTCTGTGTATGCATATCTGTGGTGAGGGAAAGACTGTTTATAGCTACCATAATGTAACGTTCACAGACATTCCACAACATCAAATGGAAATGAAATGAAAAGCGTCACGTGTTGCTCTTTAATTCAAATGCAAATTTCTAATTGTATGAGAGGAATAAAACATGTGGGATGTGCTGCTATAGGAAAATAATCAACTTCCGATATGGAAACTGTAACTGCATGACACATAACTCATGGCATTATAGAAAATATTAAATAAATTTAAGGCATGAGCCACCGAAATAATAATCCTTCTTTACACTTTTCCTTTTCCAGAATCAAACAGTTACCTGTGCTACTGCCTTATAAAATATAACATAAAACAAAACATGACAAAATCAATATAATGAGCTTTTTCTGTTTATTACTGCTTATGTACTGAGGTTCCAAATGATCCAGACCACCTAGAACCTGAAATTTGTCTCTCAGGTCATAAACACAGTCTTTTATTTGTGCTAAAAGACTAAATATAAATGTAAATATTTCCTCCTGCATCTGTGTATAAAAGTTATTTAGATTTATCATATTTTTACTGTGTTGTTAATCATCTTAGGACACTAGTAGTGTTTACGCTGACAGAATACACACCGGTGTGCTACACACATTTCTCTTGAAGAGTACAACTTTCTGCATCACCCACAACATCTTTAAAACGATCCACCTTATTTCTTTAAAGCCCTTTAGCCATTAGCGGCGCAACTTTCTCATCAGGAACAAAAGGACGGCCTGGACGCATAAAAGTCCATTTCCCTCTCATCTTTCCATCCAAGTCTTTCTCCTTTAATAACAGGAGAGAGAGAGAGAGAGATAGAGAGAGAGAGAGAGTCTCAATGCCGGAGCCTTCTGCTGAAGCTTGCGTCTCAGACTGGAGAGCTCTTTAGGACGCTCGGGCTAAATGGAGTCGGAGATGAATGGAGTCTTGGCACTCGTCTTTTCTTCCGTGGAGCGCATTTAGAGCATCGACTACCTGTGAGAAAGCTCAAGACAGGACTTAAAAGCCCAAAGAAGCACTCGGATAGAGAGAGACTGAAAGAAAGAAAAAAGTTGAAAGTGTTTGAGAGACAGCAAGATGAAGACGAAGGGGTGTTTTCTGTTTTAAAAAAAGAGAGACGAGCATAAAGGAAAGGAGCGAGGGATGGCGAGAGAGTGGACAGAGCATTCTGAGAGGGTGAGAAAGTTGAAAGGAGAGGGAGAGATGGAGCGAGGGAGGGATTCGGAGCGAGCTAATGGCTCTAAGAAGACCAGGATGGAGACGTGGCCTCACAAGTGGCCTCGTGTGCTCGGCATTGCAGCTTCATTGAGAGAATATTTTGAACGTGTGAATTTGCTCACTCGCTCTGAATGCTCTCGGCAGCGTGGACGAGCTAACGCTGCCTCGCTAAGACCCATTATGGTGTATGAGAATTTGTAGAAAGCAGATAAAACTCTGCAGGGTGAAGTGAAATGCAAGGAGGAGGTGAGCATCCATAGCTTTAATTAATTTAATGAGTTCTTGATCACTTAAACAATTTAACTACACTGCTTTCACTCAAACAGCTGTTATTGCATTGAACAATTTTTGTCCTTATCTTGCTATTGGAGACAAAAAGAGCACATCATAAGAAGAGGAATTGTCTAAGCAGGATGATAGGATGATGCCACACTCAGCTACAAATACTATAGTGATGATGGTGAAGTATAAATGAAGCCAATGGACAGAAAAAAGTCCTGATTACTTTGAGCTCACTTTGTGTTTCTGTGAACCCATTTTCCGCTGATTTACGGGTCGTGCTGATGGAGGACATATAACATTAAAGGATCTTTATCATAAAATGTTCTGCAAATGAAGTCATACCATTTTTACACTGATTCAGTCATCAAAAGCCTCAGATGTTCCATTTGCTTCAATACAGATTTAAACAGTGCATAGAAATCAAACCAAAGTCCAGTCCTGTATTATCAGCTATATGAAAACTTCCTGTATCAAAAAAATTGGAATAAATTATTTTAAAAAGCTGATAGCCAAATGTTCCATGGATCAAAATGGCTGCTGGTTTTTGATTGCCTTTAAGCAAGAGAAAATTTGTACAATTAAAAATTGTAAAAATTAAACAGACATTGAAAGTGGCGAGCTAATTATTATTATTTTACGGAGAATTACAGAACATGGTTGTCTAAAACGTTGTTTAACTGTTGCTGTCGAAGGCACTCAGAAGCTAACTAGCTAAGACCATTAACTATGTAGCTGTATCACCTACAACCTGCAAACTCACGTCACCACCACATCTCTGAGGTAAAACTATTGCCTGTTTCTCAGGAAACGAGCTGTTCATCATCTAATTATTGATCCCCCACTGATGAGGTGTGTGTTTTGTGTAACGAGCACATAACGCAGAATGTTTGCATACTCCAGGATGCTGGATTCTTTTCCCCGTGATAAGAAGCGTATCAGTTTTCTGCACTGGTCAGATATTAACCCAACCTCATCCAGAGCTGCTGCTTTATCTCCACTCTGGCATCCAAAGACAGCTTAAACTCCTGGCCTCTGGAATATTTGCTGCTAGTGGTCATTTAGCACACACACACGCACACGCACACGCACACACACACACACACACACACACACACACACACACGCACACAGGAGAGCAGCTGACAGCTCTGCCCCCCGCTGATTGGGGCCGATCGGACGAGCTGTCCAGCAAGGCCTCATGGGAAATGCCCTGGCATGGAAAATAAGGGGTTCAACTGGCCTGGAGGTCAGAAACCCCCCAATCCACAAAAAACACACTCTCACTGCGAAACCCCTCTGGCGCTGTGTGTGTTTGCAGCGAGCTTTGTGTATTTAGAGAGGAGAGATATGGCTCGCTCTGTCCCTGAGTCACTGATAAGGACACACAAAGGCAGCAGCTTCGCTCTGTCCTGTCAGGAGATACACACCGTGAGAATCTCTCTCTCTCTCTCTCTCTCTCTCTCTCTGTCTGTGTGTCTCTCGGTCTCTCAACCACTGCCCACATACTACTGTATCATTAGAAATTAATCTCTTTTTCGTTGTGAAGTAACATTACCCCTCCTCCATATAACAGAAACCATAATGAGGACGTTAGCATACAGAGTAATTACAGCTTAATTTTATCCTCCTGAAGCATTTTCTCAGCAGTTTACCAACATATCTGAGGAAAATGTTGATGTTCCTGACATTTTGGTGTCCTTTGTAATGCCATTGTATCTTCACATCGTGTGTAAAAGACTTAAAAGCTACATGCTAACTAGCTAAGACAGCAGTGAGAAGCCTTTCAGTGTACATGGTGCTTGGTTGCCTAGCAACAGTGTTCTCATGCATTTGACCACTTCCCATGATGAAGCTGGGTTAATGGGCTACGCTAAGCGTAATTACAGTGTAATTACATCCTCCAGGAGTATTTTTGCAGGAATTTGGCAGCACATCTGAGGAAAATGTTGATATTCCAGACATTTGTGTGTGATCTTTTTTTCTGTCACTGAATCGTTATGATTCTTAATATGGCAAAAATCTATTGATGTTATGATTAACTGTTGAGTAGCCTAACTATAGTGTAGTTTTACCTATTTGGAGACTTTTCTGTATTCCTGCCATTTTTGTGTCTTTGCACTGAGTGTTAAAACTAGCTATGTATTAGCTAAATAAACCAGCAGTGATTCGCCTTTTCTTACAAACAGTGTTTTCAAGCACTTAACCCAGGGGTTCACAAACTTATGCAAGCTGGGCCCCCAAACTGTTTTATTGTACTTGGATGCCCCCAGAGATAGATCGATAGATAGATCGATAGATAGATCGATAGATAGATCGATATAGTTAAGAAATTTAAGACTATTATTATTATTATTATTATTATTATTATTATTATTATTATTTTATTCCTACAAAGACAGCATTTATGCTAAGCCTCAGCTCAATGTGAAACAAGAGCCTGCTTTATTCTGTAAGGCTGTTAAACTCTCGGCTCAGATTTGGATGTACACAGCCTCAGGGCGTCCTTGAGCGACATCAGTTTGGAAAGGGAGGAAAAGTTTTAAGGCCGTATCTGAGGGTTGGGGGTATTAATTCCTGCATCAGTGCTACTCAAAAGGTTGCAGGGAGCAAAGTGACAAAAGGGTGCTTCAAGCTGCCTTCACTCTTCAGATCATTAATGCTAACCATACGCTAGACGACTTTAAAAACCTCTTTAAAAGTCTAAAAACACTTTAGAAAAGAGTAAAGTCTGGCACCTTCTCACATCTAAAGACAATGTGTGATTAGTCAGAGTTATGAGTTATCAGCCTTACACTTTTCAAGCGATTATCTGTGATTTTGGAGAGACAGGGGGAGTCAAGACCAAAGATAATATTAAACATGGACGATTTTATCGGAACGTCAAGACGAGAAAAAAGACTGGTTTAAGTCCGCTATCCTGACCCGCTTACACCTTACAGTCGAGATGATGGGAGCGCGCCACAACTCTAGCAAAGCTCTCATTTCACCAGTGAAATCTCTTGAAAAGTTGTTTAGAGTAAAGCCAGTTTTAGCTGTTCCTGCATTTCTAAAGACAGGTCGTTGGCGGTGCAGACAACTGGCTCCCGACCTGAACCCACGTGGATGAGCTGCAGTTCTGTAAAGTGTGAAGAGAACTGCTCCTTCAGTGCAGTAAGGTGATTGGCAGCTGAGAGAAGCAGAGGACAGAAATCGCTCCTGCTTACTTCAGCAATGAAATCTGCAAGGTTTGGGAACATTTTGTAATTTCCAGCAATTATGTGCTCATGCCAAAAGGTCAAGGTTTCGGATGAATGTGTCCGCATGCAGACCGAGGCACACGCGTGACGAGGCCACTCACACGTCCCGTCATCGATCACGTCTCATCAGTACATATTCCTACATATTTGTGTGGGTTTGATGAGGACGACAAAACAGAACATCCTCTTCAATCCCTCGGTCTTAAGTAGGAGAGCAGCTGGGCCTCATCTCATTGCAGTGCATATTATGGATTCCTCCTACCATACCGTTGCAGTTGCTCTTTTGAGTTAAAAGACGATTTTGATTGATCTGTTACGAGTGTGTGTGTGTGTATGTGTGTGTGTGTGTGTGTGTGTGTGTGTGTGCGTGTGTGTGTGCGTGCGTGTGTGTGTGTGTGTGTGCTATGAATAAATGTATAATAAAGGCAGGAGGCTATTGCTCAGTAGTCGGTGCTAGCACGTTAGACATGGCAACGCTAAAACCACAAAGCAGAGCAGGTGGGAAATAAAGATTAGCTCAGAAACCTGAGAATAAATGCCTGTTTATGTTTATTGCACAATGCAAAACCAATGTTGGGGCTCTCAAAGCTGAGCTCGGTAGGAAGAGAAGAGAGATGGAAAGATAAAAGAGTACGATGTACTGCAGTGGAGATTTGCAAGACAGAAACAAGAGAGCAGATGAAAATAGGCTGTAAAAAGTTGAAAGTTGAAACAGTTGAAAGTGTTTAAAAAGGCTGCTGAAAGGCTGCACACTATCACATCCGATGTCGGAACTGTCGTATGGACTCGTGGACGTCTGCTCAAGTTCATCGTTGAGATTTGTAACGATTACTTTCACTTTTATTGGCCGGGCTGAAGATAAAGGTGTCAGTGATTTGTTGGTGTAGCTGTAATCCACGCCCAGTTACGAGCTCGTGCCCCAGTTTCAGATCCAGCGGTTTAACCATTATGAAGCGAGCGCATTGTGTATTCAAATATTTCTGCTTGTAACAACTGTGCAAAAATTAAGAACACTCAAAATGACCATTTTTCCTTTTTTAAACCCTCTTCTTTCCTTTTTTCTCTAATATTTTAATATGTTCTCATGGCATCTCATCTCTGTTACCTTTCCTTCTGTTTCTTCTTCTCTGCTCTCTTTTACTCTTTCCCTCTTTTTTCTCGTCCTCTCAGCTGCCTTTTCATTTTCTCTTCTCTTCTATTTCTGCTTTTCTCTTCACTTTTCTTCCTCTTCTCTTCTCTCACGTCACCTCCTTTAGTCATTTTGCTTTTCTTTCCGTTCTCACATCTTCTCTCATAATGCATCCTTTCTTCCTCTTCTGTACCACCTTCACGCTTTTTCTCATCATTTCTTCCCTATTGTTCCATATTTATTTTCACGTTTCGCTGTCCTCGAATCTTCTCTCCTCTGTCCAATTAATCTCCTGTCTGATTTGTTATCCTCAGTTTTCCTCACCTCTCCTTGTCTTTCTGTTCCCTTCATCCTCTTTTCTTCTTTTACTATGATCTATGATTAGTATTTTCATGATCAGTGATTAGTAACATCTCAGTAATCACGAAGCGTTCAGGTTTTCTGCAGAATTCTGTGCTGAGCTCAGTCGAGTACGTCTTTATCGATACTGAAATCATGTAAATCAGGTATGAGTATCGACCTGGGCTCCGTTTTCCACCGGCGCACTCTCGGGTTTGTGTCTGTGTGTAATTCATATTCCGCTCAGAACACCGGGGTAATTTTTATTGAATTGTTGTTGTAATTTGAAGACTCTGAGTCAGGGCTGAGGACGGGGCTGTTGGCACACAGCGCTCTATCAGTGGACACATTTGTTCGGAATTGTAGATATGTTTAGGATTTTCAGGAGTAAAATTAGTCAGTGTGTGTTGCTGTTCTTAATAAACACATTCGGTTTTGTCTGATGATGTAAAAGATTGTAATGGTGATGGATTTGACAAATAAACAGAATATGAGTAAGAGAATAACAGCAAACGTGTAGCAAAGACATCAAGCAAGATCCTCCTGGTTACTACGGTAGAGTTAGTGACATCATCAGAGGACACGGAAAATGGCGCTTTTCAGAGATTTTTACGTAGAGTATAAAATCTGGTCAGATGAAGATGAAGATGAAGGGACACCAATTTTACCAGACGCGCCATTAAGGGGAGAGTAGCTAGCCTGCTAGCCAATATGCTATAAAGTGGGCGTGGCTACCTCAGGATCGATTTCTATAACATTTGGCCATATTTTGTCTGAAATGTGACGTACTCAGTAATCATTTGTTGTTTATAGCAGTGTTGTATAAAAACAATATCACACTCGAGGTCGTGCTGCGGTACTGAATATCAGCACGGCTGGGATTAGCTACGACAAGCATGCCATGCTGATTTTTAGTGCAACAGCACAAGTGTAATATTGCTTAAATAATGAACAACGCTATTTGTTTTCTTCTTTAGGGATTTCCATGAATTCTGAACATGCTCTAGCAATTCGCAGCAATGCAAATATTCTGTGTATGACGATATAAAAAAGCATAGAGCTCGAGATCGAGATAAAGATGTTAGTGTGGAAAGGACAGATTATGAACAGGAAAAAAAATTGAGGATAGAAATTATGTATGTTTCTATACGTAAGAAATGACACAAATTGACACATGGAGTTGCTTAATAATAATAATAAAAATAATAATAATAATAATCATAATAATAATCATAATGAATAGAGATGTGTTAATCTGTACAACGTGTTGTTCTAAAAGCTTTGTAATTCCTCAGTAAGCAGACCTGTTTATTTAAGCGATGATGCTAATCTGTGTAAAAGAGTAAAGAAACGGAGTAGAAATGATCCGTTGTCTCTCTTTGAAGCAGACAGAAAGAGGAAGTGGAGGAGAGCGTCTGCTGGCGTCGTCCTCCTCCTGCTGAAACGTCCCAGCTGGTGAGGTTACTGCGTCTCCAAGGAAAGAAATCAATAGCAATAATTTTTAAGGTTTGTGCACCACACACACACACACACACGCACGCACGCACGCACACACACACACACACACACACACACAC
>JAQQZU010000037.1:1031027-1050824 GCA_030068025.1 Parauchenoglanis punctatus | reverse complement strand
CAATGTGGATGATATTTTATTTTATTCTTTATTGTGTGTGTGTGTGTGTGTGTGTGTGTGTGTGTGTGTGTGTGTGTGTGTGTGTGAACACAATAAATTCCCCTCGTGTGCTATAAGAGGGTAAGGGCAGTGCTTGTTTGCGTTTTAACAAATCCACCATTTTCTCCTGCACAAACACCACGTATCCCATAATCCTCTGGGTGTGTTAATTGATTCCTATTTAACACAGAAGGAGGAGTCGCTGTGTTGGTTTGGGATTAGATAATCAATCAGTGCGTGTGTGTGTGTGTGTGTGTGTGTATGTGTATGTGTGTTTTCTTGGCTGGCATAAGCATGCCTTCAGCACCTCTCTCTCTCTCTCTCTCTCTCTCGCTCTCTCTCTCTCTCTCTCTCTCTCTCTCTCTCTCTTATGTTTCCTTTACCCATCCTCTCTCACTCTTTCTGTCTGTTTATAACTCTCGCCCTTCCTCATTCTCTCTATTCCTCCTCCACTCACAATGATTAAACCTCCTCTCCTCTCAGCAGCATCATAACCCAGGAATAACATACACATAAACACCCCCAGGGCCACTGGTGTGTGTGTGTGTGTGTGTGTGTGTGTGTGTGTGTGTGTGTGTGTGTGTGACTCAAAAAACCCCTCAAAATTTCAGTTTCTCTTCATAATTCTGTAATTTAACCCTTTCATGCTCAGCGTCTTGTGAATCGTCACCTTGAGGCTGTTTTTAGTCAAATATAAAATATAAAAACAAATCCAAAACCCTCTAGATCTTTGCATTACCCTAATTTCTCTCGCTTTCTACAATATTCGTCATTTTCAGTGTAACATGTCTTTTTTTATATTTTTTACAAACCTCCTATAAAATGTTCAGTTAAATAAACAAATAGAATAAAGGAAAATAAAGAGAAACATAAGAAATGTATTTTCACCTGGAACATCAGCTGCTTCTTGGAATAGTGCATCATGTGAAGAACATTGCTGCATTTGTCTTTTCTATTGCTATTTTCTGTCATTGTGGTTATTAACGATGTTTTGTTTATAAACAAACGAGTGCCACTCTCAGATTTAGTTTTGTGTGTTCACTCCCTGTGCTGTTACAGTGAAATGCTCTGTTTCCTAACGTGTGCAGCTGTTCTGAGTTCAGCCCGGGGCAGTTAGCTGTATTCCCTCATGCCCCTTTGTCTCACAGTCTCCTTCACTGTTGCTGTAGGTTTCTGAGCCTTACTCTCACACCTTCTGTGCTCTTTGCTTGCTGAGTTACTTCCTGGTTTGAAGCCTCGCCTTTTTCTCTGCTTTTATAATGGATTATTGGAATATTGACGATGACTGATGATGGAGTTCCACTGAATACCTCACTGAGCTAACGCTTTGTGTCTCGCCTCGAACCGCACGTCACATCTGTCCTTTCTTTCTTTACTGAATAATGATATTCCTACACATGGACAATCCATTCAAGTGATATTTAGAAAAAGTCTAAATTCATATCACGTGCAATTGTAATTTTGCTAAAATCACCTGAGTAAAGACGTGTACTGGTGTGTATTTAATTATAGTGCAGGAACATAACGTTAGAATTACTGTACTTACGACTTCCAGTAAACAGCTTCACCTGGATTGAACATCGGAATCTTCTCTCATGTGGGCAGATATGGGATGGGAATTCTGCTCATGTGTTGCCATAGAAACAACGAGTTTCCAGTCGAAGTCAAATCTCTTACAGTGTTACGTCATGACGTGAACACACCGTTATTTATAAATATACGGACAAATCCGCGATGTTAATTCGAGCTGATGTCAGTGTGTTGCCATAGCAACGACTTCAACTTTATTTCTCCATGACGTGAACATGCCGTTATTTATAAATATATGGACAAATCCAGGATGTTAATTCGAGCTCATGTGCGTTGCCGTAGAAATGACGTTTACAGTATTACAGCATTAGCGTGAACACAGTGTTTTTCCCAAATTTGTTTCCAGAATTCTAGTTGATCATGGAGTGTTGCCATAGTAACAACTTGTACAGTATTATGCCATGAAGTGAATGCACGGTAGTTTAAAAAATATAACTTTGAATCTGGGATGTGAATTCTGGCCCGTGTGTGTTCCCATACAAACGATTTTTACAGTATTACGCCCTGACATGAACACATTGTCATTTACAAATATAAGAATGAATCTGGGACGTGAATTCTAGCTGATGATGGTTTGTCACCATGGAAACGGCTAGTTTCCACGTCTGAGAAAATATAAATGGCTCCTGGTTGTGAGCTCATAAACACCGTAATTCCGACATGGCGAGACAGGAACGTAGCATAATTCCTGCATGTTCTTGGATGTTGCTTTAAAAGGAAGTGGCCTTAATTTACTTTACTGCTTTATAATAAACACTAATGAATTCATGTAGAAGTGAAAACGTCGCTCCGTGTCATTCGAGTGACCGATGAGCAGATTTGAGCTTGACCCTGCATATGGCGCTGTGGTCACTCTGGCGTTGGTCTGTGTGTGTGTGTGTGTGTGTGTGTGTGTGTGTGTGTGTGTGTGTGTGTACGAGTGTCCTTGCTCTGGTCAGTGACCTTGATCTTAGAGGTCATCGGACAGCAGGATGACCAGCTGTCCATTTCCATTTTGAAGATGTTATCTCCCCCCTCCCCCTCTCTCTTTCTCTCCATTTTTTCTCGCCCTTTGTCTCTCACACCTACACGCCTGCCCTGACCCTCATTCCACCTTCATTCTTCTCTCTCTATCTCCATCCTTCTCTCCCTCTCTCTCTCTTTCTCTCTCTCTCTTTCTCCCTCTCTCTCCCCCTCTCTCTCTCTCTCTCTCTCTCTCTCTCTCTCTCTCTCATTTTTGGTGAAATCAGAGCAGTAATGTGTACGTGAGAGTGCATCTAAGTGTGTGTGTGTGTGTGTGTGTGTGTGTGTGTGTGTGTGTGTCTGTGTATGGACTCTGAGCTGAAGGTTCATGTCAGCTGTTATGGTGTAATCAGAAGGCTTTTTACACGTCGAGCGTCTTTAAATCAGCAGAAGGACTGGTCTCCCTCAGAGCCGTCTCTTCTTGCTAATCGTATCAGAGCAGTGCTAGCTTGAACAACATGTGTGTTCGTGTCCCCTTTACAGAAATGTCACATAAACTTCATGTTTAAACCAATTTACACACGTGTTCGCAAGATCACATTTTTTACATGTAGTGCATGTGTTGTTATTTTCTTTTCTTTTTTCACTTATTTCATATATTTGATTCATTTATTTTCACCTGGTCCCATATAACTCCCATGTTGTCACCGGTTTTGCATTTACCGCTAAAGGTTGTGTGCCATTGTTGTTTACATGAGCTCTGCAATGAGTCATGAGGAAAATATTCCATTGCCAAAAGACGTCTAGACTTCAACCGGCATGAACGTTTTATATATATGGTAGAAATGAAACTTTTAATGAATCGATAATGGACATAATTCTAGAAATCAGAAATGGCCCATAAAATGTCACCAATTTAAGCGGACCAATTCCTTGGGTCACTCTTTGGTCAGTTCACAGTTTTTCTTTCTCTTTTTCTCTTTTTAAAAACCGAAGTGTCCACATGACAAGATATACATTGTACCAATGCGGAAAACATCCCAGATATAATGACTGATTTCAGAGGATTTTTTCCTGGATCAAAAATCAGTCGGACAATGTACGGAGGTTCCACAGCATGTAACTACATATGGATAAAAGTACAAGTACGCCTTGTCATTTGTTTTTTAATTAAATATAAAATTGTACTCATTTCCAAATTACAGTGAGGAATAAAACGGTTTGTGATGTGCTGTTATAGGAAAAATAAAAGAAAGAAAAAGACAACTCGAACTTTTCTTAACAGTCTCAAGACTCAGTTCACAAATATGAGATCATGTTAATTAGCTCTCAGTGCTCCACTAACACCTAAATAGCCTTTTTTAATCCAACGCTAATTTGCCACATTAGCATAGAGGATTCTGTAAGCAGCGTGGGTGATTTGAGCCGACAGATCGTATTTATGACATCAGAGAGGAGAACGCTCTATGGTCACCGTGTCGGCTCCGTGTTGGACAAAAACCCTCATGGGCCTGCACTCGGGTATTTAGCAAAGTGTGTGTGAAGAAGAGGAGGAGCCGGAGAACAGAGCAAGATGAAGCACCGCTGGGAGAACGGTCTCTCCCGGGCTGTAAAATGGATGTTTCACTTTCTGCTTTAGCCATTTTACTGGCTGAAACATGATGATAGATAATCAGTGCTGGTTTTTAAGCGAGAGATTTATGAGCCGTGGAGATGTTTTCCGAGCACGCACAACATCGCGGTGATGAGGCACAACTTTAGCAGATAAACCCTGCAACATGAAATAAACAAAAGTGTTCTGAGGCAGATGTTCTGTTTATTGCTACTAAATAAAGTTGCGTCGGCAAAAGCACGGTGTTCACCAGTAGAGCTTCGTTAAAAGGCAAAACGTCGCCTCTTGTAGTTCGCCGTTGGTGTGTGAGGCGTTCACTGGCTCTGGTTTGGACCTCCACTGGAGAGTGGATTAATCTGTGCTGTCCGTCTCATTTGCAGCCTGGTTACAGGTTTCACTGCCAGGACCTCACCGCTCCAGTGTCCTGGGTTCAACCCTGAGCTGACATCTCATCATGGATGGCAGTTCATCACCTGAAGCCTGAGCTGTTCCGCCGTACCTGCTCTATATCCCTGAAGCTGTATCCTCACATCACCGTCCTGTCATGTCCCAGAACTCTCGGTTCGCGCCGTCTGACAACACACAATGTATTTCTGCACACTCAGCTCTCATTCTGTTCTCGTGTTGCCTGTCTCGGTCATGCAGGTCTCTCCACAGAGGACAGTTGTCCAGGTTCCTTGTCAGCTCAGGATTGGAGTACAGCTGGTCTTCTTACTGCGTGCAATCAGACCAGATAATCCAGAATGCACCTTGTCCTCCCATTGCTGCGTTCCGTCTACTGACCTTCTGTATCTTGAAACCCACATCCGATTTAAAACACTGATGCTCGCTATAAAACCATAAACTGACCTCACTGATCACACCCTGCTCTGCATCATGTTCCTTTCACGCAACTCTCTGTCTCCAAACGAATTATTTCAGGGTCACAGTGAATCCTGAGCCAATCACAGCAAACACTGGGGGCAGGGTGGAGAAACTAACCCCTGATGGGACATCAGTCCATTACTGGGTGTTATGCACACTCTCATTAATACCTAGCATAGCGTACATGCTTTTGGACAGTGAGAGGAAAGCGGAGAACCCAGAGGAACATCATGTGGACACCAGGAGGACATATGAAACTCGCACACACAGACGAGCTGCACTAAGAATGTACTGGATGTAAACACTGAGTGACTAAGTGTGCTTTCACACCTGTTTGACGTTTAAGTCTGAATCAGAGTGAAATTGATAAGTTTGTGATTAGGCTTTCTTTCGTACTGCGCATTATTAAACAAAAGGAAAGGGCTGAAAACGTCCTCGTGAACCTGTTTACACCAAGTGTGGATTAAAATCACCTGAGCAGATAGAAAACATCAGGAGTCCGTGCTACACGAATGTAGTTTAAAACATTTTGTGATTCACTACCAGTGTTTATTATATTCCTGTTTTTGTGTGTTTCTTTGCTCCAAATCTCCAGAACACACAGTTACAAATTCACTCGACAGCTAGTGACATGGACGAGGAGAATCGCTGAAGTGTTGCGCTTCCTGAACCTTACATAGCACAGGATTATCACCAGATCTGTGCTACGAAATGAATCCTAATAAACACATGAAACACAAGTGTGTGGATTATTTTCCTCTCTCAGTCTCACTCTGCAACAACACGTCCACTGAAGCTGTTTTTAAAGACCCCACGGTCTCCATTTGTCCCGATTGTGACAGTGTGGCGCCACAACGAACTACACAAACACACATCTATACACAAACACACACATACACACCGCAAGCCTGCAATGCTGCACTGGCTTATTGATTAGCTTCATGACGCCTGCAGGAGAAAAAAACACCCCGTCGTCTGAGCACAAAGACTTCGCAATGTCTGTGTGTCTGTGTGTGTGTGTGTGTGTGTGTGTGTGTGTGTGTGTGTGTGTGTGTCTGAAGAAACTGCTGCTTTCGGCTTTTAAAGCAACAAAGCAGGATCTCATACAAATAACTGTAGGAACGAAACATATAAAGCGTGCACTTCAGCAGATCTATATTCTCACCATTTTCAAAAATGTGCTGCAATTTTTCAGAACAGTTTCCTGGAAACAAAAAATGCGAACACAGGAAAGAAATGATGCGCGTTACACACTACACACTATGCACTATGCACTACACCTGAGCCAAATCAATAACTCAGTGTTGGACAGCTCTCCTTGGCTGGTAGGCAACGGGTGTGACCCTGCTCATGGCTGAATCCTACATCCCGACACGTCCTGCTCCCTTTTTAAAGTGCACTACGCTGGATAGTAAATTTTGTTTCTACGCTGCATGTAGAGAACTATATATCTGATAGAGAGTTCTAACAGCACCGTATTCCCTACATAACTACATTATCCTGGGTTTAACATGACAAATTTTCATCCTCCCATTCTGCATCCCAAATGCCTTCCTGTTCCCCGTACTAGTGCACTACATACCCTATATAGTGCACTATGTGACCAGGACAATCTCAAATGCCTCCATGTTCCTGGTGTTAGGGCACTAAGTACCTTATCTAATTCGCTGTGCATCCAACAGAATCCAAAAACCCTGCCTGTGTCCCTTCCTAGGGTATCTATTTAGTGTCCACTACACTCTGCACCCTTTGTAGTTCACTACATGTATTTCCAAATGGATTACTGCTGTCCATGCAAGTGCACTTTGTAATGTATAAACAGAAAGACTTAATAAATTTGTAAATTTTAGATGTAAAACGCTACAGCAAATCGGTTTCCTATTGAAAAATGGGTCAAAGTAGAACTTTTTTTAGCACTTAATTATACAACAAACTCTTAACAACCTTTGAAGGAACCCTTTTATTTCTAGTGCACTACAGCGAGTACCAGAGTGATGCACTTAATGCACTTATTAAGAGAAAAAAGTCCTATCAGTGTTTCACTCATAGAATATTTTGAACGCTTAAGGGTTCTTCAGGACAGAGCACTCAAAGGTTCTACGCAGAACCACACACTAGCTTGTTCTATCAGAATGGAGAACCTTTTGAACCAAAAGAGCACATTTTTTCTAACTGGGTGAGTGCTTCATTATCCCTTTCAGAAAAGTCACATGACCATCCCATGCAAATAATCATAATTCTTACACGTGTAGTTTTTAAAAACTTCACAATTTACACGTTACAGGTTTTCACGTGTAGGTTTTGTGCTTTTAAATGATGTTCTCACAGGAATAATTTGATATAGCCAGTAACATTTCCTTTTATGGAGGCTTGGAGTAATTCATCTATAAGAAGTCATTCTTTAGAGGTGTTATTCTGTACTCATGTTGTAACGTCGAGTCGTTGTTTATTGCTAACGTTATTAGACACGTGAAACCCCGACTTGGGAAACTTTTACTTACTAAACGCTCAACACTATTTACATGCCACTCAGAGACAGTGGTAATGGATTAACCAGCTACAAGACTGAGTCAACATTCGAGCACAATGGCTCTTGTGATGGTGAGCATTACGTCTGTTTACACACACACACACACACACACACACACACACACCTGCAAACAACGCTGAGCTCACATACATCTGTAAGCAGGTTCATCAATTTATGTCCCATTCTCTTAGTGGGAATGTTTGCGCACACACACACACACACACACACACATGCACGCACACACAGGCTACAGAAGCCTCAGCAGTTCAGACGGTTCATGGTTTGGTGTTTATGAGACTGTTTTTAGTCATTTTAAACGTGATTTATTTGGCACACGTGTGATTTGATGCCTAAAACTCACATGTAATGTGTTTTCACATCTCTTTATGTCCAACATATTTTGCATTACCTCGAACACAACCAGTGTTTTACCTCATTACCTCATTGTTTAGAGGTTAAACAGCAGTATTAAGGCTGTAAGTGAACATGAATAAGAATAAACTGATGCAAACACAAACAAATAAAAGGAGCAGGGTTTGTTTTTTGGGGGTTTTTTTTAAGAAAGCTTACCAGAACGTTTTCACTCTGCATCTTGATGAGTTCCTCAGTGAACGCAACCAAAAAATGAACAGGTTTGGAGTTTTTACTCTGACACTAATCCTAATTCCTAATCAAGATCACAGGATAAACAAAGACCACACTGATTAAGTTTACATGCAGCACTGTGTGATGTACAGTCATAGTAGATACAGCATTCATTCATCCATAGTAACTGCCTGGTCAAACTAATGAATGGGATTTTTAGACTATATTTGTGGGCAGGTGCAAACAAAATATTAAAAAATAACTGCGTGACTGGCATTTAAAAAGCAGTCGCACACACATGTCTAGCTGAGAAATAAGTCTGAACAGGAGCGATGTAGCTGGGAAAAAGCCTGATCATTTAGGCCACGCCCACTTTGGGTTAAACGCCAGACACCAGCACGCCAGTAATCAGCATGAATCAAACCTAAACTAATAATTCCATTAAACACGAATATAAAACAATAAAGTTTGATCAAATTAATCATTTGTATAATGTAGATATAAATTATTTATAAATTGATGCAAAAGTCACATTATTGCTTTTAAAAAGGAGATTTTCTCGTTAATTCGACAGCACCAGTGCCTTACCCAGTGCCAGAATCAGTACCAGCAAAACGTCATAGATGGATCAGAGGAACAGATCGGACATCAGATCCTGTAACAAAAACACCGAAGATTGAAATTGTGTTTGATCAAAAAAAAAAGGATTTGTGGAATTGGACATGTTTACATACAGAGACTTGGCTATTTTTTTTTTCTTTTCTTGGGATTTTTTTAATTATATTTACACTTTATTATCTATTCTATTTATCATATATATATATATATATATATATATATATATATATATATATATATATATGACCTGGTGTTTAATTCTTAGTCTCTTCTCATAAGTAAACGCACCGGAAAACTTTTCCGAAGTCAGCTCGACACACCCAGTCGTGTCAGCCAACTCAGCTGTTAACAAGCTGGCGCGATTTTACTGAAAATGGTTGTGATGATTATAATTAAAAATGAATGAAATATTCGAACAAACAGTAACGTTATAATTAGCGTTTATGTAAAATATTTACTAGTTACAGTGATAAAAGAACAAGCTATATTAGTTAGTGTACAACTGTTATGGATTATAAGTTTGAGACGTCAGTCAACGCTTCCCTGATTGGCAGTTGGTTACAAGGTCCCGCCCCTTCGAGAGGCCTACCAATCAGAACGTGAATCTAAACGACGTGTTAAAAGCATGTTGGCAAAGTGAGCGTTAATCCTCCCTCCCCTTTATAACACATTGTAAGAGGATTCTCACGCAGGCGGCGATCTCAACGGAAAACAGTAAATATGCTAAATGAACGATTAGTGCAGTGAGATGTTTGATAACTTGATTCGGTGTAAATGAAAAAAAATGGGTTGTGAATAGTAGGGTACAGGAACATTTCTGTTGCCTTGTAGTCTTAAACTGATTGTCTCTGATTTGTGTGTGTGTGTGTGTGTGTGTGTGATTCTCTTAGACAACAATTATTGTAAGCATCAAGATAGGTTTTTAATGGACATCTAAATGATTTTATAGTGTAGTATAGTAACGGCTTTATCGTATGGACCAAAGAAAATGTTCTTTTTTTAAAAAAAAATCATTGACATATGATTGATAACCTTCACAATTCCAACATTGTATATTTTCTTGCGACGCTGTTTTCTGCATGTCCTGTCAACACTGAAAATGGAGCAGGACTTCCGGACTACAGTTCCCAGAACGCATGACCACGCGCCTTGTTTAAGCACTTCAGTCCCACTATTTAAGGTCTGGTTTTGTTCAACTTCTGTTGTGTTAATTCCACTTCCTGTTTTGTTTTTCATGTTCCTGTTTTTTGCTTTGTCTCGCTTAGCTGTTAAATTCATTAAAGAAATCCTGCACCTCCACCTTACTCCCGTGACATGACACGTAAAAGTTCAGCACGTACAAACAAACCAAAATGGCGGAAATGACGTGACGGTCATTGGTTAGACATCAACAGTGCTCATTTCCAGCGTGCTCTCTTTTTTTTTTTTTTTTATTTGAAACTTTTGGTCAAAACATAAAAATGGCATTTACAAAACGATCCATGTGTTGAAGTTGAAGACCTCTGAGAAGTTCTTGCAGAACTTCAGGTTCCTGAAGGCTTTGTGGTGTCCGTACACCTTCAGACCCACATGAATACACCGACACACTGGTCATTTTGGCACAAAAAAGATATCTAACCAAGTAGAAATATTTGGGTACAGGCAAATTCAACTAATGTTTCTCTTTGTTAAATAAATATAATATTACTGAGCCTGTTCATTTTGCTTCTTTTTAGAAATAATCTGCCATATTTTTTTCGAAGTGCATCTCCGAGTGAATCAATTATTCGCTACATTTGAGTAAAGAATTCATGAGTGCTTCTTAAAAGCATAAATATTTAT
Organism: Parauchenoglanis punctatus; assembly: GCA_030068025.1. Classification (NCBI taxonomy): domain Eukaryota; kingdom Metazoa; phylum Chordata; class Actinopteri; order Siluriformes; family Auchenoglanididae; genus Parauchenoglanis; species Parauchenoglanis punctatus. The sequence continues at coordinate 1,040,223 of JAQQZU010000037.1, read as the reverse complement.
CTCCAAAAATGAATAGCTGCCCTTAAAGCTCCACTAATAAGTGAAACATGTAAAAACATTGAGTTATTACTTTAAATACTTGAACAAAAACGTTACTTTTGGCATACGCGGGCGTTTCAGAGTCGGACCATATGGTTGTTTAATTTCTGTAATCTCACTTTTCTTGTTGCCAGCTGTACAAACTCACAGAAACAGTAGAGGCTTTGTAGATACATACTGTTGTTAAGATGTTTAACATTTCCTATAAATGACCAAGAAAACAAACTGGAAGTGCACTCGGAGAGCGCAGACCTCCTCCAAGGACGATCTTCAGTCGTGACATGCGGCTCTGCAAGCGCAACCACTTTATAAATCCGGATATATTTCCAATGGCGTCATTGTATTTCTACATTGGCCATGTTTTGTCACTGTTGAACCTCACTGCCATCTACTGGATGTTAAGTTGCATTGCATCGTTGAGCGCAGACTTCCACCTAGGCCAAACGCCGTATCTCGCAATGTTTAAAAAAGCGAAAGGAATCCCGAATCCGATCGAGCCGCGCCGCGCCGTGACTCGGAGCCGCTCCGGTTTTTAATGGCTTCTTCCTTGGCTCATGCTGCACCGTTCCACCAAATTTCATGGAGATCAGTTTGCGCAATCCTGCTTACAGTAACCGGAAACATGACCTCTTTGGCAGAGGTAGTAATTCTGAAGTCTTCCAAATGGCTGAGTGTCATTTTGCCAGCTTGTGCACTTTATATAAAAATTATTTATTTTATATCTACTCTTCTCAGTAGCTATCTTGAGGAGTCCAGCTGCATTGATACGGAATTATGAAAACGCTGGCTAGTGACCCGTTCCCGTGTCCTGACATTTTAAAATGGCAGGTCAGTGAAATTTCTTTCAGAGTTACAGAGAAGGGTGATAAAAGTGCGGATGTGGTTCCCAAAGCTCCCGGTCTGCAGCAGCCTGAGATAATACTTGGAGACACGGCACTTCTCAAGGAATTATTTATTTTGCTTGGAGCTGGAACTTCAGCGATGGTCATAGCCTAGGACAAGGCGAAAAATATCACTGGTCTAACGGCATCACCGAAAACAGGGCTCAACGACGCTTCAGAAAGCCAGACTTTCACCCCTGCAGCGCTTTCTATCGCGTTTCTTTAAAATATGCAATAAAAATGTGAAGCTCTACACGAATACTGCAGGCGGGTAACAAAAGGCAGTACACATCCGGCTTTTTAATATCACAGACAAAGAGAGAGAAAACACAGAGTCTTGTCTGTCTGCTAATTCATGTTCTGTTTTGAATAATTTATAGTCGTTACTGATTAATATGCTTTAAAGTGAATAATTGAATAAAAAGCCAGGAAGAGTTGTTTTTTTTTTAAGGATTACCCTGAAATAGCAAGTAGAAAAACCTTTCAGAGAAATGTAGTCCAAACGTCAATGAACTGAACCAAGGTTCATTCAGAAAGTTTAATTACTGCTCATGCAAGCCAGATTTTAAGTTCTCGCTCGAGATTCTGCTGCTTTTCATGGCCAAGAACCCTGCCTACTTTCCCAGGATGAGAGCCTTCACTCACCACTACCTGCGCAAAACAAGCTGTGGAATACGCTTTGTAAACGCCGTACCTGAACTTCTTTTGATATGAACTCAAAAAACGGGAGAAATGCCCGTACGTGGACGGCCGTCCAGACCGCAACGTTCGACACCGCTATTGACTGCCAATCACCGTTACGTTTTACCCGTACGGCATTTTAACATTAGAGCTCGCTACTGCGAAAAAGCGCTCGTCTTTTCTACATTGTAAACGACAGACGAGCCGACCGACCTACGAATCCGGGACGATTGCATTGGCGTTCTCCGATATTATAATCACTCGAATTGTCTCGACTCAATTTCCTCACTTTAAAGATGGCCCCGATGCGACGTCCTCACGGCAATAGGAAAATATTTTTGAGTTCATTAACAGGAAATGAAACTGCAGCACTTCACAAAACTCACCCGCCTGCACTGTAAACAGAATAAAGGATAAATCGAATAAAAACCAGTCCTAACAAAAGAAAAACATTTCCAGCTCCCAAAATACATTTCCTCTCTAAATCCGAGTCCGCATTCTTTTCCTCAGTCCAGCATCCCGTGGAATCCGATACACTTTCTCTGATGTCCGATCCACCGTCTTTAGCTTGACTGGCTGTCTGATCGATGGCATCTCTAACTATATTTATTAGGCATGCTGCTAAATGCCTTTGGCTGAAAATGATTTAAAATAACGGCACGTTTTCACCCAAAAGTGAAAAAAAAAAAATTGCACTCTGGGAAAGAGATTAAATATGCCTGCGATGAAGTGTCAAATCTAAGATGTTACAAACAGCATGAATAATAACGATAATTCGAAAGAGTAAACGTAGACAAACGCTGCACTTCAGCCTGTTGCGTAGTGTGTGAGTGTGTGTGTATACGGGGGTTTCACAGTAAACACTAAAAAACACCTCCTTAGCTATTAGCCTTAGCTTAGATTAGGTCTATTAGCTATTTTTACCCCACTCGATGTGCTTGCTGTCTGATCAACCATCTGATCACGGTTGGACAAACCATGTGACCGAACGTATCGTTTAACTGAATGGACTCGCCACTATATTTCGACCCTAGATGCTAAAAGCAAGCGCGAGTCATCAGCCTGCATTAATTAGCACCGGCGCCTTCCTTATACAAGACTCCTTGAACGTTTAGTTTCTAATCTGACTCCGCCGCATGCAAGAGGATGTCCAGGAAAAGTCAGCAACGCTTGACGGCGGTGTTAATTAACTCGTGTTAAGTCTGTCTGGGCCTCTCGCTGTATCTGTTTTAATTGTATTCGAATAATAAAAAGCACTTCTGTTGAAGTCTTGCATAATTTGCCAAAGAAATTCAGAGCAGGAATGAAATTCTCTTTGTTTTAAAGCGCAAAAGCCTGTTTTAAGCGCTTCATTTGACTTTAAATACATCTCCACATCAGGTCTTTTACACAGCCGGCAATCTGCTCGAACACTCAGCTCCGTTCTAACAGCAAGATTCATTTAACACCCACTGTTTATTTAAGCAGAAACGCCGCTGTTTAATACGGGACATGTCGAAATCCGACAAAGCAACCCCTACAAGGAATTCATTATTTATTTATAATGCTTTCTGAGACCCACATGCTGTTTTTTTTTTTTTTTTTTTTTTTTATACACGATATTTATAAAGATGTGGCTCATCCATAAATAGTTTTGAGAAATTTTTGGCAGTTTGCACATTCCTTTCACATTTTAAAATATTTAGTACAGGAATATGTTTTAATATTTATTAGCGGCGGAATATTATTAGTCACGTTGGTATAAAGGCTGAATGGAATATGCGAGTTATGTTTTCCACCCGTTAATCTTAGCTTTCTTTGCCTTTATCTCTCTTTTGGGATCCATGTCGATATGTGTAACCTGTGGGTTAATGAGGTGAGAGCGGGGACGAGGACGGGGATCGTAGGGCTTAAAAAGGCAACGATCAGCTAGCATACGCCATAACCGAGTCAAGAAAACGTTTCACTGTTATAATGCTCATTATTAAGCACACTTTTACACTTACAGGCCTGAGCGGCTCTCGTTACGCTTCTACTGTAGTGACCTTCAAGCGTTCTTGCGGCATTTTGGATCGAAATTGCAGCACAACGACAACAGACAACGGCGAGTAGCTTAGCAACAAGCTAGCATTAACTAGCATAACTCTAATGTTGGTGATTACTTTCACATAGCAGTGATTAATGTGTCAGTGTTACAGATTTAACCAAATCCAGTGTCTGGTTATGAACTGATTTAAAGCTGAATACTGCTGTGAACACATTGAGCGGTTTAGCCGCGGTGCGTCACGCCGCACACGCCATGTCGGTTTGGTGTCAGTCTGTACACAGGGAAGGAAATATAATACCGAGGTGAAATTTCAAGTTGAGAGGTGTTTCTACCGGTTGTAGGCGTACGTTATCCTCGAAGACTGGACCTGGAGTTAGCATAAACAGTACGGAATATTCCAGATTTTCAACATTTCCTGTCTTTGTAGCTTCAACGTTGTAAGTAAGTAAAAATAAAAAGAAATCTCCGATTTTTAATGAGGTCTCAGAGTTTTGGACTCCACTGTTCGCTGTTTTTGTATTCAATAACTAAAATGGATGAAAAAAGCTGTGTGTGTACAGTATGTGCATGGCATTTATGGCACCTGTTTTCTTTCTCAAGGTCATTTAGCCTGAATTTTTTAAAAGCAAGTCTAAGTATTGCATCGATGTAATTGTAATACGATTTGTTCAGCCCTATTAGCAGTGTTGGCAATCTCTGGGTGTAAAGCGTACTGGGCAGATGGCAGGTGCTTTTTAACAGTATCATATAATTACCTGCTCGCTAGCATTACACTATTACGCCTGGCTGGCAGCTCAACTCAAAGTGGCTCCAAAACGAAAGTTACAGGCCGTAATTACGGCGAGGGGCCGAGCGCATTGTGGAAGGCACGTTGCAATTTCTGCGAGAAAGGAAATGACAATGTTTTCCCTTTTATAATTAGCGCTAAGTAGTCTACAAAGGCGATGTAGTGACTGTGGTGTATTGAATTAAAGTGACTGCGTAACGTTGGCTAGGTGATCGCAATGCATCATGAACCTTTTTTAACGTTATCCTGTTGTATATGACAGCTTATTAAATGTGTATAGAGATGTCATTAATGCCCGTGATTAATGCCCGAGTGTGTGTAGCTAGCAGAGGTGCAACATCCGATATAAATGTGATGCGATTTCGTAAACGTGCGTCAGGTTTCTTTTTTTTAGGTGATGAACAAAAGTCAATATTACAAAAGTACCGTAATTAAAGGTAATAATGACACACACGATTAACAGCGTATAACTAAAACAAATGCCGTGCATTAGGAGGTAACAGAATGTAACGTGTGACTCACAAGTGGGCGTGTCTGAAGTGCTTCTGTCACAGGGCGGAGTAACACGCTCGGTGAAAAGCACTATCCGCCCTCTTCCTCATACACGCGCACACAGGTGTACGTGATTGGCTAGTGTCAGCGTGATTGACAGGAGAGGCGGCGTAGCTCCTCCCACCCAGACGGAACGGTCAGGTTTTTCCTTTCTTGGACTCCACGGGTTGCCGTGGCGTCGTCGGGATTCGAACTGGCGATCTCGGGATTTTCTGTCCTGTTGAATAATTGAATAATTGAGTAGTTGAATAATTTTCCGCCAGCCGCGCCGGTACAGCAGCAGTCCCTGCAGCTCCCCTGAGGCTCAGACTGAGCAGCAGCCATACTGTGAGCTTATGCTCATCTTATACATGCCTCTCGTGCACATGTGACTCCTGTCTCCTTAGAGTGTTAATAATGCAGTATCAAGTCGCCATTCCGGTCCCGTAACAAGGAAGTGAAAGCCGACGTGCCAGCAGTCAGCGCAACCTCGATAATATACGACCCTGGCTTTGTCTCGCTGATGATCCTCTCTGTGTTAGTGCATTACCATAACAGGGAGCTGCACATGTGTGTGTGTGTGTGTGTGTGCGCACCTGTTATTTCACTTTTTTCCCCCCTTATCTTATTAAAAAGAGCTGCTTCAGGAAACTGCCCCTATCAACCCCAGCTAATTAAAGTAAGTGACACTAAAGGTCAGAGGTTTTTTTTTTTTTTCCTGGATGTTTTTTTTCTCTCAAGATGAGTTTTAAAGAGCAAGTGCTTTTTTTTTTAAAGGCATGATCGCAGGTGATAATAGTTATTTAAACCAGGGTGCCATCAGGTTCCTGACGGTGTCGAGAGCAGCATGCTGACGAGTCCAGCCTGCGGCGGAGCTGGCTATTAGAGCCGTATCACAGCGTTGTATTTAATATTAAATCTACTACTCACCGGGCAATAGTGCGGCTGTACGTCACGGGAGTATTATGAATGCACTTGTTCTGATAGGTTATTGTTGCCGTAGCAACAGCTTATCACAGGGAGTCGTACGCCGGACGCTCCACTGAGTATAAAGATTGTAATCGTTGATGTGGTGCCGTTTTCCGCAACCTTTATGGAAGGAGTCTCCGGTGTCAGCCTGCTGTTGTTGGAATTGGAATGTTTTCCTCAGCCGTAAAGAGCCTTTTTTTAAAATTTTTTTTAGATATATTCAAAAATAGTACTTTTTTCGATCTGCTTCCTCGTTTGTGCTAGATTTCCCGCCACGGACTTGAAAGCGCGACGAGTCGTAATTACGAGTTAACTCGGAAGTACGATCGGGAGCTTTAAACCCACCTACCAAGCTTGGTATCGGTACGACAAAACGTTTCTGAGATACAGGCTCACTTCCTGTTTGGCGTCTTTGCATCTTGTCTTAGCATGTCCCGGAGGCTCAGCGTAGGTACCTTACACTTTAGTGTTAAGGATTTTCATAACTTATGAATGTGTTATAAAGGCCAAAAGTAGAACCCTTGCAAATAGCGTGAATTAATAAAGATCTACATAAACAACACCGCTGGACTTTATAAAATATTCATGCAGTGCTTATAAAGCTGTTTCACGAAAGACAAGCTTCAGTGAACGGTCAATGAAGGCAAGATGACGGAACCCTTCGAACGCGGAGTTTGTTATTGAAGCACACGTACGATTTCTTGATTGGATTTCGTTCCAGTCTTGTGTTTTTTCACGCCGCGTGGAGGGTTTGTGATACGGGCCGCACCGCAGAGAGAGGTGCACCAGCAAATGAGCTATGAGCTCGATTTAAAACAACGATAATCCCACAATCCCTCCGTCTTTAATTAGGTAGCAGGATATCAGTGGTCGAACCGAACCGCGTTCCTGAAAGCGCAGCCCTGCAACGCATGTAGTTTTTTAGATTAACTACATCCCATCATGGAATCATTTCCCACCGTAATTATAATCAACTGAATTAATATTCCCTCGTTTTTGCTCTCTCATTTAGCCGGCGGCTGTCTCTCGATCATGATGGATCTCTTGTCTTTAACAGGGTTCATTATTTATCTCGGAATGAAGCGGCAGGGAAAGGCGCGAAGAGAAAAAAGACAGCGACTGAATGAATCGAGTCTTTGTGGCGGCGAATCGTGAGCCGCCTGCAAAAATCGAATCGATTCAGACAAACGGATGAACTGACGGTCGAAAAAAACCCAACAATTTTGTTTCTTTAGGCAGACGAATTGCGACCGCAGTCTTTTTAAAGCCGTGTGAAATCACCGCGCCGAGTCACTCGTTCTAAGCAAGCAGTCAATAGTGGACATCGGAGAACGAGCGCGCCTGTTTGCTTGGCGCCGATCGAACCCGAGCTGCCCCCACACATTTCTGTGAGAATAATCACCCGTCCCCGCCACCCCTCACACCTCAGCCGTGCTCGCGAGACGCTATCTGTCATCCCGAGTCACCAATAAAGAGAGCAGTTTAGCCGCATCAGCGGACAGGGAGAGGCGCGTCTGTGTTACTAAACAGTGTTTTAGTAAACGTGTTTTAGTAAAAGGGACGGGTTTGTTGATCCTGAGAGCTGACGGGCTTAAACTAGCTCATCACCGAAGGCAGTCAGGATGAATTTAACAGCTTGATTTGTTCATACGGTGTCAGAAATGTTCACGTCTAATCCTTTACACGTCGCATAAAAAAAATCAAGGCAATAGCATTTTTCTCCTAGCAGCGCTTGTTTACAGACACGGCGACCTGACAGCGTTCAACACGCTGAGAGTGGTGGTGTTATTACTCTCACAAAGAGAAAAAATCAACTGGAAATCAACTCATAAAAACCAAGACGGAGAAAATAAAGTACGTACTGTACACCAGGGGAATGTCTTTTATTTTTGATGTTTAGAAATCATTAAAGATTTGAATTTTATTTTATTTTAATTTTTTTTTATAATTTAAAGACACAGTACCGTGCAGTAGGCGTTCTTACACACATTTGTGTTAGACGTTTCAATCACGGTGTGTCGGTAGCCGTGACTTCATTCATGTTCAAAATGTTTGGATTTAAAAACAGAACGAAAGGTACGATGGAGTAAAAATGTATTTTCGCCAAAAGATTTTAAATAAAAAAAGTGTGATTTGTATATAAGCAAATGGGTTTCCTATAAATAAATAAATAAATAAAAAATATACACGCACACATTTTTTTTTAAAGTTTATTTGCAATTTTTAGCGATCTTTTCTAAGATTTTTATTTCATGTTCAAATAATTTTAAAATGTCCAAATGTGCATTTAAAGAAAACAAACAAATTTCAAAATCAAGTTCAAGATGTTTGCAGATTTTTTTTATTTTTTATTTCTCTTTATCTTTTTCTTTGTCAATAAAGGTTTGAAGATGTTTGAAAAAAAAAAACCCACCCCCCGAATATATAAAATCTCGGTTCATGTTAGGGCGTTTGCTAATTTACATAAAACATTTTTGGAGCGAAATGTTAATAAAATAACTGTATTTTTATAAACGCCCCGTGTAAGTGCTTCTGCAAACGATTTCCGAAAGGATTAGTCCTTGTCCAGTTGATCCGATGGCTTAAAAACGGTTATGCTAGCGACGAACCCCTTTATTTCTCATTATCAGAAGAATGTTAACTTGCATAACATCTGTTAGCAGTCATGCTATTCAAATACACTTCAACAGAATTGAATAAAAATCGTATTTAAACGTACGCAAATATTATTATCTGAGACGAAACGTGCGCATGCGTACAGACACATGAACTCCCATCTGAGCGTCTCATTCAGGTCACATGACCACATAACACTCGAGTGTCCACACAGCCCTGAAGAGATCAGATCTCTGTCCCATCAGGGCAAAAGATCAGATTTGAGTCACTTGAGAATGGTAATGTGAACGTAGACTTTTGCAAATCCTGTATAGTCGTTACGTCTCAGGTCGGATTTACGCGATTTCGGAACTCTCACTATACTCGCTGCACTATACTCAGTCTGTAGAACGTTCCAGAAAAGTTGGGACGATATTTAAATTTGAATAAAATGAAAACTAAAAGACTTTCAAATCACATGAGCCAATATTTTATTCACAACAGAACACAGATAACATAACAAATGTTTCAACTGAGAAATTTTACAATTTTATGCACAAAATGAGCTCATTTCAAATGTGATGCTTGCTGCAGGTCTCAAAATAGTTGTTACAGGGGCATGTTTACCCTGGTGTAGCATCTCCTCTTCTTTTCAAAACAGTTTGAAGACGTCTGGGCATCGAGGTT
>JAQQZU010000037.1:992263-1015089 GCA_030068025.1 Parauchenoglanis punctatus | reverse complement strand
GCTTTTCCTTAGAACAGTTTTAATATATGGAAAGCTGAGTAGATAGATAGATAGATAGATAGATAGATAGATAGATACTATTCACTATTGGTGTTGGTGGTTAAGGAGTTCATTGCTTTTTTCATTATTTAGCTTAGGTCAATTTAAGGTTAATTTTACCTTTTAATTTTATTATGTGCTCTCTCTCTCTCTCTCTCTCTCTCTCTCTCTCTCTCTCTCTCATCATTTTATAGATTTTTATCTGAATCCAAATTGAATCCCAACCTTGTTTTTTCTGACCATTTCACCCTGAGGAATGTTCACTCCAGCAGATATTTAGTAGCAGGTTGTGAAATGAGCCCCTGAGATTTTTTTCTCAGTTTTCTGTAAATGATTTGCAGCTGATCAGAACGGTGATGAACAGAGGCGTTTAAAAATAAGGAGTAAGGAATGTAGGCTACATTCCAAAGCACATCCTAACCTGAACACCATGTGAAATGAGTTTGGTTCCGGTGGTGTTCTGTATCTAAAGCAGAATGTAGTTTGATTTATTTGTCTTTTACAGGCTGAGCTGTGTACAACTTTATCTCTTTCACACCAGTTAATATTTGGCCAAAGTGGAGACATTCAGAGTTACACAAAGTTTCTCTCAACACGCTCAGAAATGAAGGGACTGAATTTTTCCTTTCTGCTGTGGATCCATCAAGCGTACACTGTCTGTACCTTTAGCATGGATCTAAACACCTTTAAATATTATTTAAGCTACATAATCAGATCTGAAGACCATTTTATTTAAAAGCTACTTAAAGCTGCACCACATGCTCCTTCTCAGCTAAGGGATACTCACTAAATATACAAAAACATGTGTTCTTCTATTTATTTATACTTTATTATTCAGGAAGATACAATATCTCTACAATCATGGGAAATAACGGCACGTGTTAGAAACAATGACATTGTTCTGTAAAAAATTTACAGATTTTTTAATATTTTAGCCGCAATCAGTTTGGTACCTTTATTTCTTTGGGTTTTCACTTTATTTTCGGCTTATTATAGCTTCAGGGGCAGGTCCAGGTTTGTAGGCATGGGGTGGCAGAAAGAGGAGGGCAAAAGCACACTTAGGGGTGGCACTAATGCCTAATGGTGGAGCTCAGTGGTTCTCAGAGAGGGCTCCTGTGCGACGTTCCTGCAACTCGCTGTTATTCAACTTATTCTCCTTATTGAGATTTGAAAGGTTTTATATTATTATTTCAACTGAATGGCTTTAATCCAAACCCCAAGAAGACAAACATAGATTGATCTGTCTAAAATAGACTAGCCTAATAGTTGAAAAATGGCAACAGAGTTGTAATAATGTGACAGTCAGTAAAATGTGCATCAATGATGAGTCAAATAAATGAATAAATAAACAAATGAATAAATAAATAAAGTAAGCTCGGACCTGATGTGTCTGTTAGTGGAAAGTTCAGGTATAAAACAACGCTAATAAAAGAACAAAATGTTATTGCATTCATTTTAATAATGAGCCAAATATCAGAATAGCTGGATTATTCCTAAAGGACGTGTGTGTGTGATTTATTTTACAATAAAAAAAGTGCAAAGTTTGTGCACCCCTGATGTGGTTCTCAGAGAAAGGGTACTATAGTGTAGCGTTCCTTGTTGCTTGCGGTTTAATATTTACAGTCGGCTGTTTAGAGGAGCTCGTGGGTGCTGAGTGTTAGCATGAGACGTTATTATTCTCTGGGATTGGTATTCCTAATGACCTGAGTAATGAGTCCTAATGAGCCCTAATGAGTTCATTAAGTTCTGAGGCTTTACAGCTGTAAAGGTGTACAAACTTTTGCATATGCCCCAAATTTTTTCAATTCATTAAATGTAATATAACTGTGCATTAACCTTTAGGTACATTAGGTGTACACTTGAGTACTGGCTTGTTTCCTGCGAGAAAGTTCAGTGGCACTTCGCAGGAAGCAGTCGAGCTTGATATTTTTACTTTGGTATTTAAATGTAATCGCTCTGTTTTGATATTTACAGTGTAATTAGATTTTTTGTTTTTACAATACAGCTACATTTTATAAAAAAATTTTATTATATGATTCTTTAAAAACAAATCTGTGTATTTTGTTCTATTTGTTAAATTTGTTTAATTGTATTATATATTCTTGTGTTTTTTTTATATTCTTAAGCTTATTTTTCTTTTCCATTTTCACTTCATCCTTTATTTATTCTGAATTTTAATACATTATTTTTTATCATTTCTTTTTTCTTTTTTTTTTTGTAAAAATAGTTTTGAGCTATCGAATGTAAGAAAGTGCTCTATAAATAATGCTGAAATGAGTTTTAAAGGTTCGCAAGATCCTGCAGGTTCTCTAACCCAAGGTTGGTACACTTTCAGGAAAAAAATTAAAAACTCCAACTAAATTTTGCACGTGTAGCATGTTATCTTTTATCTGAAACAGTTATCACTCTTAATAGAAATAAAAACATCCGAACACAGTCTTTAAGGTCTAATAATGTTTACTAAAGCTATAAACATGTGTAAGAACAGGTACACTTTAGTACTTTTCTTTCTGTGAGCGAACCAGCTCGTGTGTGTTCATATAAATGCGTTGTTTTCTAAAAGATGATGATTTTAAATATCTATCTGCTCTGACAATTTTGGGTATAAACACCAGCATACTGACATCTGTAGTAATAATCTGTTAGTTATTTATTAATATGAGAACAACCAGGTTTTCCTGGAGGAGTATTTATTATTTATTATTTATTATAAGTGTTTTTTTTAGTTTTGTTGTCTGTTTGAGTTTGGACTGTAATGATCATATTCTGTGTTTTATCCTTTTTAATTGTACAAAATTGAGAGAATATCTTTATTGCCATCATACAAGTATAATTAAATTTAGTTTAAACTCCCAGTAGTACAGAAAAAAGGCCCAAAATACACCAAACTAGACAATATACTGTATATAGAGAGACATATATAAATAAATATATATAATTGTGGATATCAGTATCAGATCTATATTTGATATTCAGTCTCAGAGATATAAAGCTTTAGGTAATAGAGTTATTCCTGGAGTAGGAGCTGTAAGAAGTCATTTAATTGCATTTCAGTGACCTGAAGGTGTTGGCTGGTGTCACACTGCCCCCATGTGGCCATGTCCAGAACTGCAACACAGGAAGGGAAGCGTTAGAATTTAGCTTGAAATCTGTTTTAGGCAAATATTTTTAAATCACAAGCCAAGAAGGAGATTCTCTCAGACAGCAATCACACTACAACTCAACCTAAATCGTTTTTAAAGGTCACTCTGTCCACATTTCCAGGTGAAAGATATAATTAAGTTAGAAAAGATAACAGTGATGAGGATGGGTACAGAGTAGCACTGATATTTTTCTGAAAGTTCAGGGTGGAGCTAGAAAGATTTCACTAGGACTCTAGGGAAGAAAGGTGTGTTTATTTTTACAGCAATGTTCATACACAAGGTGCTTTACAAATAAAATAAGCAAAGCTAAACATAATAGAATTCAACAATAATTAAAAAGCACTTTAAAAGAGTAATAATCAACATATTTCTATTTAAGAACATAAAAAATCACCTCGGAGCTATAGGGAGCTGTTTGTAAAGATTTTTATAGGTGTTATTTTTTCATCAATTAGCATCTTCATACATTTAGAGATAAATTCATGCAAAAGTTCTGTTTAGCTACATAATTTCTTCGTGTAAGATCATCAGCGGTAGCTAAGCTGCTGGCTAGCTGACTAGCTAGCGCTACGGGGGATAGCAACATTTACATTTACCTTCTTATGAACTTTTGTACATCTGTAATGTAGAATATGGAGTTTGTGGTTGTTCAGATGTAAAAGTTAATATTATGTTGTTCAGGTTGGACAGCACAGTGAGAAGCGTCACCGCCTTGGAGCTCGAAACCCCCGTTCAGTCCTCGGCTCATTTTTATTAGAGGACTCGATCAAATCATGCCGGCTGCATGAACACAAACTGTTTAAACACAACTCCGTTCATCCACATAGAACTAAAGAACACATTTAAATCAGGTAAACGTAATGATTTTATAACCGAGACTAATTTCACTAGTTCCATTTATTTTTACCACTACCGTGACAAGAAATTATGCAAACGAACCAAACATCTAAGTTCTACATTTAGATTTATATATAATGTTTAACATTTAGATTTAATACTTATATTTCTACTTATTTATGTTTACGTAAATAACGGCTTACGTTTACGTATAAAATTTACATTTAACATTTAGATTTAACATTTATATTAAACATTTACATGCACAATCATTATTTATATATAAGTAATTTTACATGAAACTATTTTTTTTTTGCATGAATTTATCTCTAACTGAGAAAATCATGCTAAATGATGAAAAAATGACACCTATAAAATCTATTATATTAAAAATATTAAACTATAAATTAAACTATTTTTACAAACAGCGCCCCATGCAGAGCAGTGTAAAAGCGAAACAGCTCTCCACATCTCTGTGCTTACTTTTTACCTTCCATATCACTGACTACTTCCTAATGAGCTCAGAGTCCTAGCAGGCTCCCACTGCCTTAGCATTTCCGACAGGTCCGGTGTTAATGCAGTGTTAGTGATTTATAGATGAGAAAGAGTATATAGAAGTCAGTTATGGAAGAATGTATAAACACAAAAATAATCCATAAAAATACCTGCAAGACCAAACAGGAAGTAACTACATGGTATAAGAGGAAAATGTTTAGGGATGCGTAGCTATAGGAAAATAATCAACTTTGGAGTGGTGACAGTAAATCTGCTTCATCACACCACCGCTGTGTTGATTATTTTACTAGAACAGCACCACACACACACACACACACACACACACTGTTTGACATCAACTACTATAGCTACTGATCAGTGACGTGTAGGCATGAGAAAAGATTTTAAGCTCTTCATGTGTGTGTGTGAGTGTGTGTGTGTGTGTGTGTGTGTGTGTGTGTGTGTGTGTGTGTGTGAATTGAGGTCTGGATATCTGAATGTGCACAATTTACCCTTTACTTTAAATGTAGTCAGGTCTTTAGACACGTCATGTTTGGTGTGTGATGTTTGCTTCTTTAGTGTTGCACTGAACCAGCAAAGCTAATGTTGCCAACAAGTAATGAAAGCGTGTAGCCTCCAGTTTAGCATGGTGCTCTAAAGTGCTGCGGATGAGCTGACTCACAGTTATCTATAAACATGAGCAAACGGATAACATCACAGGGAGAAAAACAATCGTAGTGATGTCACTTCCTTCCTCAGAACACAGTTTGGTGTCAGTATGAGTCTCAGGAGGAGGCGTAAAAAAATTGTAATGTAGGCAAGTCTGCGATAATTTAGACAACTAACACCTAAATTACACATATCTTGGATCATCAGCTACATTTTGTGAAATGCGAGTGATGATCGGATGGATGTCTGACATCTACATCTGTCTCTGTTTCTTTCAGCATGCAAAAGGAAGGAGCAGGAACACGGGAAAAACGATCGCGGAAACATCTCAAAGAAACCGCGACTCGTTTTCACCGACGTCCAGCGTCGGACTTTACATGCAATATTCAAAGAGAACAAGCGCCCGTCCAAAGAGTTACAAATCACCATCTCTCAGCAGCTGGGCCTGGAGCTCGCCACCGTCAGCAACTTCTTCATGAATGCTCGCCGACGGAGTCTCGATAAGTGGCTGGACGATGGAGGCTCCAACTCGGCCAACTCGTCCTCCAGCACTTGTACCAAAGCGTAACAGCAGCAGACTGACCCAAAAGAAACCTTCGGTGGAAAAGCTTTAACCTAAAAACAAACTAAGCCAGAGACGTTCTGGACAGCGTTTTTTTTTTTTGCCCTTAAGACTTGTACAATACTGATATTTATAATATCCAAAGAAAAAACAACCAAACAACCAAAGACTTCTTCTTCTTCTTCTTCTTCTTCTTCTTCTTCTTCTTCTTCTTCAGCGAGTATTTAAGACTCCATTGGTTTATGTCTGCAAAAAAGAAGTGTTACTGTCGAATCATTAGTCATCTAAACATCTGCACACCTGTCACCAGTTTCCCACATTCACACTTCCTTCCACCTGATTGGTTCTCCTCACTGATTGGACGCTGACTCCACCTTGGAGTTGTCGTATTGTTTTGTTTTGTTTTTCTATTCGTTGGGTTTATTTTGTGCGATTTGAGGCGTGTGACATCTCACAAGTATAAGCACTGTGTCCAAACAGAGACGAGCACAGGTTTGATGATGATGTCACTCGTGTGCTTACAGCCCCGCCCCTTTCCACTCACCTTCACCCCTCCTCCCCCATTCCTGACAAAAAAACAGTTCTCCAGGGTTCGAGGATAAAAACATGAAGCTGTAGCATCTTACCCCAGTTTTCCTCGAATGCTGTCCTCCTTGTAGTGCTTTCTTCCTAACTGTCAGGAAAATTCGGATTCGTTTCGTCCATCATCTCTAACCATTTCACTTTTTACGTGTAGCAATCAATCAAGTATGGAACCAAAGAAGTGTGTGTTAAAGAGACTGCTCCAAATTTCTACACTTTAATCAGAAAATTGGGTAGAAACTTAAATCATTGTGCTTAAATCATCCACACTTTGTCCAATCGCTCTACGCTTTGTGGCGTGATACGTTCAGGGAAAACTTCACTAGCTTTAAAATACTTTGCTCAATCTATGTTTTAAAAAAATAATAAACGCCAGCAGCTAAACACCAAAGATTGACCCTCATCGGGCAACTTCAGCACCCGTGCAGTAAAAACGTAATCAACCAATCATAAGCATGTAAGCCCGAGAGGAACACTATTCCACTGAGGAATAATCACGCTGAGAAGCAGGGACTGACAGCTGATTGTAAATAAGTAGGACTGATGTTAAATCACGACGTAAAGCTGCCAGAATTAGCCGTGCTTTTACTCAGCCAACGCCATCACTGGATTCCACAATTTCCAAAATTTCAAGTCAACAGGTTTGACTTTGGTATCACGTGGTACTGGAAAGTTTATGTGCATTATTCATTAGCAACAAGCTCCAACAACACACAGTGAAACTCTGGCGCTTAACAGCAGTTAAACTTTATTTTAACGACAATCTGGGGCCAAAAATGGTGCATGAAATGTAATATTTGAATTTCACAATGAAGAAAAAGTTAACAAAGAAATAAAGATCAATTTTGTCAATTCACAGAGGTGCCAATATCTACAATTTAGCCATAAGGTGTAAAAATGTTCACGTCTTGTTGTGGAGAGACCAGAAACCTACACTTTTAGATCGAAAGTAAATCAAATTCTCCAGACCTAAAAAAAAATAATAATTCACTTTGTGATCACTTTATTTTGATGTGCGAATTCACAAACCTTGATCTTGTGCACCAATAGAAAGCAAGTGGGCGGAGCTTCTTATCATTTCCGGCCTTATCTTGGAGGCATCTGGTGCACTTGAGTTTTTATAGTAATGTACTGTTTTTTTCTCTCCGCCTGCTAGGGTTTTTTTCAGTTAGGTTTCAGACTGATAAGCAAGTATACTAACATAACGATGAATTATCTGCAATTCTTTTGTATAAAAAAAAGCCCTATTTTTGCCTCAGAGTCTGTGTATGTGTGCATTGTTATTCACATTATTTCCACTAGGGGGCAGGTGGTAGCTGAAACATCCCAGCCTGGAAGAATGTCGACCTATTAACAATGTTGCTCTTGTTGAGGAATTTTTAATAACACACACATTTTCACACACACATTCACATACGCAAACCTAAAATAAAGTACAATGTCCTGTTATCACAGCATCAAATTCAAACCTGCTAACCACAGGTCCACGTTTCTGTTTTTCGATTAGCCGAATAATTCTATGCATTACCTGGTTTGGAAGAAAGCACTACGAGCTTTGCGTTCCTCCTCGAGGAAACGGTTGCATTTGGTCCACTCCAACAGTCACCAGATTTCTGGCCTGGTTGTTGCTTGTCACTTGTGGTGTGGTGTGGTTAGCTTTACCAAAAAATCTTATATCTATATATTCGGTAACTATTTATGAGTATTCCATTTGACGACGAGAAGAGAACGCTGCTTCCTCCTGTAGAAAAGACAAAAATATCTTCAGACCTGCTTATATTTTTAGTGCGAACCAAAGATGCTACCTCACTCAGTTTCCATTAGTGATTTCTATCACGTTAATGATACCAAAGAATACCAAAGATGTTTCTTTTCTTTCTTTTCTTTTCCTCGCTTTTGCACGGCCTACGTGAATGATGTGGTGGACAAAATGGACGGTGTGATAATCGCCCAGCCTCCTTTCCTTCCCTTCCCTTCCCTTTCCCTCTCTCTCTCTCTCTCTCTCTCGCTCTCTCTCTTTCTACTTCCTTCACTCCGCGTGCTCTCTTTTTCATCTGTGCTCGTGCGACTTTGATAAAAAAAACTCACAGGACGAGTGCCTTGCTTGAACCAAAGTGTTAAACCGCCGTTAACCTCCCTCTCTCTCTTTCTCGCTCTCTGTATCTCTCTCTTCTTGTACTCTTAAAATACCTCAGCCTCTAGAAGGGCCACTGATGAAGATTAACAGAGTCTCTCTCTCTCTCTCTCTCTCTCTCTCTCTGTGGTGCTTTTCACCAGTGCAGCCATGCAACGAAAACATCCCTTCTCCCTTTCTCCAACTCTTTTGCTGATAAACCAAAGCTCCTCCTTTTTCCCCTATTAAGCCCTTCCCCAACACTAATCGACCACTAGCCCCGCCCCTTTTTGCTGGTAGGCGTGTCCACCGTACTGGGCCGTGTACGTGTTTTTACCAAATGTCTCAGAATACCTCATACGAATAAAAGCTTACAGTTGTGTTGTATAGAGAGTCTATGTGTTTGAGGCAGAAACTCGATTATTTTGCGAACTTGTTCATGTCGATTCGTAAAAATATCTTTATTTATTTTTGACGTTTGGCTTAAAAAGTGCTGTGTTCTTTCGCTCACTGATGGCAAGTTTCAGAACTTGCAGGAAGGAAAAGAGTAACATATTTTTTGATTAAAAGTTGTGTTATGCTACAGTATGTGCGATATGATTACGATAATGATAATGATAATGTAGGCTATTCTTTTTTACAGGGTAAAAAAAACCAACTGCTGTGACGCCGTGTTTATACGTGTTTATATATTTTCCTGTTTTCTGAGTTGTGTGATTTCGTTTCCTTTATTTTGTACCGCTGAGTCTGCTTTAATTTATGTATTTGTAGAAAATATAGATTTGTACATAGTAGGGTTTTTGAAAAAAAAAGAAGAAAACAAACAAAACAAAAGCAGAAAAAGGGGACGTTTGGTTTTACGTTCTGGCCTTCTGATGGAAGCGTGGACGCGTGCGATCTTTTGTGTCTCGGCTGGCACACGGTTCTGCAATCAAAACACTGCCAGAAACACATCTCCCTCAGATACACACACACACACACACACACACACAGAGGACACACCCTGGAAAAGATTTCTGTCTGTCACTGAAATCACACGAACTGTGTGCGTTGTTTTCATTTCTTTTATTCACGCTGCACATATAAAAGATTTACATGTAGATCTCAGTCTAATGAAAACACCACTGACCTTTTTATTGTGTGTGAAGGTGTGTGTGAGGTTGTGTAGAAGCGGTGTGAGAACATACAATCTGAGGCACACAGGGGGCGGAGCCTAGACAATGAAGCAGGGAGGAGCCATGGATGTGATTGACAGTTTTATGTTATTAGTATTCCATGCTAACCACAATGCGCACTACAGCTAGAATTAAAGCATCAACACAACTGGAGTTATAACGTTAAAGGTGCAGTCTGTAAGTTTTAGCGCCCTCTTGTTGATACATATGCATGAGTATGCATGAGTTTGAGTTGCCTTTTAGAAAAAAAGAAGGAAACGATTCTGTTCCAGCTGGGGGCGGAGCTAATTTCAGGACCAGAAAAATGTTAGCAAAAGCCTGTAACAAAGAAACCAGCCAGATTCACTGCATAGCAATATTGTGAATCAGGTGTCTTCGACATTATAAATTTGAATTGGTATCTTTGAATTAGAACTGCACTTTTATTTATTATTAAATACATCCAGTTTCCATCAGAAGTCATCGTGTGTCCATGCACTGCGTGGATTGTGAATTTATCAATCCTGCTTCAGTCAGTTTTGTAAACATGTGACTTACAACCCAGATTTGTGCCACTTTATTCATTATTCCCTGATTTAATCCATATTTTGTCGTTAATGTTTGCAGGTGACCGTGTTACATGCAGAGTCTGTTTGCAACTTTTAAGCCCCACCCCCGCTCATCTGCCTGTAGCGATACACTTAGCTCCGCCTCCTCAAAAACAGTGCAACGTTTCGGTCAAAATCCTTTCACTTTCACGTAACTAGTGATTTGTAGCTTAACGTGGCATGAAAGTTGCAAGTATGTGAGCTGTGATTGGTAAATGTAACACTGGTGTAGTAACAATGTAACATGAGGAAACATGAAGAGTTGTACGATGTATAAAATTCGGATTGTATCATTGCATTGACATACGAATCGTGTTTCTGATTTCTGGATTGCGTTTTTTGGACAGAGCCGTAAGGATTTGTGTATGTGCGTTCAGCTCAGTGTCTTCACACGAAGGTTTTCTAAATATCGAAATATTATCGCCTGAAGCCAGTTGAGTCAATGCTGTACAAAATTAGTTCTAAAACAATCAAAGCATAAACCCCGCCCCCTTGAGGTAACATCAACCAATCAGAATTGTACACACCAGTTTCACTGTATCGTTTCTTTGAATTGTTCTTTAATTCAGCTGCATTGGTTTTGTCACATTCTATGTTGTACAATCACCTTCACACACACACACACACACACACACACACACACACATGTTGTATCACTCTGTTATACTAGGAATCTTGAATACAGCTGTGAGTTCACTTGTAGCGCAAGATGCTTGAGAGGAAGAGCGTAAAAGGCAGAGCACGCAGGGACACAGTGCAGTGTGTGTGTGTGTGTGTGTGTGTGTGTGTGTGTGTGTGTGTGTGTGTGTGTTGTAACCATTCCTCTCTCGTCTCCCTCTCCCCTGAAAAACTTCTCCCATCCTAATGAATGATGTCTCGGTGTGTGAGACCCTCACAATATCTCAATATCCATAAATATCGCGATTTTGTTAACTGACACGAATATTGCGATTTCTCGATATAGCTGCGCATGAAATATCTGGAATGACATGAACACTGTTATACTTCAATGAGACTGACAATTGTAGCATCTCCTGAACAGCATGGCATCGTACGTGAATTCTACATCGGTGTGTGTGTGAATATTTAGATGTTGCGATGTCCGTGAATATTACTGTATGATGATGTGTCACGAACGTGAGGAACATCACGTCGTCATAGAACGTGTGAGTTTTACGATCTGTGCAGAAATATCACGATATCTCCAAGTGCACGGATATCGCACACGTACAAACAGACGTAGAGAGAGACGTGTCGACGTGTTGCGATCTCGATATGTGTGACTATCGCGAGGTCTCAGTATGTGTGAAGCTTGTGCGATATCTTGTGCGTGAAGATATTGATATCTTATTGCACGTGAACATCGCGGATGTTGCGATGAATATGGTTGTGCGTTAAGATATTCATATCACGTTGTGTGCATTAAGATACTGATATCTCATTGTTGGGGATCAACGCAAGATCTCATTGTGCGTAAAGATATCGATATGTTGCTATGTGTGAATATCGCAACTTCTCTTTATGTGTGAAGATTTCAGTATCTCATTGTGAGTGAATATTGCGATATCCTGTTCCTGAATATCGCAAGATCTTATTGTGCGTGATGATATCGATATCTTCTCGTGTATGTGTGTGTGTTACGATATCGCAATAGCTCATTCTGCGCGAATATCGGGATCGCTCTGATTATTTTTTCGCCCCCGTCCCAGTTGGTTGTCGCGGAAAAGGAGTTCCTGTTTGATACGAAGGCCCGGCTCTGTGTGTGCCCTACAATATTTCGAGCGCCTATGACAATCATCTGGAAAAGACACAAAGAAAATCATGATTTCATTCCTTCCTTTCTGTCTGTTTTTCTTGTTTTTCGGTGCAAACTGGACTTCTTCTTCGAGCGATGATCATATTTAGAGAAATATTTCTTTTTCTTTCTTTTTCCCCAATGCAGTGGCTCGAGCTGCGCTGTTCCAGTTTACTAGCTGAGCACTTCTTGTGTCACGCAGTTTTATGTTTTATCACTCTTTGTCTAAGGTTCATCTTCTGTGCTTTTTATCTATTCTGTGTCTGGTAAATAAAAAAGCGGGAGCGATGCACTAGGCGTCCTTCTCCGGTTGTGTTTCTGTAACGCCTCACGGTTTGCGTTAATTAACAATGTGCTTTTTCTTTCATGTCTGACTTTGCTCTCTCTCTCTCTCTCTCTCTCTCTCTCTTTCCTTTCTTTCTTCCTCTGCCGTGCAATATCATCTACTGTGTTTGCTAAGCAAGAAAAAACAGAAAAAAAAACAAAAAAACAGAAGCAAGTGATGATGTCATCATGCTTTTTTTCAGTGTTGAAATGTTTCAGCATTTCTGTAGTCACAAAAAATGTAGAAAATAAAAACAGTTGGGTTTTCCAGCACTGCAAGAGCAGACTCGCGTTTATTCTGTCTGGCTTTATTATTCACTCTGACTGAGTCTTAAATTACAAACGTATATTTACTATTCTACATAAATGTATACAAATACATACAAATGTGAACAAATACAGTATAATGAATGTGGTGTGCTTTGCATAAGTATTCACCCCCTTGAGCTTTTCCACATTGTGCAGTGTTACGGTGTGAAAGCCCTAAATGAGTTCTCATGTAATTGGTTACCATTAGAAATCACATGGAGTCAACCTCTGTGCAATTAAAGTCATGTGATCTCAATTAAATACAATTCCTGGATGAGTTTGTTAGAGAATATACCCATAGAATCAGCATCATGAAGAGCAAGGTGCTATCAAAACAAGTCTGCGTTAAAACTGCTGAAAAATATCAACCAGGCTTTGTTGTAAAAATATCCCAGACTTTTAACATCTGGTGTAGCGACAACTCGAGGACGCCGTTCACCTAAAGTCAGTGACCAGGTAAAACAGGATTAGTCAGAGAAACAACTTAAAGGCCAAGAGGAACTCTGGAGGGATACACGGCTCAGATGGGAGAAGCTGTTCACAGGATAACTGCAGCCTGGACACAGTGAGCCATATGAAGCCCTGCTTAGAGATTGCCAAAAGGCATGTTATTCTCCGGGCTGATGAGACCAACAGTGAACATTTTGTCCTTGGTGCAAAGCATTACATTGGGCAGAATCCCAGCACTGCTTATCAGCCTGAAATCCCCGTCCTCACTGTGAAACATTGTGGTGGTAGCTTCACACTGTTTGGATGAGATTCGTCAGCAGGGACAGAGAAACTGTCAGGATTGAGGGTACGAGGGATGGAGGGAAATACAGAGCAATACTAGAAGAAAACTTTGGGGCTGAGAAAGAGCTTCATTTCAAATCCATATGGCTTTGTGAATGTCTCCAATACGAGGTGTCCAACAAAGAGGAAAGAAATGATCTCTTAAAAACTGACAAATGGGCAAAAATAAATAATCGAGGTGAATGCTGGCATTTGTGATACTGTAGGAGACTCCATTTTAGAAATGTGGCAGGATTTAGATTTTTATTATGACCACTAGAGGGAGTCTGTTCTTAGCGTGTGAATGAAATCGCTTGTGAAAAGCATGACTTGACATATTTACATGCAAATCTGCAACTATTGTCGTGTTTTTGTTTTTTTTTTTTTAAAAGTGTAATCAATGTTACAAAACAGGTTATTCCGTCAGGATGATTATAAAGTCCTAATTATCATCTCAAATCTATACACACCATGTCCTGTCTGATTATTATGCACAGTCTGGTGATTTTCCTGATCTAACACACCTGATTTAACTCATCAGCTTATAAGCACATCTCTAAAAATAGGTAAATCGCCTCGGACCATTATTTTTGGCTCCTCTGAATTAAATATGAGGCTAAAGTACCATTTCAGAACAGAACACGATCATATTGTAATACTCACGAACGACCGCTAGGTGGAAGCAAAGTGATTATTAAATAAATGAACAGCTTCACTTGGTTTGAAACAATTTTATCCTAGCAAAATATATTATTTAGGATTACAGTTCGCTTACATAAGGAAGATGAAACTCCTATTCTGTTATTTTATATAAAAAATAACAGATATATAATGAGATAGATAAAATATTAATATCAGTAATAATTTTTAAATGAATTTGTCTCTTTCCTTCTTCCTTTCATTTACTTTTTTATGACCTTAGAGTGGATAAAAATGATCACGACTACAAAGTAGAAATGTTAACGATCATTGAATATAATTGCTACACCAAATATGAACTATTTACCACATATATGTTATAGAAGTTATGCTTTAACAAATGGTGCATTTATGTTACAATCATGCTCATTTATGTCTCTCCCTAAAAGATTTATCATGTTAAAGAACTGTATTAATGATAGAAATGTAATGATATTCAGTATAGTAACACTATTTTGATGCCAAAGAGGAAACACTGTCAAAGAATGTATATAAAACATGTCCACTGAATTACATAAATGTTCTAAAGATTACACAAGAACAGATAGGGACTGAAAAAATGTAGTAATGTTTTTAAAATTAGATTACGTATCTGATATGTTAAACTCCCTCACTACATATAAATGTTAAATTAGTGTGAGAACTTCCATATATGGTACTGGGTGAGCACTCAAGGGCATCAACCACTAGGGGGCACCAAGGCATCTGAACTTAATATTTATTTTTTTTAAATCAACTATATCAGGTTGTTTTTTATGAAGAAGATTGTCTGTATGTTTGGTATAAAAGATCATCATATATAATATACATATGTTGAAAAACAAATAAAGGGATTGTTCACAAGAATATCTGTTGGTGGTTTGCATTTATGTCATTTATGTCTACAATCTAGTGGATGGGTATTTTTTCCTCCGGAATAAATATGAAAATAATACCATTTGAATTCAGGTTGGATTGTAATACTCATAACCCGTCGCTAGATGGCAGCAAAGTCCATATTAAACCTGAGCAGCGCCAACTGGTTTACTTCAGTTAATGGCGCTCTGCCTTAAATTTCACTCTTATACAGGTTCTAAAGTATTGTTTTAATGTTTTGTCTTGTATAAGAGTAGATGGTTAGCACACAGACTAGTTTGTTTTTTATAAGATTTTATAAGATTTACGTTAAATCATAACATATCCTTAATATGAGGTGTGATGGGGGGTTTTGTGGTGGTCCTTATCTCAGGTTTGGTGGGAATACAATCAGTGTGATTAAACACAGTGTGTGTGTGTGTGTGTGTGTGTGTGTGTGTGTGTGTGTGTGTGTGTGTTAATAGCTAAAAGATAGTTTCCTTACTTGTTGTCCCATAAAAAAGCAGCGTGTGCATTTTACATTTTTTTCAGGATATCTGTCCATTACATTGTGTGTTGCTCTAAGGCTACCTATTTAACTCCGTTTAACACAAACACTCTTTTAATGAATATTTTTGCATTTGCTTTTTAATTAGGAATCACTCAGCTGTGGGTCGGGAAAGCAATTGTAAATGGACCTGGCACACAAACTGGCTTGTTTACCAATAAACAATATATGTGTAATATAGTGAATCATGGCTCTTTTAAGTGAGTCAGATCATTTGGCACAACTCAGGAGGAAGAGTCGACTCTCTCGGCTCACGGGTGACTCATTTTTGATTTGTTTTTCTTTTCTCTAAAGTGGAAAAACGTTGAATAAATCGGACCAGTGGTCGTTCTTTTTTGGCCAACTACGAATGAAATGCTCAGAAATCTGCCTCTACCTTCTAGTTAATAAAATAACATTACTTTTCTTTACATTATATAAAATCTATTTAAATCATTGTTAAATCAGCAAAATACCACAAATGTGCAATGACTAATACAATAAGCATCTCTGCGTTAAACATTTTAATCAAATTTCACAGCAAGAGTAATAGCATTGAGTACGCCTACGATAAAGAGGGCTCGTATATCCGAGTCGGCTCACCTAAAAGAGTCGGTTCAAAGAGCCGGTTCGTAAGAAAACGACTCATCGCTATAGCGTGGACGTCTAAGTCATTATTCATTTCCTGTCTATTGTCTGCAATGCAATAATAGTGCCATTAAAAACAGGTTATGGTGATTTTTTTACTTTTATGTGCATTTAAAAATACAAAAAAATAGTTTTAGTAAATATTTAGCTTATAGCTATTTAATAATTTGTTTGTGAGTTGAAAAACTCAAAGTTCAAACTTTGAGGGGATTCAGACAGGTGATTGGCTTTCCTCTTTAGATGTGTGTGTGTGTGTGTGTGTGTGTGTGTGTGTGTGTGTGTGTGTGTGTGTGTGTGTGTGATGTTATCCTATTGTCCGTACTGTTACTAAGATCATTGACCTGTACTGTCTAACAGATTGATTTCTTGTCGTGTTGAAATGAATCATTTAATCATTTACTTTAGAGAGATTACTGAGGGACGAAACTGTTTTGGGAGTTTCAGGCAGCTTCTATTTTTTTTTTTCCTTTTGTATTTTCCTGTTCTACGATTTTATTTCTTATCAAACCAATAAATTACCGAATAATGTATATTCGGTATATGTATAATAATGTATAATAATAACTACATAGACAAATAAACAACACATCCATCATCTTCCAATGTATATATTTATTATGTTTAGTTTATGAATTCTGCATTAATGAGTCAGTACAAAAAAACATAGATTTCCAAACATTACTTCTACAAACAATAAATAAATAAATACAAAAATGTTTGTATGTCAGTAAAGAAAGCAGCATATTACATAAAAGACCACATTTCAGGGGGGGAAAAGTTCTGCAAGATGCTCAGTGAAACTTACAGCTGATCTGTTTATAAAACTGTGCACATTACACGTCTTTAAGAAAAACAAAAACAAACGTTCATCACACCGAATATGGACTTTGTTTAGTTTATTACTGTTTATCATTTTTCGTGCAGGATTTAAGTAGAAAGTTATAATTTAATTTTTAATTAGTACTTTACGGTGTGTGTGTGTGTGTGTGTTATCGCTGTTAAATATCTGGGTTTGTTCAAATAATTTAGAGTAGTTTGTTTGTTTTGTGATCGCTCAGCTGCACAGCGGAACAGGAAGTGGCGACAGGAGGCGGAGTCCTGGCTCGTGTCACGTGACCCGACGGCCAGTCTCTTAATGTTTTGACAAGCAGCTCTGAGCAGCAGAAGGAACAGGAGCTTTCGTCAGCTGATCGTCCATGATTATGATGAAGATGATGATGAAGATGATTATAAGGCTTCATGGCGCTGTAGCGGATTTACACACGCAGTTTCCTCTGTAGCTGGGACGCTTCCTGTGGGGTTAGTTAGCAGGTCGCGGACTAGCCGGGTTGTTTAGCGGATTTAACTTACTTAGCCTAGTTGTGATTCGCGAGCAGAGCTTTGAAGAGGAAGATGGTGTTTGGGACAGCTGGCATGGCCGGATAAACACACACACACACACACACACACACACACACACACACACACACATCTCAGCATTCTGCGTTTATTCTGATGAAAGTATGGAGTGTTGATGGAGAATTAGAGTCGCAGTGAAGACATCGAGGCTTTGCTGCAGCTCTGTGTGTGTAAGTGTGTGTGTGTAAGTGTAAGTGTGTGTGTGTAAGTGTGTGTGAGGGGTGTTATGGAAGGTTGGGGTGGTTCATAACGCGCGCGTATGTGTGTATTTGGTCAGATCTGGGTGTTAGTGCTTTATGGCATGGGCATGAAGAGATGGACACACACACACGCACGCACACGCACGCATCCCCATGTACACACACACACTGCAGCTGTGAGCAAGGTGACTTCTCTGAATAATCCTCATTTGCACCAGTGATTTGCGGGACTGTAGATCTGATAGTGGTCTGGAGGAGCTGCTGATGGTGTGTGTGTGGTCAGGGGTGTGAAGAAGGAGACTCTCACACACACACACACACTCTCTCACACACACACACAGGGGTTTTACAGCCAGAGCCTGAAGTGTGCAGCAGGAGGACAGAGCTGGAGGACAACACGGAGGGAACCATGAAGCCTGAGCGAGGTAAACAGCATGCTTTACATGGACAACACATCCCTGTGTGTGTGTGTGTGTGTGTGTGTGTGTGTGTGTGTGTGTGTGAGAGAGAGAGAGAGAGAGAGATGGGAATTGTGATGGTCCTTATCTCGGGTTTGGTGTGGAAATGCCTTCAGTGTGATCAAAAGGCAATAATGAAAGTGTGTGTGTTGTGTTGCTGTGTTTGGAGCTTAAAAACATCGGTGTCAAGCGAATAATTCAGGTTTCAGGAAGGATTAACGTGTGTGTAAGTGTTTGAGTGTGTGTATTTGTGTGTTTTTTAAGAGGAACAAAGCGTCCTGAAGGATGTTGTCTTTGGCGCCCCCTAGCGACATCTTAAATAGGTGTTTGTTCATACGTGTGTGTTGCATTGTTTTTGTTTTACACAAACACGTGGACGTCATGAAAACTGGTGTGTGTGAGTGTGAGATGTTTAACAATTAAATCATTAAGCTCAGAGCAAATGGTGTATTGGTGTGGTAACATCCTTATTTGACCACACGTCATATGTGACATAACACACACACACACACACACTCGAAAGCATGTTTGCCAAGTTTGTGTCATAAAACCTCAATTTCAAAGCATTGCTTTATTATGATTGTTTCAAAATGTATGGTAATATTTACTGATGTTTAATCCTGTTTTTTTTTTTACATTATTGTTATATCAAAGCGCTGATACTGATCACATGATCATCGTGAACTATTCAGGAAAAACCTCCGAGGTGTAGCGCGAACACGAGTCATATCAGACAAAAGTGTGCAAAGTTGCACTCTTTCAAAAGATCCTTTCTGAAGAGATCGTGTGTGTGTGTGTGTGTGTGTGTGTGTGTTCAGCGTGTACAGCCTACAGGTCTGAAAACTCTAGAGGATTAGCGGAGCTGCTGTTTGCGCTGTGCTAAAGAAGAGTATGATGTTGAACTTTCTGAATTTCTTTTTGTAGGTTTGAGGTGGGCGGGGCTAAAACAGGACCCGGTGATATCCGTAACCTTATGTAGCCACGACTCGGGATTAGCGATACGTGTTGTCGTTAGGCAGTGACGGAAGCGTCTTTCCTGTTCACTCAGCCTCTTTGTAACTCTTGTGTGTGGACGCAGTATGTTAAAGGGAATCAGCTGAACTGTGACTAATCTCGTGCTGTCTAATAAAAGGCCTGCGGTTAATCAGTCAGCCTGTAGACGCTGCGGTTTCTTTGGCGTCGGTAAACAAGTCGGATGTGATGACCGGAGTGCTCTTTTTAAAGTAGATAGTTGTCTATTAGTGACATGAAACGTGATGCAAGGTATCGAGGGGTTCCTGAAGTAGCTAAAAAATTCCAGCGCATGATCCTATGCTAGCTGATTAGCTATTTTATAGCTAGCTAGCAAGGTGGTTCTTTATCACGCTGTGGAATGTTAAAACTCCTGAAGTATTAAATAAAGCAGGCTGCTAACGCTGAGCCCCGGATGTAGCCCTCGTGTCACGCTAACACACTGTAAATGTGCACCTAGCTTATTTTCTGAGCGCTTTAACTCCTGTACTAATGATGCATTAATCTCAGGAGTGTACATGCAGTGATCAGGAGCAGGACGAACACAGCGACTGCACATTAAACAACTCCTCACTAAAATTAACATTTAAAGGTTGTGTTTTGTCATTAGGGAGTGTAAATGTTTGCACTCAAACACACTGACCCAGATTTTACAGCTATTTCTGCACTCGGTGTTAAGTGTGTTTGCACCAGAACCTCAGTAACTGAGCTGGAATTTGGCTTTGGGGGGAAAATAAACATTTAAATGGAGACGTGTCGAGAAGTAAGCACACGTCAATTAAGGATGCTGTGTGTGCGTGTGTGTGTGTGTGCGTGTGTGTGTGTGTGCTTGTGTGTATGTGTGCGTGTGCATGTGTGTGTGCGTATGTATGTGTGTGCGTGTGTGCGTGTGTGCGTGTGTGCGTGTGTGCGTGTGTGTGTGTGTGCGTGCGTGTGTGTATGTGTGCGTGTGTGTGTGTGTGCGTGCGTGCTCAGAATACACTCAGATGTGTAACAGGATCGTGTGGAATCTCGCCATGAGGCCACAAATCAATTCATCTTCAACGATCATCTAGTGTTCGACACAGTAAACAAAATCCGCAGCATTGATCCGTGTGTGTGTGTGTGTGTGTGTGTGTGTGTGTGTGTGTGTGTGTGTGTGTGTGTGTTGTGGAAGGCATTCCTCTTATGCCACAGCAATTTGCCACCGTCTACAATTTATCTTAATGACTCATGAACAAGTTGTACTTTTTGTCCATTTATAGTTGCATTTAATGTTGACAGACCAGGTTAGTCCCTGCTCTCTCTCGTGCTGTACGCAGTCGTTCCCTCACCAGCCTCTCTTTTTGTTCTCTAAGACAAAAGAACGCAGCGTGTCGTGTTGCTATAGAAACCGCAAAGTGGTGTAAACTGCTCTGTCCTGAAGATGTGGGAAATCTTACAGTTGCAGCTTCACCTCGGAGTGTTCCACAGCGCTGACACTGGAGACTCCTTCATACAGGATACACACACACACAGACACACACCTTACAGGAAACTTCACCACATCAGTGATTTCACATGTTTTTAGTATATTTACACTGAGCTGTTGCTATAGAAACAAAGGTAATCACGAAGAAGCTGTAAAATGTTTTTCAGGGAACGGTGAGTGACAGAGAGCTCTCAGAACTCGTACATGGAACAATGGCGTGTGTGTGTGTGTGTGTGTGTGTGTGTGTGTGTGTGTGTGTGTGTCTGCGCTTGCTCAGTGGTATGCAGGCCATGTGGAGACAGCAGGATGATGTCACTTCAGTCAGCTGGTAGTTTCTGGGCGTCGTTTCTAAGCTTTAAGTTTTCCTGTGGTGTATGTTTTGGTCTGATCTCCTCCCTGAGCTGAAACACACACACACACACACACACACACACACACACACACACACACACACACACACACACACACACTCTCCACCCAGAGAGATGGATTAGATGTGTTAACAGCTGCTAATGTCCACATGGACTTCCTGTTTCAGACCCCAGCATGCTCTCCAATCTGCTTTACACCTGAACACACAGGAGCTTTAATCAGCCTCTCTCTCTCTCTCTCTCGCTCTCGCGCTCTCTCTCTCTCTCTCTCTCGCTCTCGCTCTCGCTCTCGCGCTCTCTCTCTCTCTCTCTCGCTCGCTCATTCATAACCTGTGTGTCTGTCACCTCAACTGTCTCTGTCTTTATTTCTTTTACAGCTTTGTTTTACTCCTTGTTGCTTTCTTTCTTTCTCTGTCTCCTTCCATCCGTCCTCCCTTTCTCTATTTCACTCTTTCATTTCTTGCTTTCTTTCTCTCTTTTCTTCTTGCTGTCTTCTTTCTTTCTTTGTCTCCTTCCTTTCTTCCAAAAGGAAGGGAAAGCCAGCGTCCTTTCATTCGGTTTTGTTCTTTCTTTGTCTCCTTCCCTTCTTCTGTCACCTTCTTTCCTTTGTTTAGCCTCCTCTCTTTCTCTTGCTCTTTCATTCTTTTTCTCTCTTTTGCTCTTGTCCTTTCTTTCTTGCTTTCTTTCCTTCTTCCTTCTTTTGTCATGCTTTCCTCTTCCTCTTTTCCTCTTGTTGTGTTTTTTCTTTCTTCCCCTCCCCTGTGTCTGTCTCTCCCTGTGGCTCTTCACCCATAAGCAGTAGTGACATCACTTCCTGTGTGGCCCTGATCTTTGTGTTTGTCCCTGGCTGTGTCGTTCTGTCTCCTCTTTTCCCTCCTCTCTGTTCTCGGGTCAGTTTTGTCGTCTCTGCGCTGGTGATCGGGTCCAAATTGGAGATCTCGGACCTGCTGAAGCTGCAGATGAAGAACCATCTGGACCTGTAGGTTCTGCGCTTCAGGATCGGAGCGCTCGCGGTGCTGTGCTTTTATTAGCAGGCGTGTGACTGGGCACGGTTTCGCAACACCACAGCGACCACTCGCTCCTGAAATACCAGTCTGCTCGCACCTAAACACGGCCGCGGCTCGGCGCTGTGCTTACACGCTGAATAGCAAGCTGACATGACGTGATCCGATATGACACGTTTTTATTTTTAAGCTCCGCCTCAGGAAGGAGTATAAATAGCAGACAAACGGGGCATGTAGCTAAAAGTGTAACAGAATGAACATTTTACTGTAACGTTCAGAAACCAGTGATTAAAGACGTCAATAAATCTAACACGCGTTGTGCATATTTTTATTCTGGACGCTGATGCGCTCAGAAACCCGGGATCGCGCAGAATTTCTCACAAACAGACTTCAGATCAAAGCCAACATGGCGGACGTCGGTTCAGCTCGGCTGTCTGGGGTTTTGTTACTCAACTTGCTTTGTTAAATATAAAACCGGGACATGTCTAAGAGCGTCCAAAGACAAAACTGACACTTTAACACTTTTGGAGCTCGAAACCATCTCCGGAAACAGAAGACCTGATCTGAATGAGGTCGCAGCGGAGCGAACCATCTGCAGACAGAGGGGGGATCTGTGTAGCGCCACCTTCAGCTGCTCTCCTCTCTGTTCCATCCTGACACCTTCATTCCTCCTGCAGCTTCAAACAGGGCGAGTCCGGCCGAGAACCTCGCCAGCTGCGGCTCGCCTGGAGCTTTATTTACTCTCATATCACTTTATTTACTCTCATATCACTTTATTTACTCGCTTATATCACTTTATTTACTC